>CM067477.1:28816373-28841133 GCA_034552555.1 Semaprochilodus insignis
ATCTCACCAGCCAGTCGGTCTTGGTTAGCGTCATGAACAGGATATTCATATCTGGAGAAGAGGACGTGCCATTCTGTTTCCTCAGTTGTTGAATGAGTGGTTCTTTATCCTGTGATAAAAATGTCAGATAATAATTAATTTTACTGTAATAGGTTTTTCTAGAGTGTATAAAAATATGAAATTATTATTGTTAATAATATATATATGGACTTCCGGTGTGGCGCAGCATGGAGTAGTCGTGTGTTTGGGGCTCTCTGCGGAGCGGAGTTTTATTTTAATATTTTGAGGTACGGCTATACTTTTTTGCCGTTTTGTCATTGTGCTTGAGTGCTTGGTGAACTTTGTTGACGCATTTGGTGGTGGTCATTAAGCCTCCAAAGGCCGCTAAAGCTACTAAAGATCCCGGTCCCTCGCAGCCACTCATACGGCCTGCTCTTCATAACACGGCCTCACCTTCGAGTACTGCTACCCTCCCTGCTGCTGAGCTCATCACCCCGGTCAAGGTGTTGAGTGGCTCCACGCTGAAATCCGAGATCGCGCAAGCAGTGGTGGAAGAGTTGAGGACACTGATAAAGTCTGAGCTACATGACACGAAGGTTGAAATTATACAAGATTTCATCGCTCTGAAGACTGAGTTTTCTACACTGAAATCCACAGTCTTGGATATGGAGCATTCGCTGACCGCGTGTTCAGGGGATGTGTTAGCTCTGCAGGCTAAAGTGGAGCTTTTAACGAAGGAGGTAAACACACTGGATGCTAAATGCGATGACCTGGAGTCCAGGTCTCGCCGTCAGAACATCAGGATCGTCGGTGTCCCAGAAGGTGAGGCGTTCTTGCTTACCAATTCTGCAGTGTCCGAGTTGCTGAAGCGGGCCTTTGACATGGATAAAACCCCTATAGTTGACCGCGCTCATCGCTCTTTGGCTCCAAAAGGAGCGTTTTTTCCGCGCCCAATTGTGGCCAGGATGCACTATTACTCTGACTGTGTTGAGATTCTTAAGAGAGCCAGGCAACGGCAGTGGATTACTATGTCCGGCATGAGGTTTGCAGTCTTCCCCGATTGTACTGCTAAAGTAGTAAAATGTACTGAATTTTACTGCTATGGAAATCTTCTAAACCCCCTTCAGTTTCTAGGTGGCTTCACGTTGTCCTGTATTTTCTTAGACTTGATAAGATACGGTTTACTCTGAGAGGCAGTATGGCTGCGTTCTACTTGAAGTGGAACCCTTTCCTCTCTTATTTCGATTCGCTTCAGACTACGCCAGCTGACTGATTCCCCCCTCCCCCTCCTTCCTTTTTTAGGGTCCTAGCACGTAGTGCAGGGACCCTATTGTTTTTGTTAGGATTTATTTATTATTATTATTATTCTTTTTCTCGCCTGAAACGCATCGTGGAGCATAGGCCGTAAGGCCCACAGAGACCAAACTAGGAATGAAGGTAGAGTAGGGGTGAAATGACTCAGCCACAAAAAAAGGCACACCCTGGCCAAAAGGTGGCGCTATAGCAAACCAAAACACGTTTTGGCTCATAACTCCTAAACCAAAATTTTGCCAGACAAAATGACATTTTTCCCAGGTTCCTTGGGTCAAGCCAAATCACTTTGCCATTTGGACCATTAAGCTCTGCCCACTTAGATCTTTTTCTAATTTGCATAAACTGCAAAACCCACTTTTGTGAACTAGTCTTAGGGTTTAAGCCCAAAAATTCTGAAAAAAATCTAAAAAAAAAAAATCTGCAGACCCTATTCATTAATAATTATCAAAAACATGTCTACTTTTGTAAACAAAATGGTCGCCATATGCAAATGCACCCTTTCGAGAAAATACTTAATTAATAAAAAATTCTGTAACTCAAAAATGCTTCATCCAAAAAATTTCAAACTTTGGAATTTGTTTCAGGACTTGATTCTGAGCTGGCCTATCAAATTTGGTGCATTTACAGGGGGCGCTATAAAGGCTACATAACTGTTTCTCAGCAACCGTATGTCCGATTGAGATGAAATTTTGCACGCTTCATCTTTTAGACAGTCTATAAGTGAATCTTTAAGGGCAATTTGATACATCAAAATTTGTGGACGCCATTAGCCAATCAGCTTTCAGTAGGCATTTGACAGGCTTAACATTAACCAATCAGCATGAAACTTGACTGGTATGTATTTGTCACTTTGTAACAACCAGTAAAATTTCAAAATTTAGAAAATCAGGTATATCTCGTAGAAATTTCAACCTAATCTCAAACAAATGCATTCACATCATGCACTGGAGTATTCCAAACAACTTTGTCAATACAATTGTGTTAAAAAAAATGTATAGTTATTTTTTAATCATCAACGGTTTAAAAATGCTACTTTTCAAACTAGTCCCTGGATTTTGATCATAGTCGTTGCAAATTGGTCTTAAAATGTGGAGTCTCTAGGTAAATAATTATCAAAAAAAGTTGATTTTTTTACTTAACATGGCTTCTGTAAATCAACAAATCACTTCGGCCTTGGAAGTTACAGCCTATATTGCTATAACTCCTCAGTCTTTACTCAGATCAACTCAGTATTTTATAGACATGAGGCAACTAATACTCTGATGAGATGTACAAAAATTGGTGCAGTTTGGCCTTTGGGGTGCTATAGCACTTAAAAACGTTTAAAATCATTAAAATGCTTATTACAATGTTATTAAGCCGTCTATAGAGGAAATTCCGGTGTCATTTGATTCAGCTCTGAGTACTAAACAACTTTGTAATGACATGTTATGTCAGAAAATGGACTCCTTCTGTGCTATTTAGACCTAATCATTCAAAGACTACAGCTCATAAAACCAAGGTTAAAAGGCCAGTGTCAATAAAACTTGGTAGACATCTTTGCTGAAGGGCCGTCATCAATAATCTGAACACTTATATTCTTTCTGACATATTCAAAGGCCTTTAACTTCAGTTCCTTGTTTCACAATGGCCCATTATATGTGCATTGGGTCCCACAATTACACATAAGCTTTAGTCTATATAAAATTTAACTCCATTTCCTTTCTGTCTGTCTGAAAGTGCCATGTGAGGCTTAACATGAAAAAAAAAAAATTCTCAGCCATTGCATATTCATTTGAGCTGAAACTTTGCATGTTTGATTGTTGAGGTACAATATACAGTATTTCTTAAGGACAACTCAATCTTTGTACAAATTTCAAGTCAAATCAGCTTTATTGTCACATTACATTTACACAGGAGTGAAAGTGAGTGAAAAAAATGCACAGTCCCTTCTAGTACTTACATACAAAATATACCCATATATTAGACAGTAAATATGCAGTAAAAAATAGTATTGCACCAATTCCAAAATGTACAGTAATGCAAGTTATGAAATAAAGGCTATGATATATAAAGATGTACACATTTCCATATTGCAGTAGTGAGTCTCAGGTAGATGAAAGAGATGCACTGAAAAAAGGGGATAGAATATTGCCTTATATTGTAGATTATACAGGATACGAACAGAAAATGTGGAAGATGTCAGTCTATATGTGTAGATGTGTAAAATAGCACAGTGCAGAGTGAGTCTGTATTGAGGTATGAATGTGGTGTGGATCATCCATGGAGATCATTGTAAGATGATTCAGGTGAGAGTGTGGAAAGGATGCACTGATACACTAGTTCTATTGACTGTTCAGTATCCTGATGGCCTGAGGGAAGAAGCTGTCCCGGCACCGGCTGGTTCTAGACTTTATGGTTCTGTACCTCCTTTCGCTCGGCAGCTGTTAGAACAGACAGTGGCCTGGGTGGGTGGAGTCCTTTAGAATCCTCCTGGTCTTCCTGCGGCAGCTGGTGTATACATAGTGTATATGATCCAATGATTGTAAAAAAAAAAAAAGACACTTTTTCTAATATCAGAAGCTATAAATACATCAGTGTTTATCTGATTGTCACCAAATATGGAAAGATTGTAGTAAATCACTGTCTCAGGAAGCATAGAAAGTGTCATTTAATTTGACATTATTTTCAAACATAGCAATACTGCCCGTGTCATTATTACATCTAAGTGGCTTGTTAGTTGAAAATATAAATGGAAATAATTGGAAACAATCTCCGTAAGAATAAATTTTATAGTCCTTGAATAAGGAGCTGAGGTGCACTGTCCTGGTTCACAGCAAGTAAAATCAGGACTGAATAAAGTGAACTGAACTAGTCAAAGAAGACAATATGTGCCAAAGTTAACACATGAGCAAGCCAAGTTTGAATCTAGCCTGCATCTTGACACATTTGTTCATAAGTTACAAAGAATATCACAGTTCATCAGGAGGGAAGTTGGGTTGGGTCTTTACAATAGTTTGTCTAAAGTTTAAGCATTAACATATATTTCATATATTATCTTGAATCTTGTAACATCACTCAGAAGACACCATTAAGCCACTGAAACACATATGGTTGTCAGTTTATGTTGGAGTTTTGTTCTGGGTTTTATATTTCTTTTGCCAGTGCCAATGTCACTCTGCCTTAGGTTGCCTCTGCCAAGGAGATCTTACCTGTCATTGACCTGACACAGCTAATACTGGTGACATGTCTGCTGCCATAAGGTAATTACAGCAATACTGGTATTTAATGTAGAATAGGACATAATGAACTCAGTGAAACACAGCATGTTGCCAGTTTACTGTGGGATTTTGTTGTAGGATTCAAATTGTATTTGTTTTGCCAGTGCCGGTGTCACTCTGCCTTAGGTTGTCTCTGGCCAGGAGATCTTACCCGTCATTGAGATGACACCACTGCTACTGGAGACAAATCTGCGGCCATCTGGTAATTATCCCAGTACTGGCATTTTTAGGTTGTACAGGTTTAGCTTTCAGAAGGACATTTTGTAAAATACATCCAAACATCTCTGGTGTTTCCCTTATTTAGACACTGTTGATGTCAGTCTGCCTTAGGTTGTCTCTGGCCAGGAGATCTTACCCGTCATTGAGCTGACATCATATCAGTGATGGACTACAGGAGGCATATTGTATGAAACCCACCCATGGCAACAGTGCTGATGTAGCAAAAAACAGTCTAATTGCACAACATTAAAATCTTGAACAATTAAATGCTCATTTCATTTAAATGTATATAAAACTGGAATATGTTTAATTGAGTTATGTCTATCTATAGTCAAATTTGTAGAGTTTAACACAGTAATATTATAATATTTTCTAGGATGATTTTAAATGTCATCTTCGTGGTGAATGTAACATTAATAGTATTACAACAATGACATTAACAGTAGTATTCACTGGACTATTTCTTTTGTGCATTATAATTCTAACTGAAACTGTTTGTTTACAGTTGAACATAGTTTATAAAACAATGTCAGTGGCCATTACTTTCCAGGAAAGTGGAAAAAATATAATAAGAAGGTGCCATGCATGCTAGCACTATTTTGTTATAAAATGATTCAATCATTTCTATACTTTTTGTATTGTAAAATTTTAAGAATTGTAAATTTCAATAATGTTATGACACTGTTTAGATAAGTCTACATTGATATCTATAAATCATATTTCTAGCTATGCATTCTTTTTTTGATTATTGCTGTGAACCAGTTCATAGGGCACCTTCAGCTCCTTAATCACTTAACACAGGGGGCCCTATTAAGTGGTTCACAGCAAGAATAATAATATTATGCCATTGTTTAGATTAGTCTATAATGATAATTATGAATTCTACTTCTATCTATGTATTGTATTTTTTATGATTGCTGTGAACCACTTAATAGGGCATATTCAGCTCCCTGATCACTTCCCACGGGGGCCCGTCCAGCTGTAAGTCTACCCCCATGAAGTTCCATAATATTACTAATTGTATTTGTTACTAAAAGATTTTCATTGAAATCTCCCATGATAATTTTTACCCCAGTGAAACAGTCCATATGAGCAATCAAGCTTATGAGGTTATTTTGGAACATAGTCAGATTGTAGGAAGGAGGTCTGTACAGAATAGCTGCTGTTTTGTTAAGCTGAGGTATAACAAACTGCAGGCATTCCAGGTTGATGCATGGTAAATCAACAACTGTGCAACTGGTATGCTGCTTATAATACACACCAACACGACCATGTTGTTGGTCCTTCAGGTCAGCAAACATAGCTTGGCTTTTGTCATATGAAACAGATCTTGGCTTGCTGTGAAATGAAAATTCAGACAGCTCTATGTCATCACTGCAGTAGTTTGACTTTAACCATGTTTCTGTCACACAAATGATGTCAGCTTCCATGTATCTTTTGTCATGTCTGAGGTCCTCCACATGAGATGTTAGTCCTTCAATGTTGTATAGAAGAATATATGCTTGTCCTGCTGCAAATATGTTTTTTAGTGAAACAACACACTTTTCCACAGTTAGACCTTGTACTTTGTGAACAGTGCAAGCCCAAGCTAATTTCAGAGGAAACTGACGTCGTATTCCACCACTTTTTGTAACTCTCTCTTCCTCGGGCTCAATTGGAGTAGCTTTTTCAAGGCCTGGTTTTAAGCAATGATGGTTTGCCCTGAGCTGTTTACCTATTCTGTCATTGTCAAATGTCACATATATTTTTGATGGAAAGTCATCTTCACCATTGAAATAGACTTCAGCAACTATTCCAAATGCACCGTTTACAAGTCCATCTTCTACATCAATGTTTTTAACCAGCATGACACGAGCATTGACTCCAATATGTAGTGCTTGAGACAGAGATGTGTGGCAAACGTGAACATGATGTCCCTCCATTTTTTCTAGCCGACCTGTTTTTGTAACCCTTTCAAAATCCTTAGCATGAACAGTAACAGTGTTAGAGCACAGTTTCTTTAACATGTTTGTGTTATGAAGATCTACTTCAGCATTTGTTGCATAAATATACAGCAGTACCATCCAGTTCATCACCTGCTTCACATTGTTTAAGCATGTTTATGTCTTCATCCAGCAATTTATCCTGTATTTTGCGTTTCCTTAACCGACTGAGTAACTGTGCAAACTCTATGTTTCTTTGTCTCATGATGCATGTGAGCTCAGCCAAAGCAAAGTGATTCTGCCACAGATTCACGCCTTTAGGTTCAATATATAGAGACTTTCCTTTCACAGGAGCAAGCTGATAGAAATCTCCAACTGCAATTACAGAAAGGTTTCCAAACGCAGAATAATCACCTGGCTGCTTGATCTGTCTCAGTCTGCCATGTATGTATGCCAATAGTTTGTGATCCACCATTGAGATTTCATCAGTTATGACTATTTGTAAATTTCCCATCTTAGCTCGCAGGGAATTGATTTTTTCATCTCCGAGTGGCTGATAAGGCAATTTAATATCAGTTCCAATAGAGAAACAGTTGTGAATTGTTGCTGCATCAATGTTGAATGCGCTGACACCAGTTGGAGCTGTTAACAGCACAGGAGTCTCATCTGGATTCTCTGAAAGTCGGGACAGTATGCGGGATGATTCATAATATATTGCTTTGATCAACATGGACTTTCCTACACCTCCTGGACCAGATAGGAACACATGAAAAGGTTCTGGATTTGCACCCAGGGTCTTCTGTAAACACCAATTTCGAATTTTATAAAATATTTCACTCTGTTGTTCATTTAGTGAATGAAGCACATGCATTGCCTTCTCCTTACGCATACCACAGCGAGGTTCATGTGTTAGTAGGTCAGGTATGTCATGAGCAGAAGTGTTTTCTCTTACAGTTGTCTCATCATTTCTCATGTTGACACACTCTAAACGTTCACGTTGACTTTCTGGACAGATTTGTGCCCATGCGTCTTCCATAAGCCTTTCTTTTTAACCATTTCTTTTTAAGTGGTCTTCAGCCTCATCTATGGTGTCAGCATCTTTCTCAAACAATGACATGTTGAAGTCTACAATTGATTTCATTGAACACAGTTCATTAGAGTGTTTCACAAAGCCAGTCTTATAAAAATCCTCATAACTGTTGAAAGTAGGAGGCTTCAATTCACAATCTAAATAATGAGGTAAAAACAGCTGCAGAATACTCTGATAGTACTTTTCTGGATGCTTTGTGGGTGAAAAACGAGCATATCTCACAACAGCTGCATCTGTTCGTGTCCTTTTCCTTACATGTCTTAATCCTTTCTCCAGTTTAATGGCATCTCGGGATGAGCTCTCTGATTTGGACAGTATTCTGTACTCTGATGCAAAACTTGCCAAACACATTTCAGAAAATTGTTCCGTTCTTGGTCTGCATTTGTACCTGTCTGTGATGCTGTTCATCCAAATGGTTTGGATTATGTGAAGCGGTACACTCATTCTTACCACATTATCTCCAGTTGGAATAAACTGTACTTTGCGAGATGCCTCTTTCAGGGTCATGTTAGTAAGGCGGTACACACTTTCCTGAGCAGAAACTTTTATGCACGATTATGCAGAAAAACACTTCAGAGTTTCCGTAAAGCCTGTTTAGCGTCCAGGTTGCCCTGTTCTGCAGCTTCTTTCTGAGTACGTGCCAACAACAGTCCCATCTCTCTCTCTGCTTTGGAAATGTAAGAGATGATGTACACAATGCAGGAATACGCATCAACTACAAACTGAATGTCCATATTTGCATTCCAACAATGCAGAAGTTCTCTGTTGTACTGGTTCATCTAGACGTCACATGGCTTCCTCTTTAGGACAAAAGTTGTTTTCTTTGACATTCTTATGTAAGCAGCTTCAAAGATTTCCTGATTTATACCGATTGAAGCAAATAATTCATCAGCAGACTGAAAGTTCACCTCAGTGTTTAATAAGATATCCTTTACCTTCTTCACGATAGCTTCTGCTAATTCTCTGTCTATTGAAGGAACGTCATTAACCGTCACTGATTGCTCAGCATTCTCACTTTCACCATCAACATCAGCAGTTTTTGTTTTATGTCTAGTGATAAATGTCCTGCTGCTCGGTGGACGAGGGAAGTTGAATCTACAAGGTGTCCCTTTTTTCTCACATGATTAGGAATGTCTCTTGCTGTGTCGCTGTACACTGGATACAATTTCATACATTTCTTTGTCATCCTCTGAGGGCATTTCACACATCACAAACTGATCAACAAAGGCGACAACTTCATCATCATCACTTTTATCAACTTGAGGTGCATTTTCAACCCAAAACAGACAACGAACATGAGGTGATCCACGCTGCTGGAACTCAACTCTGTAAAAATAATCCACGATTTTTCCGATCGGTTGTGCTTCAGACATAATGACGTCTTTAAGAAAGCATTTGAATCGATGATTGAACATTCTGGCTGCTGTCACAGGGTTAGTTTTTAAAAGAGCACATCGTTCTGACCAGTCCAGCTCATCACTTGACGTGTCTCTCCCCTCATTTTTAAGAATGGTTTCCATCAGTTCTGGCCATCTGAGATCGGCAGAGGAAAAGGAGCAAAACCATGTGGGAATTCCAAGCTGTCTGACCATTGCAAACAAGTCCTTTTGCACTGTCTGCCAGAAAGCGGGTGTGCCACGAACAGGTCTGAGGAACTTGTACCCTTCATCATAATTCAAAATCTCTTTCACAATCTCTTTGTTTCTCAGCATTTCGGAAGTCATGCCAGGTCTGTTTCGTGTATCATGTCCTTTCCGCATAGCAATTGACACATTTGACACAATCTGATTTAACTCAGAAAAATATTGACCATAAAAAATATAGTCCAGGTTTTTTGAAAAACGTCCATCAGCACTGAGTATTCTTGTGTTCAAATACCTGGACAGTGTCAGTTTCTCTTTTCTGGGCTCATGAAAAGTACCTGTGTCTTTTGGGAAAAGAACTGGAAAACATTTAGCCTCATTTGATTCATCATTTAAAAGCCTTATTGGATTGTTGCCCTCTGCAGGTGCCACAGACATTATCCCATCAAAGTGCTGATCTAGCATCTCTTGAGCAATATCAACAGGCTGTAAGCAGGTGTCCATAAACATACCATGCTGCTGTCTGTCATGCAGTGTTTCATCTATGTTCACATCATCAGCTTCATTGTTCTCCTCAGTGTTTTCCTCATCACCATTCTATATACATGCATCATCTTGGTCTTGTGTTTCCTCTTTGATTCTACTCAGTGGATTAACCCAGTTATTGTTAAACTCCACATGTCTGTAAAACTTGTTATGCTCTTTCAGATACAGTAACGCATTCTTAATGTTATCAGGATGTACAAACTTGTAGTCATAGTGGCCTTTGTAAGTCAATTTCCTCTTGAGTTTAATACGAATCATATGATCAACATGTTCTGATCTCGGTAGGGTTTCAGTGACCTCTGTAATGTTTGATGGAACACAGACAACAGGACCATGGACACCATTCTGCCCACCTTTGGGTAAAGACACGAACCTCATGAATGGAATATTCATCCCGATCAGATGTTGTTCAAGTGAGTTTAGATTCTGCAATTCAGGAGGAACTGGGTCCAGTGCGAGACTGTTTGCGACACTTTCTTCTGGCATTTTCTCATTAAGAATCTTTCTGTGACGTGTAGCAAATCCACAGTGATCCAGCAGGACAAGTTATCTTGTTGCACTCATAAATACAGGGATCCTCACACATATGTAAGTATGTATCAGTAATACACTTTTGTGCTATGGGTGCAACCATCTCTGCTTTTTTCAGATATTCATCTTTTCTGCATTTTATTACTTGATGTTTAAACAGTAGTCGGTGGCATACTGAACACACATATTCAGGACCTGTACTGATTTTCTTTCTGAAACCTTCAATGACATAGTTAATGTCTTTCTTTTTATCTTTCTCTGCATATTTTCTTGTTTTATTTCTGATTTTAGTGGCATCAGCATAGCTGCTGTCTGTTTTATACCTCTCACTACTAATTTGTTTTTTGGCTGCTTGAATGGTTGGATCACTGTGATAACTTTCAAAACTCTTGCGTTTCTTAGCTGTTTGATGTGCCACATTTGTATGATACTCTTCAAGACTTTGTTTTTTTGAGGCCTCTCTATGAGTTTCATTTGCAGCATATTTCTTAATGCTTGATTGTTTGCCCTGTTCCCTGTGTTCAAGATCAGTGGCATATTTCTTAATGCTTGATTGTTTAACATGCTCCCTATGCTCAGCATTACTGGCGTATTTGTTAATGCTAAACTGTTTACTTCGTTCTTTATGTTCCATATTTGTTGTGTATTCAACACTGCTCCTTTTTCTGACACTGTCTCTGTACATTTCGTCTTCATGATACCGTTTCAAGCTTTTCTGAATTTTTTCCTCCCTTTTCTCCTGGTTTCTTTCATACTGGGTTTTCCGTTTCTGACTTTCATAACGACTGGACGTACCTTGAGATTTTTGCACGTCAGGGTCATGTGAGCACAGTGCTGCACAGGTCTGTCCATCATGCACTTTAACACATGTCACTACTTCATAATGAGACTCTTTACAGTGTTTAAGATAAATTCCTGCGTCCTGACTGAAACTGTTATACGCTGAATATTTTAGCCACCTGTTTCCAGTGTATGTATAAATATCCACACCAAGAAAATCAGCTGCAGCTTGAATTTCAACCTCAGTGGCCCAGGTTCCCACGTATTTCATTCGAGATGTAGCAATGTAGTTTACAACAGAAGAACAGTCCTGTCTGAGATAACTCCTGTACCTGGACTCTGGTTTCTCTCCATGTGTGTAGCCACAGCTCGTCGGATTTTCCTGTGCTCAGTTTCACTTCCGCTAATGACGAACGCCAGTGATCTGAAGAAGCAGTTACCTGTAATAGCTAGTGTTCTACAAGGATCACTCATTAACACCGGCGTGGTTAAACCTCTGTGATCATGGTCAGTGTAGGGAATATTCAGCTTTAAACAAAGTCGTTTCTGCTGCTGCGGTTTCAGAGGACTGAACTGGAAACTTTCACTTTGTGTCTCACTGACCAGCATGATGTCACCCTCATTACTGACTGATTCTTCAGTAATCATGTCCATGTATTCTACTCCACCAGTTAGATTAACCCCATTTACCACTGATTTCTCATCAGAATCACCTGGTTTGTGTTTATGCTTCACGGTGTCGCTGTGGAGAAGCGGCGTGCTGCAAACCATCGGACCAGCTTGGGCTAATTTCTGTCTAGCTTCGTCAGCTACACCTGTGGTGGTCGTGTTAAATACAGGGACCCCTGAACTGTTACCTTCCACATTTCTGCCACGTACACTTACAGTAACACCAGTCACCTCAAACTGCTCCTCTTCCGCTTGTAATGACAGACCCAGGGTTGTGATATGGCTTAACAGAGATTCGATGTTAGCATGGTAAGCTACTAAGCTTTTACCTGAATCTTCATCAACCTCACCATTCGTGGGAGTCAGTAACCACATACCATGAGCCCTGTTTCATGATCGCACATGTATTCAGTTTCACAGTAAACAAACAGGCATCAAACTGTGAGAACACTCTTAATAATGCTTCATCATGGGACATGAACACATTCTGCATCTCTCCATATTCAGAAACACCAAACAGTCCAGTAAACATTTCATCACTGTAGTTCAGTTCAAACTTATGACCATGTAGTGCATATTCTGTAGGCAAATCTCGAACAAACAGGTATCCTGAAGCATCATGAACCCTGCCTGTGTCTCTAATACTGTAGAATCGGTCTCCATTCAGCAGCACGTCATCCAGATCTCTCACCGTCCAGGTCAGCACATTCTTCACTTTGGCTGTCATAATGGCTGTGACACTGTTAGCAACACACTGTTTATTGCTATTCATACCAAACCATGGGTGACCTTGATGGAAGGAGCCTGTGACTCTGGATGCCTGAGGATATGAAGCAGACAGAGGATTAACACTGCAATGTTCAGAGTTTGTGCCAGGGTTTGTGCCAGAGTTTGTGCCAGAGTTTGTGCCAGAGTTTTTGCCAGAGTACGTCATTTGGAGCCTTTTTTTATGAGGAGGCATAACCTTGTCAGTAGGAGCCTTTTCGTCATGGGGATGAGGCATAACCCCGTCAGTCAGAGAGCTGCAGGCGGGAGCAGCGGCCTGGGACGTAGGCGGGCTGTGACTCTCAGGAACAGTGTCAGTCAGAGCCTTTTTGTCATGGGGAGGCATAACCCTGTCAGTCAGAGTCACAGGCACTCCACGCTGATCTGCCACCCTGTTCTTAGCCGCTGCCGAACAGCGGGAAGCCTTGGTACGGGGCATCTGAAAATACACACACACAAAAAGAAACACACATCATTCTTGGCTTTTGACTATTAATATATACATTTATTTTCAATAATTACATTTGATCTATTACAGAGAACTAAACAAATGTCTGTATTTGGCACAGCAAATTACAAATTCTATACAGTACCACATTATGCAACTCAAACAGCCAAGGTTCATAACCACAACTACAAATTGAAATTATCTTATCAGTATATATAACTACATTCCACTTCTGAAATCCTACTCAAAACCATATGTTACACAACATGCAGCTCCACTTTTCAAACATCATGAAATTCAAATTGTTATCAAATCTCATTGCATGTTCAACAAAAATGATGACTCAAATACTTTTTAATGAATCTGTTACAAACAACTTATTATATATGTTATACACGCACACACATATACACCCCCCCATGTAGATTCCAAGAAAGAAGGAGTGTCTAATAGAGTAGACAGTGACTGGACAGTGTTTTAAAACTCCAGCAGCACTGCTGTCTGATTTACTCACCATCACACCAGAACCAAAACAATGTCACAGCACTGCTGAAAATGATCCAGAACCCAAATAATTGCTCTGTGGTGATCCTAAGTAACATAGCATGCATACTAAACTACTAAATCAGTGTCACTGTGTACATAAAAGTAAATATTATTTAAGCATGCAGTAAATAATCACTTTGAACCCATCAATGATCACATTTTGCATGTTTGTTAATATAACAAAGTATATTACTTAAATGATAGCTTGCAAATTCTAATATCTGGATTCAAATACCCATCCCAATCTCATATGTACAGTAAAACCTATCACCTAAACTACATTTCACATGAACAATTTCCTTCATGTGTTGTACCATGTCTGTAGTCATAACAATGAGGTCAAAGGAACATTTAATCTTACAATAAATACTATGCATCTTTCCTTACAATCACTTTGTATAGCTACACAAACCACGGACACAACCATTAACAATTTGTTCGATTCTATGTTTATTAGCAATTCTGTACCATCTTTGAACATTCTTTAACTTTTACAAACGTGATCTTACTAACTGCAACCAATGTACAATGTGTTACTATAACAGCTTGTCACTCACCTCTTAGACTCTCCATCTTCTATAGAGCATCACCTGACCACATAACATGGTTTAACATCTTCAGCACACCAACACATTGCCTAAATACTGGCATGTTGGCAACTGGTAAATAATTACACTTGTTAACTGCATTAACATTGATAGCATGTTTATATTGATAGACAAGATGGCAGCAATGTCTAAAAGAGCAGGGCTGACAAACTTTACAGAAGCAAACAATTCACTAGGCAAATGAAAACCTATTATGTGAAATAACTCTGAGAGAAAAAAAAAGGGCCTGACTGCATATTCACTGCATATTGCCAAGCCAGAACAGCAATGGTGCTATGAAACAATTATACACTGCAAAACACAGACTACCTCTAACATAAAAACCATTGTACATGCAAACGTCTGACTGCTCTTCTCATCAGAAATTTCCTTCACTTTCTCATGTGAGGGCTTCAAAGAGACTCACCCTGTTCATCATTCTCCAGCACAGCAATAACATGAACAAGCCAGGGGCTTATGTTACACTGCTATGTGTCTATTACGTGTGAGCTAGATGTACCTGTACATATTGCCTTCTGTAAAATACAACACTAACAATTTCCAGGTGAAACACTTGAATTTAACACCCAACATCATCTACATCTAATGCCACTTTTATGCTATCCTAAGAATGGGCTACATGTAATTTCAACAGTTTCCTGATCAAAAATGACCTTGTTCTTCGCAAATAAATAATATTCACATCAAAAGACTCAAACAGAAAGAAATCACAATCTTTTCTTTGCTCCTTCGTTATAACTAAAAACAAAATTGGCTATAGAAAATAAGAAAAAAATAAACAAATAAAAACACAAACACAGCATTGCATAACAGTATGGACAATGGTAAAACAAGAAATAAAAACAGTCATCAACACTTACAGAATTCATTATGCATCTAGTATATAATCAGGTATTGATTACATACAAGCACTCATGCCCTCTTCTTAAGCACAATTTGTCAAGCGCATGTTGATCAACTGCATTACCTTTCACCAGATAATGCATATGCAGTTTACTTTAGCACAGGCAAAATAACAACAAGACAATAGTTTGTAAACAGCTGCTATGCTATTACACAATTGCGCATCACCACAGTATTGACGATCTCTTCACTAATAGACACATTACAGCATGGCTGGCAAACTGTTCATAACAAAACAAGGTTTTACATGTAAAGCTACTACAGTACATTCAATATGCGCAGGTACAACTTAAGCACACGAATTAACAACAGTGTTATTGGCAAACAATTGAATACTAGTGACATGAAATATTCTGTAACCAAACAAAAGAAATCTAATCTGCTGCACTATTCTCTTCAGGAATGTTTCTAAGTGTCATTTGAACAAAAAACAACAGATTAATCATGAACACAGACCACTGATGTGTAACTTAATTTATGACTATTTACAGAACCCAAGCTAAACTCTCAGTAACTACACTTAAAATGAACTGCCATTCAAAAAATGCACCATCAGTGTCAGGGTTTCCAAACTGCTGTCAGAACCAGTATTGCTTCTCTGGACACTACATAATATGCAAACACTCATGACTTCTCATGATCAAGTCTGACATCAACTACATCTATTCTCTCTCTGTAGCAGTATCCTCATCAGCTAGCAGTAATTTCTCACCAGAGGAATCTGTGCCACTTGCCTGCTCAGTGCTGTCTGAGGAACACTCACTTGGTGCATCAAACACACTTACAAAAGTTAAAACCATTCCTTCGCTGTAAGTCACTCTAAAGGGCCCACTTTCCAAAAAGTTCTCCTCGAGAGCGCACGTATCCTTCAACAAATGCTCAAGCTTCCTGAGTTGCAAGTATTGAAATACTACTGAAGATGCTAAAATGAGTGTGGCTTCTCCAGACTCAGAGGACACTACTACAGTGCCACTTAATGTGCAGATATAACTTTCAGTTTTCTGCAGCAACTTACAACATTCACAACGATGAGTTTGCCCTTTCACGTTCAAGTTCTCTTGCCTTTTGTGACACCGACGACATCTCCTTTTCTCGACCACCTCAGTGCCGCTAATTTGTCCTTCAATCATCTGCAACTGCTCCGTCTCCTCATCCGCCTCAAAAGCAATCACATGAGGCACATCTAAATCTTCAACTGCATCAATCTTTGTGCTCCGAGTGGTTGTCAAATGCAGTCCATTATGCTGACGTGTGGAAAGATCAGTAAAAATGTAACATTGTCCCTCTGAAACTTGACAAACATGTCTATCCCACAAAAATAGTTTTATCTTGCCACTTTCATCACCCACAACACATTCCTGAACTTCAACATCATTTCCATAGATGTTCACGACATCTGGAGTTCCCTGAATTTTCAGGAGCTTGACCTTGATCCTTCCAACCTACAAAACAAATAGCAAAATACAAAATATTTTGGCAAAACAAATAACATTTGTACATTACCATACATGTACTGAAGCTACAAAGCTCATGTATTTACACAACCTTTCTACTTTTACCCTGCCAATTGCTATTGCGCAGACAACCATTATACATCCACTTCAACATTAAAGCTCTACACACTATACATCATAGCTGATCTCTTTTCACAGAATCAATAGATTTAAATAAACATATGTTCATACAGTTTAATACTAATAAACAATCAGTTTTACAGCCCTTCATCCACTGAACACCCAAGTTTGCTTGGATAATTTTCCACAGAAGCTAAGAGCCTATCAGTTAACATAACCATCTTACAAAATCATGACACTTATTATGAGTCTCTGTACACTGCAAACTCTCAAGAAGCAAATCTTAAACCCTCATATCAAAATTACAAACCTATGTACTTAAAGTTTACATTTTTTCTTTAACTACTCCTTTACTTCAACATTACCTTTTCTATCAAATCTACGTGCCAGATCTATCATGTGCCAACAACCAGTCCATTTCCATATAATGGCCATAGAAATACATGACATCAACAGAAACTACCAAAAAACAAAACACTGACAACGACACATAACACACCTCTTTAAAACAAAGAACAGTCCCCTGAAACTGCCTACCCAATACACAGTTAGTGAATCTCAATAGCACCTACTTTCTGTCGGTCACCCAAAGACAACACAGCTTTGATGTTCAGCATCTTGCTGTTGGCAGGTTCCTTCATTCCAAATGACAGTTCTGTCACCTCTACTTGTGAATGTCAACCAAACTGCACATCCATAAGGTCTCCTGAATTCAAACCTAGAAACACAGAAAAAAAACACAAGCACAAGCAACATATGAACACCTACAACAAAATCCACAAATGTGTTATACAGTACAATGACAAAAACCCACTTTTGCAATTCAGTGTGCACACTCCTGAAACTTACCTTGAAAAAAATACATTACACCTAAGATAAGGCTGGAAAATATTAATCATACATTATTGCACAATACAATATAGTTTTATTGCAAAACTGGTATTTTAGACACATTTGCCAACTGGCTCCTTCATAACATAAGGAGTTATCTTCCCAAGAAAAAAAAAATTATGAATTATTTGGACACAACCATGCCTCATTGTTGGGATGGGGGGGTACCTTTTCGATACTTGATTTTTAACCCTTATAAAAAAAAATCACGTTTTCCATTCTGCTGTCCCTTCAGTAACTCCAACATGAATTAAACCAACTAAAGGCTCACCGAATAATAGAAGAGCACCGTCTGCTAGTACCATTTACGCACAGGTGCAATAAAATATACTTCTCAGGAACACCACATAACAAACAAACCAACCACAGCTAAAAACCACATCGCTGTGCTGCGGACACCTTATCTTATTAAACTTCCTGGCTCTCCAACTCAACTACCAATTCATAGCACACAATGACAGAAAAACTGCCATCAACGAACCTAAATCAAATAACACTGACCTTTCCTCGTAGGCACCAACTTTTAGAATTTCCTAGCTCCAGCTTAATTACCAAAGCATTTCCAAAATGGCGCCTGACGTTTGCTGCGGCATTTAAGGTGGAGCGGGAAAATTCGCACAAGTAGCTGACTTCTGCCTCATCACACTCTAAATTAAAACTCATAAAATCTCATAGAATTGCATAAAACTATTACTAACTCACTAAAGAATACTAGTACATAACGACAAGTGATGAACTTACTTCTGCCTTCGTAAAACCACATTTCACCATTAACTCCCACCAAAAACTACACAGCCCTACCGAGCACAAACGCTCCCATGACACTTGCACTTACTTGGCACTTTCCTGACGTTGCTCAGTTCTGTTCCTTGTGACCTCTGCGACGCTGCAAGAAATACAGCCTGTTTTTCGGGCGCAAAGGAAACACCATGGTGGTACTCATCTCGGTCAGTCTGAACAACAAAATTAAAATATTTAGTATTTCGAGCTGACACTTTCACTGGACTAACAGAGTGAATATACCCTCTAACTATGCTATTCCCAGCGTGCTGAGGGGAAGATCCTGCTTTAAATTTCTTGCTAAGACTAGCACCAGGCAATCACATCCTGCAAGCTCCGCACTGTTTCGCATTTGATCGATTCTAAAATATCGACACCAATTACTAAACACCTAATTGGTGCCAACGTCTATTCTTTGCCACCATTGGCTGATTTGAAATTTGACACTCGTCGCCCATTGGCTCTAGCTTTCTCAATACACGTCATTAGCATACCAAAATAAAAGTCTTTTAATAGGTCTAAGCTTTTGTAATCCAAAACACAGCATACTGTTTTAAAACCTAAGCATTTAACACTTTTATTTACAGCCATATATTTTATCACGACACATTAAAACAGCTTCCATATTTTAAGCATATAGAGCACAGTGGCTTTTTAACCAAAAATAACTACAGTCTTTTTCGACCTCTGTTATTTACATGATGTACTAGCTGCACCACATTAATTGAAACTTGCATTTTTTTAATACATTTCGATACAATTTAATTTTTTCACACACACGTATTTTACTAATGTGAAATATCAAATTATAGACACATTTGCCAGATTACATTTTGTCTTTCTCATACCAACCAAAGGTGGCACACCACATATCGTGAATACATAGCACTCTCACCAAATACTCAAATGCAGAACTTAAGTAACTTCCTTGGACACATAGCTGTATACACTACAATTATGTCATTAAAATCTAATGCAATAGCCTAATCTCCTAAATAACAAACAACACAATTCATCAACTACCAACGAAGAAAACTTTTTTGAACAGTATCCATTCCATACTACTCTAGAATGCCATATACTAGTAACTATAGGTCTACTGCAGGCTTCACTGCTCACTAAGCAGAATAATGCTATTTCAGCAAGAAAACGTTGATGCCATGCATACAAGTCATCACTACTATATTGACATACTGGCCACCACTTTTAATGCAAGTGCTTTATGTCAATATATGCTACTTGTCAATCAGCCACAGCAGTCCTAAAACATTACATATGGCAGCATCCTCTCCAAAGCGCTTATGTTATTTTCATTTCATTATTGCTTTAACTTAATTTCTCTCAATTGCACAAAGCTTTACATACTCATACAATCTCAGACTTTGACATACAAAGCCAGCTTCTGTCATACTGGCCTTTAAAGTCTGCTCTGTCACAAAAAACCTCAAAGCCACTGTAAGAAAGAGCTCAAACTATGCATATTGCAACCATTTTAGAACCAAACCAAAGACATTCAATACAAACGACATAACTTTAACATCCTTATGCCACTAACTGCAGAATCTGTCATATGTTTACTACATATTTCAGACTATACTAGAGTCAAACTGTCAATAGGAAAGACCTTTACCACTTAGCATTTTTGCTAATACATGCTTACAATAGGAGATAACCTGATTTAACATGTCCAAAACTGCATTCCTCATCTGCAGTTTCGACTTAATCATTCAAACACAACAACTTATGACACCAAGCACAAAACCTTAATTAGAATAAATCTTAGCAGACCTCTGGCGTGCCTGTGGTAAATAACCTTAACATTTACAGACCTTCTCACATGCTTATTTGGAGACCACTTCACTTCTCTATGCCACAGTCGCCTAACAATGCTACATGTGCAATGGCCCGTAAAATGGATTCTGCATCGTAGCATACTTCACTTAAAGATGTTGAAATTTTACATGGATTTCCTGATTCTCACAAACATCACATGCATGTATGAAACATCATATGCTTCAGTCTGTGTAATGTCAAAACACCACTTCTCATTACTTATGCCAAATGAAGGCCTTGTGATGAACTCCCACTTCCTTTCACATCTGACCCCTTTGTCTCTGAATGAGGCCCAAACTGCATAAGGCCTTGTGAGGCCTCAAAGGCCAGAACTGCCGAAGGACCCATTGGGCCTTGTTGTGCTAGGACCCGCCCACTGCCGCTTGCGGCTATATTTTTTTATTATATTCTTATTATATTTTTGTTATTTTATTGTAAGTGTATTTAATTAATTTTATTATTATTATTATTTATTTATTTACTTATTTATTTATTATATTTCTTCTCACTGTTCTGGGGATATTGGGCGGGTACCTTAAGGGTTAATGGGTCCGGGAAAGTAAAAGGGGGGAGGGAAGTGAGGGAGTGGGAGTTATGCAGGTGAAGCGAAACGGGGGGAGAAAAGGGGATGGGGTGGAGGGTAGAGGGAGGGGAGGGGCAGTAGGGGAGATAACGAAAAAGAAAAATGAAAGGAAAATCTTAATCTGAGTTGGTCCTTTTATTTGTTTATTTATGCGTTGTTTTTGTCATATTTGTGACCAAACATCAGATGCTGTTTAGGCATTGTTTTTCAATTGATTTGTCCTGTTCCCTTGTAAAAAAATAAAATTATATATATATATATATATATATATATATATATATATATATATATATATATATATATAATAACACGTTTAACGTGTAAAGACACGAGCAGTTAATGTAATGTAAGAATAGTAATGACAGAGCAGTCGACCTTCCTATTCATATTCAGGTAACACTAAAGTTCATAACCCTCTCCTCCCACCCACTAAAATCCAAGTGGATTCATGCTGGGAATTATGTTGTTTACTCAGGATCTATCAGGATGGCAAAAAACATAAGTAAAATGTAAGTAAAACAAGTAAGTTAAATAAATAAAATAAACAAAGCACTTAATACATAAATAAGAATGAAAAGAATAAAACTGAACAATAAAAATTAAGTTCTGTTGATTTTCTAAAGATTTTTATCTTTATCAATTTTATGCTCATATTTAATACTGTTTGCAATGGGTTTTCCAAACCGAAAATCCAGCGGAGCCGCGTGACTGACGCGTGTCCCATGCTGGTTGCCTATCTACCAAACCACATGCATTTTCGTTGGAAGTTCTTCTCTTTATTTACCGTACTTCAGGCACTGAACAACACAGTCCAACTTAAACAGGTTCACAACTGAAAAGATGTACATTAATCTCCAAATTAAAACAAAGTCCACGGCACGACAACACGGTCAGAAAAAACGTGCGGCTCCCTCATCCAGTTGGCCCCGCCCACTCCCCAAATATACGTGAATCTATACATACGGGATATGTATCATCTGAACTTCCATTAGCAAGGCACAGGCATTAGCAAGGCACAGGCATTACAAATAAATCTACTGCTGTCCAAATATCAAAAATACACATTCTAAAATAATGCATATAAATGAATTAAAACAATGAACTCTGCCTAACACTATTAGGGGGCATTTGGCTCCTACACTGTTTATTTGCTGAATTTAACGTATCATATTTTAGTTTTTTTTTCAGTATGTTCAATTAGAAATGTATTTAATGTGTTTAATGTATTCACATTTTCACATAGAAATACAATAACTTCATCAGAGGCATCTGAACTTGTTCCAAATAACTTATTTTGCTTTTGTTCCTGTTATTATTCACCACTCTATATACTTACTCTCTATACATCAGTTTGAAGTATTTGTTTTTATTTAAAATATTTCTTTCTTATTTATTTCTTATTCTTTTCTTCTGTGTATATTTATATAACTGTATTATTCAGATTCAGGCTTAGCAGAGAAAAACAGAGCTTTAATTACAAAAAGGCTGCTTTTTATAAACTGATGTTTTTTAATTGTTGATTTTGATGATTGAAACTATCCTGATCTATTTTACCATCTTATGAAGCAACTCTTTACTTTTTGAATTCGTTACTGTTTAATAGTGGTAAGGTTGTAATTTGAAATTTTTTAAAGCTACTTCAAATAGTGAAGTACAATTTGCAGGGTTGCAGGTTTAAATGAATGAATGAATTCTACTTAGGATATAAAATCTCTCTGCTGTTGTATTATATATTAAGTAGTAGTTTATATTAACGCTGTTCTCCTCCACCACAAACTGAAATCATGACTAGGTATATATACGTCTATACAGACACTGAAGAATATGACTGTTCCTAAAATCTCACTGCACACAAATACAGACTGTTATTTAACCATCTAAACAGGTTGTATAGCAGTAGAATCTAGAACCAGTTCAGTTACATACGACACAGTCATGATTAGTTCTTACCTCTGTCATCAGATGTTTGCAGTGTTACTCTGAAAGAGTGAAATGTTGTTCTGAAAGAACAGAAAAGAAGACCCCCCTGCCTCTCTCTCTCTCCTTCACACTGACGCAACAGGTGACCAGAGGAACAGGGAGAAAGCAGATACAGGAAAGTAGTTGAAAAGAGCTGAATACTTTGTAAGAGAGAATCTCAAAACTTAATGATAAACTATCCCGTATGTCCAGTTCACAGCTGAAAGCTCTGAGGAATCAGTCACTGTTCAGATTCACAAACTTGTTTTTTTAATTCCAAGCCAAAGAGTATTACGAGCATTAAAAATGACTGTCCAAAAAATAAATAAACAAGTTAAAAGACACTTGGTCTCAGATGCACTGTTAGTCCAATGTTTATATCTGGGCTAGTTCTGAAAGTGGACCAGAATATGCTAAGCTCACATATAAGCAGTACCACAACCCAGAAACCAGGTGCTAATGTAAAAGATGCACACCACTGAAAGTTGCTGTGATAAAATCTTTATGTACATGACTTCAGTAAAAATCATCTTCATGATCTTCTGAGTTGTGGTCTGGAAATTCTACCTACTAAAAAACAAACAGGCCAGTGAAAAGAAAAACAGTCACCATGCTGAGCACAAACCACTGAAAGACTGCACCATACTTGTTCATGTAAGAGAATGAGAGTTTTAAATGTAGATGACGTTTACAACAACCGGCCAACAACCAGATCTGATGAAGCCTTAATTCTGCCTGAAAAACACCTTCTTCAGGTCTCTCTACTCCTTCCCTGGTCACTTGGGTCATGAGACTGTACTGCAACACCTCACAGGATCTTTCAACTCCTAAACTAATTTGGACTCGGTCAAACACAGTTGAGTCGCATTATTATGACTAATATCCGAGTAACCACCTGCACGGACAGCAGCTAGACGGGCTGGGAGTGACTCAATAAGGTCCTGGTAGGTTGTCACAGGTATCTGGAGCCATGCTGACTGCAGTGCATCCCACAGCTACTGGAGGGTTCAAGTCTGGGGAATCGGGGACAAGGGTAGTACTTAGAAGTCTTGGTCATGCTCTTCCAACCACTGTCGGACATTTGCAGTTGCATGACATGCCGCATCGTCTTGCTGGGAGATCCCATCCGCCCCAGGGAAGACAATCAGCATGTATGGGTGTACATGATCTGCAAAGGACCTGCAGATCCATCACAAAAACTCTACACTCTTCTCAATGTCTCAGTGCGCATGTGTTCTCAAACTGCTGTTTAGTGAATAGATGATAATGTGTGTGTAGTTTTGTATCACAGTTCTGGAGCCTGATTAAGTCCGCTAATCACTAATGAGTTCATACACTTATTAATTGCTAAACATGGAGTTGTGAAAAGACATACAGGTGGCCTTGCTGGAAATATACCATCAAGATGTGCATGACTTTATTAACAATCATATTTATGATCTTGTACCACAAGGTCTCTAACACTGTTTATACTGAAGCATCAGACCACTGAGAGGAGAACAGTCACCACACCGAGCACAAACCAACAAATGATTGCATGATACTGGCTCTATCAGAGGCTGCGCTGTTTAAAATGTGTGGGAACCAAAGCAGTAAACATGAGATGAACCCCATTTTATACGATCCCAGGCTATGTAGAAATAATCAAACTATAAGAAAACAAGGAAATCTGGAATAATGAATACTGCAGGTGGATTGGATTAGTATATTATAGTATATATAATTTTGCTAGTATAAGAATACATTTCACAGATTTTTTTGAACTTTTTAAATAACGTTTTAATGGTGTTCCCACATAATGTGTATTACCAAGAGCTTTCCTTTGTAGATTAGACATATAGAGGAGTGAGGGTCACTAAGACTATGGATCAGACACATAGAGGAGTGTGGGTCATTATGGCTGTGGATTAGACACACAGAGCAGTTTTGGTCAGTATGGCTGTGAATTAAACACAG
>CM067477.1:28841633-28858027 GCA_034552555.1 Semaprochilodus insignis
AAAAAAAGCAAACTGCATTTATAAATGATTTACAAGTTCAGTTTAGCCTGTTTTTAAACCAAAGCAGCACAAAAACAAGATATTTAATATTTTAGTTTTATATCCAGTTTTTTTGTATATGTACGCTCATTCTGAACTAGATGCCTGAAACACATTCCAAAAAAGTTGAGAGGAGCATTTTAGATTACAGTGTTACATTTCCAGAAAACTTTTTAAAATAAAAAATGTAATCATGCTCGGAAAAAGAGCTTCCCTTGCCAAAAAACTGTTTAAGAATGATCCTCAATGAGCAATGCACCCTCTGCAATGCACACCATTATAAAAAGGTTCAGGCAATCAGGAGAAACCCCCATGTGGAAAAGGCAGAGGCAAAAACCACAAGTGACCTTCTATTCTTCGGAGGGCACTGCCTTAAAACCCTACACACTTCTTTGATATCTGTGGATATCACCACATGGGCTTGGGAACGTTTTGATAAACTGTTGTCTTTAAACCCGGTGCTGCATCCACAATATGGACAGTAGAAGCCACATCAGCAACATCTGGGAGCGCTGCTGATTTCTCTGGACCCGAGTCTGTTATGGAGTGGGGTGTATTAGTGCCATTGGCATGAATTAGTACTATACTTAGAACCATTTACCAATTGTGCTGCACACAGAGGAGTTTGTTGACCGTATTTAACCCATCCATGAAGTGAAACACCCACATACACACACCATATGCAGAATAGATAGATACAAGTCTTTGGTCACTCCAAGTCTCCCGCCAACCAGTTCCTCAAAGTTGGCAGTCCTGAGGATACTGAAGGCCTTGTGGGGTTACCCAGCTTAAGACTTCTACATTTACAGTTGGATCAGTTTGTTTCTTTAGCCTCCAACTGTTTAAGTACTGTTAGGTGGTGGAACACGGTGGTAAACCTGCCCCCAACTATTTTGGAACAAGCTTTTTTGTCATAAACAGCAAAACAGCACCGCATCTATTTTTAATGCACTTGTCTGGTGGTTTCTGCTCAGCGTGGTGGGGGCTTTCCTCTTAGTGGTCTGTTGCTTCATTAAGCAGAGAGATACTAAGTTTCTCTAAAGGCTGGCTTCCTATAGATTGTGGTAAAGTGCAGTTTGTCTGCCATGGCTGATTCACAGTGTAGCACTTCTATGCTGAATCCAGATCCAGCATGAGTCTTTATATTAGGTCCTTTATGTTTAGATGTGAAGCCAAGCATCAGACCATGGGTGCACAACTGTGGTCCTGGATGGCCAGTATCAGACACAGTTTGGTGATTTCCTGCTCAAACAAATCTGACTCAGCTCTCAAATGTTCATTGTCAGGTTTAACTGCTGTGTTTAAGTAGCCAACCACCAAACTCTGATAGACACAGGTCTTGCAGGACTGCAGTTGTTCACCTCTAGTGTAGACAATTTGACCACTGATGTGGATTGGACAACTCTGCCAAACGTCAGGTGAGGCTATCAGTAGTGGTGGACATCGGAGCAGATATCAGAATCACAAAAATAAACAGTTCCACTGAAAAAACTGTCTTCCCACCCATAGTGTCCCATTCATCCCCAACCAAACCCTTGAACCTACAACCACCAAAATCTATGTACTCACTCAGGGCAGATCGCCAAACTCTAATCCACAGCCATACTGACCCACACTCCTCTATGTTTAATTATAAAATATTTAGAAATAAAACCTTTGTAAGTAACACATCAGAGAGAGTCCTCAGCCTTCATTAGTGGCCCATTACTCATTCTGCCCAGCATCTTTGAGCTACAAACAACACGGCCATAAAAAGGATGATAGTAGCCCATGATGAAATGATTATTCAGTGTTACTAAAGCAAAGGTGATGTAACACAGTGTTAAACATTTCTTGGCACGTCTGACTAACACCTCTTCATAGACAACAGCTGAAGTTATTTCCTAGCAAGACTGACATGCTGTTAACTCACCATGATCTCGCCATCTTGTCTGGGAACGTCTTTGATCGTTACGACTGAAACCTGGGAACCCAGGTATTGGGAACCCTGACTTCTTCTTACATCCAGCAGACTCTACCCTTTCTGTCTCGGGAGGTCACCTGGTAAAGGCTTGACTACTGCAACTCGCTACTGGCTGGTCTTCCTCTGCAGACCATCAGGCCCTTGCTGTTGATCCAGAATGCAGCAACACGGCTCGTTTCAGTCTTCACTCATGCCTTTTCACTGCTGAGTTCCCTTCACTATCTTCCTGTAGCTGCCCACATCTGATTTAAATCTCTGATGCTTGTCTACAAAGGCACAAATGGACCAGCCTTATGGTAACGGTCAAAGGTCAATCTGTAACTCAGTTTACATGGCTGATTTGTCTTCTTTATTTGGAACCAAATAAACATGTACCAAAATACAAATACTGCACCCAGATAGAAATGTCAGGTTGCTGCAAAACTCGGCATGCTGTTTAGTCTCAGGCAGATATATATATGATTACAGGTGTGGTCTGGTTACATTAGGGCATGCGCGCACGGCGAACAGACACTAGACGGCCCACGCAGACCACCAGTAGAGAGGATTGCTTGATTCGCCGACAAGCACAAGCAGCTCCCACAGGTGGCACCTTCATCACACACCCCGGTCTCTGCCCAGACTATACTCAGAAGGAAAATTGGTCTTACAGTGCCCATTATGTGACCTGGCATTGGTAGCCAGCCACCGTCAGCTTCGTTTGCAGTGGTGTCGTGAACAAGACACCTGGACTGCTACAGACTGGAACCGTATCGTCTTTAGCAACAAGTCCAGGTTCTGTTTGGGATCCAACTGTGGTTGGGCTTGAGTATGGAGGCTTCATGGTGAGCACTTCAATCCTGCCTTTGCTGTGGAGTGACACACTGCCCCGACTGCTGGTGTGATGATCTGAGGAGCTATCGCATATGACAGTCGGACACCCCAGTAATGATCTGAGGGATACTAACAGCTCAGCAATATGTGCAGGACATCCTCCGGCCACATGTGTTGCCTTTCAAGGCAGGGTCTCCAACTGGCATTTCTCAGCAGGACAACGGTCACACACAAACGACAAGGGTCTCCCAGGAATGTCTCTGCCAGATTGCACAGCACTTCCTTGGCCTGTCCAGTCACCAGATTTATCACTAATCAAGCATTCATGGGACATCCTAAAGCAACCTTCGAGTGTGCAGGATCTACAGGCCTAGTTGTAACACCTGTGGACAAATGTGCTGCAGATGCCATATGGAACCTGAATGCCTCCATGCCAAACTGTATCTCATCTTGTATCCAGGCTAGAGGCAGCCCAACAGGGTACTAGAGCCTACTTTCAACTGTACAGTATTCCCCAATTAACTTCTCCTGTCACTCTCCTAATACCAGAGACCATCATTACATTCACACATAGAGAGATTAATTCCATTGAATCATTACATTCATTCCATCATAGACACCTTGGAGGATGATGATCAATACTGAAGTAACATGCTATTCATTTTGTATGTGACAGTTTTACAGTGTATACAGTCAAACTCCGACTGTTATTGGAGGAGCCTGTTAATGTCCACCAAGCTGACCACCTTTGACACCTTTGAGTTGTGAAATAACGCCATGACCTTACCATCAACCTCTTTGGTGTGGAATGGAGCTGCCCCCCTCTATGTCCCACTGTTGACCCCAGGATGGCATCCCTGTCACACAGTCATTTCAACATTTTGTTTTACATGAGTTTTGCATTTATCATGCAGATGCAGCATTATTCCAGCAAACCTTTGGTCATCTTCGTTGTTAAGTTTGTACTGATGCTCCTAGTGTGGAATAGCTTAACAGCTCATGTTCTTGCACATATTAGAGTACAAATTAGAGTAGCATATCATGGCCCATCAACATCATGACTTGTTGCGTCACTATCTAAGGTTCATAAGCGTGGTGGCCATCAGTCCTGCAAGTTAGACTCACTCTAGAACAGCTTTTGTAATATTAATCAGATTATTACTAACTACTAACTACAGATTATTACAACTAATGGAGCCACTGAGGAATACAATGGCACACATCCTATTCTCTCAACATGATCCATTGGATCAACAAGATCATCAGCCTGGTAAGATCAGACTGTCCATCTTCCTCATCGCTGGAGAGTGTGGGGGTCTGCATGTTCTGCATCGCCATCGTAAGAGCGGAGGCCAAATCTCAGTCTTAGACATCATGCTTCTTCTCTGTGACCTGCTGGAGCTGCTTCTAAGTCCGTACCTAGTGACAGTACTGTTCCAGGATGAAAACTGCTGGGAGACACACACGATATGCTGGATATCTTCCTCTTCATGGTCAGCATCAAACAATTATGGGTTACTTCTCCAACAAGTGGTGGCTCTAGCGGGCACTCTCACTTTAAGACATCCACTCTGCTCTGCTCATGCCTTCTCCTCTTTTTTCTCCATAATAATCTTCATCATTGGATTCATTTGCTTCTTCCTTTGTGAGCTTTTCGGTATATCTGCTGCCATAGTCTTCAGTCTGCCAGTTCTTTTAATGATAACATTGACATCATGTATAGTCACTTGCAGAGTTCCACCCCAAATGGACAACTTCCCTTACAGAACCAGGAAGCCGAGTTCTATGGTGTTAGCTTTGGTCAGCAATCCTGTACATGACATTTGCAATCATGTGGATTTTTCTGAGGGACCGCTGGACTCTATGGGTGATGGGTGCTTCTCTGATAAGTTTGAGGGTGATTGTAGACCCCCTGCTATGAGTGTTGGTTTACAGAAAGGACTTGAAGTTGTAAGTAGGGGTGAACAGCTAGAACCTTCAAACACTAAAGTAGCTCTGTAGTTTGTACAATAATGCACGGTGTGGTTGACCCAGAATGCCACGTTGGATTTCGGGAAAACACTGACGGTACTGATACATCATACTGTATATAACACCTTACTGTATGTTTACTGTAATGTCCATGACAATGTTTAACAATAAATCATAATATATATCATCAATGATGCTGGTTTGGATCCATTTTTGAGTGCTTGTCACCTAAAAGCATGTAATCCTTCCACGAGCACCAGTAACAGCTGTGATTAGATTTAGCATGGACTGGACAAGTTTCTGGATGTAGGCCACATCAATGTTCTGACACTCTTGGATCAAAGAATTGCACAGTTGTTCCAGATTTGGTGGATGCCTTCCCTGGCACACATCTGAGTAAATTTTCCTGTAGACTGGGATTTTAGCCACTGCTGGTATACCCGTATGACTGTACACTTCCATACACCTGCAGATTCAGCTACACTATGGTCTTTGGCACGCCCAAATGCAGTCACTCCTTTTAGCCAATTATTAACATCTGCTTCGGAGCCATTTTCCACACATGGAACGAGACGTTCACTGCACTGTACCACCTCTTCTATGAATCCCGTCACTCACACCCCGCAGGTATTTATAACCCCGTCATCCTCATGCCGCACCATCTGCAGGAGCCTGAAGTTACTACCACCTTAAACACGCAAGGTGACTCGGTTTTTGCCTGGGAAGCTCATAAGCATAGATGGCTGATCTACTAGCATGCTTGCTGATATTTCACCAACATAAAATGAAGGGCGGGAGACTCCAGAGAGCATACGTCAGCAAGATTTTACTATTGTGGTAGGTCAAGGTAGATTGAACATGGTGAACTTTGTAGTTTCTTACCATCGAAATGGCACTAATGATTAGCAACATAGCCGCCAGCTGTGACAACTGAGACTCCAGGATCCATTTACAAAATTTCTGGCCAAACCAGAAATTGTGGTCACAAAAGCCAGGCACAAGAGCCTAAAACACTGGATCAATCCAAGGCACCAAAAGAGGCTGAAGAGTACAAAAATAAAAGTGTCCAGGACACATAAAGCTAGGACGCTTAGGAACTGGCAATACTGCTGTACTGGAGAAGCATTTGAGGTGAAGCTGTAATGAGTTACAGATGGCTTCATCAGAGGGGCTGTCAAATAGATTTCTAGAGAAGGGAGACCTCCAGTGGTCAGTTGGAGAATTGCTGATAACAGTATACTCTGGGAGTGCAACAGAGCAACCAGACTGACCCTGTCTGCACCTTAAACTCACACACTCATGTCAGCCAAAACTTGATTTTCCCTGAGAGGGCTGAGCAGAGGGCAGGCAAAACACTCTGACACATTCTCATACTTATTAACTCTAGTGCTTTGCAGTCACTAAGGGAAAGCTTAGAGAAGCCAAGACAAAGTTTGGAGACCGCTCAAGAGGCATTATCAGTACTACCAGGTAGTCTAGAGACATGTGAACCAAGTGAGTCACCTCAAGACTGAGCACAGAAGCCAAGCTGAGAGTCCCGTATCAAGTAGAGTGAGAAACAGGTGCCACAGGTGCCACTCGTTGCCACTCGTAAGGGCAGTCGTGGGCTGGAGGTTAGGGAACCAGCCTTGCGACCGGAGGGTTGCACAGTAACGACTGAGGTTCCCTTGAGCAATGCACCTAACCCCCAACTGCTCCCCGGGCGCCGTGGATAGGGCTGCCCACTGCTCCGGGCAAGTGTGCTCACTGCCCCCTAGTGTGTGTGTATTCACTAGTGTGTGTCTGTATGTGGGTGTTTCACTTCACGGATGGGTTAAATGCGGAATACAAATTCCTCTGTGTGAAAATCACAAATGGCACAAAATGGCTCAAAAACTCTCTACTCAGAGAATGATTGGCCTCACTGATCTAATTGTGGCAGAGGGACTCCATGTCTCCCTCTGGTGGCCGGGGTTGGCTTAGTAGGGTAATCTTCTAAAGGGCTTGTATGTATTACTTACCAAAGCACAGTTGTTCTTTAGTTGATGTACTTTGGATCATTGTCTTGTTCCATTACCCAACCAAAATCTCTTCAGCTTAGGGGCATGGACTGATGCCCTTACAATCTTCTGTAAAATGTTTTGATACACATTTGAATTCATTGTTCCCTCAGAGATCGATAAGGGTGTAAATACCTGCGGGGTGTGAGTGATGGGATTCATAGATTGAGAAGAGGTGCTACAGTGCAGTGAATGTCTCATTCCATGTGTGGAAAATGGCTCCAAAGCAGATGTTAATGATTGGCTAAAAGGAGTGACTGCATTTGGGCGTTCCAAAGGCCGTAGTGTGAAGGAAGTAGCTGAATCTGCAGGTGTATGGAAGCGTACGACCATACGGGTCTACCAGCAGTGGCTAAAATCCCAGTCTACAGGAAACTCTCCTCAGGATTGTGCCAGGGAAGGCATCCACCCAATTTGGCTTAAGTGCACAATTCTTTGATGTAAGAGTGTCTGAACTTTGATGTGGCCTACATCCAGAAACTTGTCCAGTCCATGCCAAATGTAATCTAAAAAGGAGCCAGTGGCACTGTCAGATGGCACTGTCGCTACCAGCTATCGCTATCTAGTCTGCTCTCCAGATCACCCAGCGGCACAGTTGGAATGGGCATTGGCTCCAGTCGCACTTTCCAGGAACACCAGGCAGAGATCTCAGTATGGACAGCACACTCTTCGGAGCACTAGGAGATGGTGTCGTTGAGGTTGCTGCCCAAGCATCATCTGGGTTCCATGTGTGGAAAATGGGTCCAAAGCAGATGTTAATGACTGGATAAAAAGGAGTGATGGTGTTGTTGAGGGTGGTGCTCAAGCATCTGCTGGGTCCAGCCATGAGAGTGAGGTAAAGTCCTTGTCCTTACACACCTCGCTACAGAGGTCACTGCTATATCCAGCACTGCCACCACACAGGGGCTGCGTCCCAGCCAGGCTTCTGATTGGTCAGCCATAGGGTTAAGGTTATATCGCCACCTGCTGGTTTGCATTTTCATATAGACGAGTGTTCAAGTGTTTTCTGCTGTGTAGGTATCTACTGTATTCCATATGATCTCCTGGCAGTGAGTACTGCAGTATCAGCGTTCATCTAGTGGTTTATCTGCGGCATCACTCGCTAACCCTGCATAGCAAGTTATACAAAAACAGCTTCTTGATACACACCTCCACACCTCCACTCACACATGCTCCTGCAATGCATGTGTGTACTTAATATTTTATGACTGTATTATTTTTTGTTGTTGTTGTATTTTAATATTTATTGTTTTAAATCAGTGTTTTGAGTTTGGTTACCGTGAGAACCTCTGTTCTCTGTTCTCTGTTTTTTGTTGTTGTTTTTGTGTTTGGGTCTGTTTTATTTTTACAGCTGGTTATGTTGGTGTAAAATTCATTTTGTCAGCTAATACATTACAGTTCCAACTCTATTTAAATATCTTGACTCATAGTCAGCACACTTAGAAACCCATGCAATTTGTACGTATAGTTAGGATATATAGTCATACAAATGACTTTCTAGGTACAAGAAACATATTAAAGCAAATTAATACAGACTTCAGAATCATGTAACATACTCAACAGACCAGACCAGTAGATATTACTGTCCCAAGCTGTAACTTTGGGCTAAAATAATATCCTAGGGGAATAAAGTACACTGAAGTATACTTAATACTTAATTTAACTATACTATACAGTATATTTTTTGCACTCATGAAAATTGTACTGAAAGTATGCTATTTCCATATGAACTATGTATTAGTATGTTAATTATATAGCTAATTATATATCATTAGTGCTATTAAAATTTATACTAAAATAGAGCTAATTGTACTTAATTGTACTATTATGAGACATCACTAAGATTGTCCCGTCCTGTCTTGTCTAGCCCCTGTTTTTCTCAGTTTTCTGTTTGTCTTGTCATTTCCGTGTGCCCTTTGTTGTCCTGTCCCATGTGCTTTTGTTTGTTTTGGTTTTTAGCTCCTCCTGTCTCCGCCCCCCTGTCAGGCCCCTCACCTGTCCCTTGTTTGGAGCTCCGCCCCTTCACAGATGTTTCTTGTTAGCCCTTGTTGTTTTATACTCTCTGTTGTGCCCTTTGTTCTTGCTTGGTGTTCTGTCTCCCTGCTGGTCGTTTGTCTCCCTGTCGGTCGTTTGTCTGTTAGTTGTTTGTTTCCCTGTCCCTCAGTGGTGTTTTGTTTCTTAGTTTTCCTAGAGTTTTTGGTTTTGTTTTGGCTCCTGTTAGATTGTCATTAAATACTTGCACTTGCATCCTGTCTCCTTGTCCTGTCCCTGCGTAACATAACACCAAGCCAACAATGGATGCAGCAAGTGGACTTCATGTTGAGGATGAGGACATTGCATATCTGCAAAACCTGCTCGCCACACATCAGGAGGGAAGACCTCTTTTGCTTCCCTCTCTAATGGCTGTTCCCTGTCCATTTGATGGTGAAAGTGAGCACTTCGAAGGCTTTCATATGCAAGCTGATCCTTATTTTTGGTATTTGACCTGCCCCATGCCACCTGACATGGTAAAAGTACTCTTTTTAAGAACTTTGTTGAAGGGAAAAGCCGCACAGTGGGCAGACATTCTTTTGAGACCCAAGGAGACTAAGACACTGAAGGGGTTTTTTACGTTGCTGCAGGCATGTTTTTCTGAGCCTGCAGGCCCTTCTGAGGCCTCTGTCTGTCCTGTGGCTCCTCAGAAGAACTCAGCAGGCCTGCCTGGCTCCGTGGACGCTGCAGCCGGCCCGTCTGGCTCCATGGATGCTGCAGCCGGCTGCCTGGCTCCATGGACGCCGCAGCCGGCCTGCCTGGCTCCGTGGACGCCGCAGCCGGCCCGCCTGGCTCCGCGGACGCCGCAGCCGGCCCACCTGGCTCCGTGGACGCCGCAGCGGTTCCCGAGACTCCTGTCCTACCCGTGGTTCCCGAGACTCCTGTCCTGCCCGAGACTCCGGTCTTGCCCGTGGTTCCCGAGACTCGAGGCCTGATGTCTGCTGCTGCCAAGTCAGCAGTTGTGGGTTCTTCATCCCCTGCAGTAGCCCAGGACGTGGCTGCTGTGGCTGCTGCTGTCCAGGGAATCACTGCTGCTTCACCAGTTGCCCAGGAGGTGGCAGCTGGCCTTCCGGACACCAGCCTCCCTGCCCGGCCGCCCTCACAACCTTCACATTTTCAGTTTCCGTTCCAGTTCCCAGTCCAGTCTCCTTTCCAGTTCCCAGCCCAGTCTCCGGTCCAGTTTCCTGTCTGGACTTACAATTCTAGTTCTGTGTTTTCCTCCATGTGTAACCCATCTTCTCCTCCAGGTTTTGTTTGTCCCATTTACCATGTATGTCTCTGTTCCTGTCACTGTTAGTGTTAAAGTTCCTGTGTCGTCAGAGTTGTCCATACCTGTTCCAGGTAATGTCTCTGTCCCTGTTACCATTTCTGTTCCTGTTTTCCTGTCTCCTGTCCCGTCGCCCATGTGTTACTGTTTCTAGTGTATTGGTTCTGTTTCGGGTCTCCCCTCTGAGCTGGCTCTCTCGGTGCTGTCTACTATGTGCCTCGGGAGCTGCGTATCAGAGGGGGGGTTATGTCCCGTCCTGTCTTGTCTAGCCCCTGTTTTTCTCAGTCTTCTGTTTGTCTTGTCGTTTCCATGTGCCCTTTGTTGTGCTGTCCCATGTGCTTTTGTTTGTTTTGGTTTTTTGCTCCTCCTGTCTCCGCCCCCTTGTCAGGCCCCTCACCTGTCCCTCATTTGGAGCTCTGCCCCTTCCCAGATGTTTCTCGTTAGCCCTTGTTGTTTTATACTCCCTGTTCTTGCTTGCTGTTCTGTCTCCCTGCCGGTCGTTTGTCTCCATGTTGTTCGTTTGTCTCTGTTAGTTGTTTCTGTTTCCCTGTCCCTAAGTGGTGTTTTGTTTCTTAGATTTCCTAGTGTTTTTGGTTTTGTCTTGGCTCCTGTTAGATTGTCATTAAATACTTGCACCCTGTCTCCTCGTCTTGTCCCTGCGTAACAAAGATCCACTTAGGTACATGTTAAAGCAAATTTCTAGTACATTAATGTCACGTGGAGACAGGACAAGGGGGCCGGATATAAACGCAAGGATTTAATGAACAAAAATAAAACAAAACCAAAGAAACTAAACAACTGAGACACAACTGAACAGGACTACAAAAGTAACCGACAGGGAAACAAAACCAACAGACAAGGAAACAAAACACCAGCAGGGGAACAAACGACCGACATGGAAACAAAACACCAAGCCAGAACACAGGGGACTACAGGGGGTGTAAGAGGACAAAGACTAACAAGGAACACCTGGGAAGGGGCGGAGCTACAAACTAAGGACAGGTGAGGGGACTGACAAGGGGCGGAGACAGGAGGAGCCAAAAACCAAAACAGAAGCACATGGAAAAAGACAACAAAAGGCACATGGAAGTGACAGGACAAACAGGAAGCCAGAGAAAACGGAAAAACGGGGGCTAGACTAGACAGGACAGGACGTGACAGAACTCCCCCCTCTGAGGCGCAGCTCCCGAGGCGCATAGGAGAAAGCACCAAGACAGCTGGCTCAGAGGGGAGGCCCGAAACAGAACTAAAGAACAGACGTCCGGACCAGAGAGAGAGATTTTGTCTTGGTCTCCTTATTGTTTTCAAAATTGTCTTGCTTTAGCTAGTTTGTCTGTCCGTTCTACCACTATTGAAAGTCCAGAGGTACAGATTCCTGTATGTATTCCCCCCCGAGTACTCTGATCTAGCAGAAGTTTTTAAAAAGTCTAACGCCACCAAACTACCTCCTCACAGAGAAAACGGAAAAACAGGGGCTAGACTAGACAGGACAGGACAGGACGTGACAATTAAAATATACTACATTTTTGCCGGGGGTGTAAATTACGCTTATATTGAGTATATATTGAGTGCACTGAAGCACTACTGAGGTAAAATACACATACTTCCTTGCACTCATGATTAATGCATTGAAAGTATTATTTCTGATATACTAACTGTGTACACTCAGTATGCTAAATATATATAATTAGTGCTATTACACTTGTACTTGAACAGAATTAATTGTACTTAACTGTACTATTTTGAGACATCACTAAAATATAAGTCACAATCTAAACCTGTATATCTGAGCTGTGAATTTATATACCTATATATTTATCTATATCCTGTACATCTGCACTGTAAGCTGTTTAGATGTTCACCTGAACACTGAGCTGCTATATATACATTATGTATATTCTTAGAACTGCACTGGAGAAGGAGCCTGACTGTGTTCAGTTATACTGTACAACCCTTTATTGGTATAATGACAAAGTTGAACTGAACTGAACTGAATGGAAGAAAAAGTGGTTCATTTCAAGCAGTTTTGGTTCATTTCTTTTGGTCCGTCAATCATTATTTTCACACACTACAAAAGATAAATAACATGCTCAAATAAGGCAGAAACATACAATAGGATACACTACGTTTTGGGACAATGACGACATGCATGTGCACAAACACTGATTAAAGTTACGATTTTATTTACAGAATTTTGCAAGATGATATGAACATTGGTACAGTTAATAAGCAGTGAGATTTAGGGGAGTTATTCACATATGCAGTGAAGCAATGATTCTCAATCCTGGTCCTGGAGTAACATGGTGTTGAGAACTCCTACTTCAAAGTTAAAAAACCTAAACACAAAGCCAGACACTCCAAAAAACGTATAGCAATAGTCAACCACAGAGCTCTGTAGGACCTCCAGCTATAATAAAGGTTGATAGAAATTTATATTTAATACATGATAATATGTATACAGTCCAAATAATAGAAACTACAATTGATTTAGCTGGTTCGTATAGAACAGGATTCAGTTCACAGCATAAACATATTACAGATATAACTGTTACAACGCAGAGCAATAAAGCTGATGCATATGACTTTAGAGCTTAATATGTTCCTTATAGATCATTACAGTCACTCTACTACAGTGAGCACATTCTGGGGCTTCTTTTTCTAACCTTCTAAACCTCAACACTTTGTTTGCCCACAGTTCATGCATATACACTCATCATCAATAGAGTAGCTGCAGCCAGAAGGAGGTGTGGTATTGCAGTGCTGTTGGGAAGGAGGATAAAGGTTACCAGGATCAATAAATGATGCAGCTTGAATATCCTCACACAGTTCCTGCAGATGGTGCGGTAGTGATGGAGGTGGTGTGACACCAAGCCTTCTGGACGTGTGATGCGTGACAACAAACTGTTCATCTTGGTGCTGACCACGGTGCCTCCACATATGGGTTCATTGTTTGTCTTCACCAAGACAAAAGCGGGTCTCGTCACTGAAGATGACCCGCTGCCATTCTGAGTCACTCCATGACAGTCGGCACAACACCATTGCAGTCTTTGGTAGCGTTGACGTGGTGGTAAGGGTAGTCATTGTAATTTTGCCTGTAGTCCTGGGTGGTGCAGTCATCTGCCAATGGTGCTGGCACTAACAGGATGACTCATGGAGGCAAAGTTTCAGTCCTGTCGGTTGACTCCTTCTGGGTGCAGCTATTTGTGCACCTGTTCTTTTGATGATGAGTGTAGTTACTCACTGTCATGACCAAAGTGACAATACTTTTCTCACTAGGCAAATGCAGCTAATTTACGGAGTACCACTCTGATCTGAGCATGCTGGCACTTCCTGAACCCAAAGACTCTCCCTGCAGACGAGCACGCACAGTAGAGGCTCTGAGATCACTCGCAGACTCACTAGACAGTGTAACTCAAACGGAAGGTTAACAGACACATGCAACAAAAATGGCACATACAAAAAAACAAGTGTAAACACGGCAACACCCAGGACCAGGACGCCAGGTTTCCTGTCTCGGGGCAGGACAGGGTCAACAGAGGCACTGCATTTAAGTAAGCATGTGATTGCTAACACAGCTAAAGGCAACAGAGACAGACAAACAAGGATCACCCACCCAACAACATGCAGACATGTCAACACAGCAACCGACAGCACCACGACGATGCAGAGCGCAGAGGAGCAGCATGGAGAGAAGATATGAGCCACAGATGGATATCTCAGAGATAGGACGCTCTCTAGCGCCACCAGCTGGTGCAGGAGATGACCACAGACCCTGGTTCCAAACAAAAAACCAAAAATATTGCAGTAGTCTGAGTACTGTCTTCTCAGGAGAAATGCTACTGTTAATGAATTGAGGATCAGCTCCAGCAGGTCGCTGACGAGAAGGAAGATGCTGATGGCTGAGATTCGGCCTCCACTCTTATGATGGTGGTGTAAAACATGCACAGCCCAGACCACAGCTGGAAGACCCGTGCCCGCAGTAGTAATGTAGAAGATGGACATTCTAATGATCGTCTGCTTCAAATCATCATGCATTGCCGTGAACTCCTTCTTAGGACAAGTGTAAAAGTAATCTAATAGGAACATGATGACTTCTTCTTTATGGGACCTGTAATAATGAATACAGTGAGTACATGTATATCATATTCATATTTTGCACATACATTAACGATTAAAAATGAGACTATTATCTTCACACTCTCTTTGAGCTCACTAGGACCAAAAATGAGTCCCCTGTGACTGAAACATACCTAATAGCCTGTAATCTCTCCACAAGCACCAATAACAGCTGTGATTGGATTTGACATGGACTGGACAAGTTTCTGGATGTAGACCACATCAGTGTTCAGACACTCTTGCATCAAAGAATTGCACAGTTGGGCCAGATTTGGTGGATGCCTTCCCTGGCACAATTCCAAGGAGAGTTTTCTGTAGACTGGGATTTTAGCTGGCTTCCATACACCTGCAGATTCAGCTACTTCCTTCACACTATGGTCTTTGGCNCTGCAGATTCAGCTACTTCCTTCACACTATGGTCTTTGGCACCCCCAAATGCAATCACTCCTTTTAGCCAATCATTAACATCTGCTTTGGAGCCATTTTCCACACATGGAACGAGACGTTCACTGCACTGTAGCACCTCTTCTCAATCTATGGATCCCGTCACTCACACCCCACTGGTATATATATCCCCTTCATCCTCGTGTTACTATGTCGAAGTTACTACCACCTTAAACTTCAGGTGACTCAGTTTTTGTCCGGTGAGCTTATTAAATCTGGCACTATTTCTTGTTCAACTGAAGAATATTAGCTACTTACCGGAACCACAGGCAGACCAGTGAGAGGATATCTCCTCTGAGTAGACACAGGCACCTACACGGAAAACACACAAACATAACAGTGCTATCAAATCAATGTTCACGTATTCCTAAGCTCTGCTGTGAGATACTGTGAGATGATGCATTAGCTCTCGAGTTCTGTCCCTCTTGTGATTGTTATGAGGGCTCATAATCTGATTGACCTATAAAACTACTCATACATGAATGCAGCTCCACACTATGTGGACTCATGACTATAACACTCCACCCTTCTGGGAGGGCCTTCTACAACATTTTGGAGTGTGGAATTACTTTGGGAATTACTGCCTGTTCAGTCAAAACACATTTCAGTTCACCCCAAAGGGGTTTAGTAGGGTTGAGTTCAGGGCCTTGTGCAGACCACTAGAGTTCCTCTATGTTCTGCTGATGTGTGCACAAGTCAGTGTTTGAAATGTACATTGTGCTATACAGAGGGGTGCTTTCTTTTAACCGGTGCTGATAGGAACCAGGAGTCACAACTCAAATGCTAGGTACTATCCAAAACGACTAATGAGCCTACTTGTGTCTTCTGAATGAAAGGTTGATAGGGGTAAAAGAGAAGTAAAAAAAGACGTGTTCTTTGGAGACTATGCTGGTATATATATATAAAATATTATCACAGAACTGCTGTTAAACTCTGTGTCAGGCATCAGGCAACATATTATATGTGGTACATGAGAGAACTTTCTGTGATGTGGCTTTCAGAAGTAGTAAGCACTTTAGACATCTGGTTCCCATCACCACATCACAGTTCTAACTCAGTTTTCTCAAAATAAAGCATTTGCAAGTTAAGGATTATCTATATGTACACAGCACCAGTCAAACGTTCACACAGACCCACCTAAACGGATGTCATTGGTGATCTTAAAGACTCTACAGTCTTACACTTAACAGCTCCAGCTGATGAGAGTCTGAACCAGTACATATCCTGATATACCACATATACTCTTGATGTACCACAGTATTATATTTCTCCATATCACCTCTAATATATATTTAGTGGTGTAAAAACTTTGATCTCTTTTTCTGCACAGTGTAAAAGCTCTAGTTCTCCTTTCAGTTTAGTGAATATTCATGATGGACAGACCAATAGAATTGCTCCAAACCTGCTTAGAAATAAACCTTGTTCTATATCACCTCCACTGCAGGTTAAGAAAGCTGGTTCATCCTCCTGTAAAGGTCCATTCTGGATGGTTTTTAAGGTGGACTGTATAATTCCATGAGTTAACTTAAAAGAATAATCATTCTTACCGGGAGGTGTTCTCTCTGATATGCTGTTGTGAGAAATCTTATAACTGAGCAGAAACAATTCCACCTGCTTTAAAATGATTAACTACTCTGGAGGTGGAAGCCTGGCCTTTGAGACCCTCACGCAGACCAGAAATGATGACTGACATCGCAGTCAGTCTGATTTC
>CM067477.1:28858527-28890685 GCA_034552555.1 Semaprochilodus insignis
TGACGTGGTGTTGAGGGCATTTGTTGTGCAACTGTTTTTTTAGGAGCTATAACATCACTCACTCAAGTGAGAAATGGGAACCTTAAGGTAAAACAAGTGAGGAAAAAAAAAGCATAAGACCTGGTAGACCCACCATATCTGCCCCCATCAGATAGACAGAGAGAGAGAAGAACATCAAGCTCCACTCCTGCTTCAGATCTGAGAACCTCCACAGGCATTTCTGTCCATCCTTCCACTGTGAGAAGATGCCTCAACGCTATGGAGGTCTGAAAGGAGGTGTAGCTGTTCAAGAAGCTCCTCACTGAGAAAAGGAGACACACACATCCAACAAAGAAGCTGCTGGTGTTCTCAGAACATTGGACTGAACACCCCAGAGTCCAGAACCTCAACACCACTGAATGTGTTTGGGAGTATTTGGACGGTGTTCTAAGACTGAACTTTGGAGGTGCGTAGATATCTAAAAGCAAGAATTTGGAATAGAACGGAAGCCGTAGGAACGAGTGGACATACGGAATACTGGAAAAATTCTAAGATATTTATTTATTTGTTGAGACTTCTGTGTAATTTTCTGACTCTGAAAAAAAAACTTCTACAGGTATCTAATACCTGTTTTGACTGGGAAGTAAATAATAAATAATGGTCCCATATCTCCACCTCTAATATATATTTAGTGGTGTAAAAACTTTGATCTGTTTTTCTGCACAGTGTAAAAGCTCTAGTTCTCCTTTCAGGTTAGTGAATATTCATGATGGACAGACCAATAGAATTGCTCCAAACCTGCTTAGAAATAAACCTTGTTCTATCAGCCTCCACTGCAGGTTAAGAAAGCTGGTTCATCCTCCTATAAAGTTCCGTTCTGGAGGTGTTTAAGGTGGACTGTATAATTCCATGAGTGCTATTTTATAGTTTGATGTCTTCACTTTTATTCTACAGTAAAGTATTAAGATACATAAGGAGAACCTGCTATGAGTAGCTGTGTCAAAACTTTTGACTGGTAGTGTAAACATCCACATTGAAACAGCTTGTCTGGGTTGCATTTCTATCTGAACGTGGTAGGATCTTTTAATAAAAACAATGAACTGAAATGTGCTGGAAGTGGATTAACTGGAATGAGAGATTTGTCAACGATTATTTTGAATATATATATATATATAATATAATATGTAATGTTTATTTTGAAATGTAATTAAAGAAATATATTCAGTAACAACAATACTCGAGTAAAGTGAAATTTTTATATTGTGTGTAAATTTCATGATGATTGTACCAATAGAAATACTTCAAAAATACATTAAAAGTGAAGATTATTTTTGCTCTGTCTTGTAAAGTTACTATTTTGCGGTTACTGGTTTTCCTTTGTACAGGGATGATTTGCATCACTGCTAAAATAAAATTGAAAAGAAATTTAACAAAAAAATAAATAAATACAATTAAAAGAAAAAAATAAATTAGTACAGTTAGGCTGTGATAATGATTGCATATGAATGATCAATCTCACAATCTATAAATAATTATTTGCTAGTCAACGTTCATGTGCAGTCCTTTGCTAAAGTTTGAACACACCTGGTCCAATAGCAAGCTTTGTTAGTTTTCTAAGTAGATTAATCGTCTCCAGGGAATAACCAGGAAAAATATATAATTTTCTTGCAACTTGCAGCGCATTTTAGCTTCTTTTTGTTATTTGCTAACATAATAGAAAAAAAAATTTAAATATAATATGTAGAATAAAATGTACGTTTGAGCAGGTGACGTTTTAAGTTCAGCTTTTTCCCCAATATTTTACATTTAGCACATGAACAGTAATTTAAGTTACGATAAGTTAGATTTAATCTTTTTAACATCAGCTTATGCTTTATTTTTTTCCCTTTTACAACTCATTTTTAACAGTAAATTCAGTAAATTCAATGCAGTAAAGTACTGAAATGTTAATACAATTTATTTTTAAATTATTTTTAAAACAGTATTTTTTTACATTAATTTATCATGTCTTATTTTTTCAACAGTTTATTTATTTACTTATTATGTTATTTTTTGTTTGATTAACAGTTTACTTAATTTTTTAATGTTTAACAGTATTTACTTATATATTTCATTTTAACAGGAATGTATTTACATTTAAGTTTATATTTAATGTAACAGTAACAGTATTTACCTATTTCACTTTTACATTTTTAACAGTAAATAATACAGTTTTAACATTTACAAATTCCAAACAGTAATAGTTTATTAATATGTGAGAAATTAAAGAAGTGTGTTTTCCGTAGAGGATGTGTTCACGCAACATGTAAATTGACCCCTGTAATGTAAATATTCCTCAGGATTTATTATGTTCACTCGTCACTATTTACTTTATTAGAGCTTCCATTCTTTTCAGGAGACTCACTTTTAGTTTCTCATTGAAATCTACAGCCACGCCTCCAAAGTTCAGTCTTAGAAATTGCTTTTGCACTAAATCACCCATTTAAACCATATTGGGTTACCAATTGGTTGAGTAGCCCACTGTACCTTTCATAGATCAGCTGAATCACATTCCCAGCTAAACATGCTGATGCTAAATTACCCACTAATGGTCCTGTGTTGTGACTTTCAAACTACTTCTGCTGTCCAGTTTTGTTCGGTTGGTGCAGATTTTGTGTCTGAGGGTGTTTTGGGGTCCAGCGGCACTATTTCGGCACCCTCCTCTGCTTTCCCTTCTAGAATAGCACTCTCTTTGTTGGAGCCGACACTCAGAACTGGCTCACTAATAGTCCTCAGCAGATGGACACGCCAAAGGAAAGTCCAGGAATAACACACACACACACACACACACACACACACACACACACACACACACATTTTCTCTGCTCCAACACCTGCAAATGCTCTGCAGGAAGTCTGTCATCCCCGAACAACTCGCAACCTGCGCGACCTCTGACCTCACTGCCACCATGCATTGGCCAGTCCGAGTGCGGTCACTCCACAGTCACTAAGATAAATGGACCCATCAGTGTAAGCTTTGCTAATGGCTGACAGGGGGTGCAGCAGAAAGACCAGAGTGGGGCTGTTTTTACTGCTTGGAGCTAAAAATGACCTGCACTAAAATAAGTCCTGCTTACTGCAGCTTTTGCTAGAAAACAAACATCAGCTGCCCAACAGGCGGACGTGCAACAAGACACAGTGTTTTGTGTAGTTTTAGGCTACTAAAATTTGATACTATGAGATGCTGGTACCTTAACGCTTATGGCTGCAGTCCTGGCAGGCCTCAACTCCAGCAGCCTGCCTTTTTAAAGGGGCATTGTGGGCTAATTGATCTAATATGACCATTTTATCTGATGATGATAGAATTTATGCTTTTAAAACTTTTTTCGTTTCCAAACTCTCATTCCCAACACTTTCCATTCACTTCTCTCACTACTATACCCAGCATTCAGTATGCAGATACAATCCTGCCTGCTATCGTGGCCACTGATTCAAGTCAATTCAATTCAACTTATGGACCATTCTCACACTTCATGTTCATTAATGCGAAAGTGTAACTAGTAGCATAAAACAGCTTCCGGTCAAGTTGTAAACAGAACTTCCAGACAAGCCAACTACCCAACTATGTTTGGCTGTGCTGAGGCCAAAGGAAGATTCCTGTTAAACACTCTGTTAATTGGTGCAGGCGGAAATTTGCCTGCCGGACCTTTGCCTCCTGTATGTTTAGGAAGCAGCTGCCTGGCTGTGGTGGTGCTGTGGTCATCGCTGCCTGGCTGCCATATTGCTCTGCTGTCCTCCAGTCGACCTCCACTGGTAAGTCCTGCCACCCTGTCCTGCCACCCTGTCTTCTCCAGGCTGCCCGATGGGCTATCCCACCTCTGACACCAGTGTGGCATCTTGGTGTGAAAAAAACAGAGGAAAATGTTACGCACATTTTAATGAACAGATAGCAAGGGAGAACCGCTGACCAGCGCTATCCCCAACACAAATCACTATAATGCAGGAACAGTTATGGAGGGTGGATGCTTCAAATCCACTGTGATGCACCCTGCTAGGTCATATTTACTCCAACCAAAATTATACATTTAGAATAATAAAAAAGTCTCATCCACTCGGGCCGGGCTCTAGACTTACTAGCTCTATCATACTACAAGTCCTAGCTAAAGGCATTAGCTCTAATATTGCCTCCAGTCTTTTACCTCCCAATGTATTAGTGAATCACTTCTTAATGTTACCTCTAGTGTTAGTGCTATGTTAGCTCCATTGGTAGCTCTAGTGTTAGCCCTACGTTAGCTCCACTGGTAGCTCTAGTGTTAACGCTAATGCTAACTTTAATGTTAGCTCTAATGTTATTTCTAGGCACAACCAGTGTTAGCTCTAATGTTACCTCTAGTGTTTGCTTATCTGAAGCCTCACACATTTTCATTTGTGCTACCATATTTTTAGCTTGCTAGCACCAGCGCTAACACCTAAAAATATATGCATATTGCTCCATGAAAGATGAATGTGATGTTCCTAGAAAAACTACAGCGGAGCAAAGGGGCTCATTTGTGGGCAAAACTTCACTTTTAGCTGACATGGAGAAACAGGTCGGTTTGCAGAGGCTAAGTTGAAAGCACAAAGCGGCGTCTACCACACAGACCTAATGTGGCACAACAGTTAACCATTATTTGCGCTTGACCATGACAGATAAGTGGACTCCAGCTTGCAAAATTTGCACCAGCTGCCATACGCTGCTTCCCAACTGCGGTTGATCCAGCACATTATAGAGCAAATTATCATAGATCATCTAAGCACTGAAGCGAGGAATGTTTTTTAATCTTTCTCCAAACGCCTAACAGTGCAACACTGTGTGTTCCTGCCTGGTAGTGGACTGTACAAATATGCATGTTTATTAATAAAGCAGTCTGAATAACAATAGTTGAGCAAAGTGTGGCACATTGGACATATTGTCAACGCCTAAAGAAAAACATGTATCTCAATTTTTTTATTTTTGTTTTTAACCCTTTTTACAGTCATACTTTCGAACATAGCAAATTTACCTTGTCTCAAATTTTCAACAGAAAATGGCCCAAAATCTCTTGGGGAAAAAAAATCTGGTTCCATTGACTTACATTAAAATTGAGAATGAGGTTTTTGCCCTCTCCTGTAAAGATGCAATTTTGGAGATGGACCCCTATTATTTTTGGACAGCGACTCTATTTACCATGATATTACACAGAAGCCTCAGTAGCTAAATATTATAAAACATTATTCAGTGTTTAGTTTATCCAGTTTTTTGCCTTTATTAAAGGCTATTTTCTTTATTAGGAGACTTGCAAAGATAATTTTCCTCCCAAGGTCAGTCTTAGAAGTTGGTTGCCTTTTCTGCTTTTCACAATCCAAGTAAATAACACATTCAGTGATGTTGAGGTTCTGGACTCTGGGGTGGTGAGTCCATTGTTCTGAGAGCACCAGCAGCTTCTTTGGTTGATTTGCTAATTTTTGAAGTTACATTTTCTGCTTTTAATTGTTCCAAATTACAAATTATGACTCATTTCTCAGTCCATAAAACCTCACTCCATATCTTAGTAATTGTTCTCTGATGTTCTACACAGAAGGCATGTAACTTTGGTCGGGGTGAAAAATGCCCAGATGTGATTTTACAAGCCCATTTACACCCTATGATCTGGTCCTAGAATGTAAGGAGCTGTTTTCCCCTTTTTGTTAAGCTCATGAAAAATTAGAGGAGCTCTGCTCTGATTGGCTGGTTTACAGCAAGACACCGCGATGATCACATAGACGCAACATGTGGAAAAATAAGGTTACCAGGAACAATAAATTATGATGAATTTAGACATGGGCAATATTTATTGAGCTACACACACAGAAGTAGTGCCTCTCAATATGGAGTCGGGCTGCCATGTTTGCTAACGCAACATGCCAGACGTCTCGGCATGGAGTTGTAGAGGTTCCTAATGGTGTCCTATGATATTCCATCCCATGCAGCTTGAATATTTTCATACAGTTCTTGCAGATTGTGCGGTAGGGGTGGAGGTGAAGTGACACCAGGTCTTCTGGTTGTGTGACACATGACAACAAACCATTCATCCTGGCGCTGACCACAGTGCCTCCACACACGGAATTGTGGAACTCGTTACTGAAGATGACCCGCTGCCATTGTAAGTCACGCCATGACAGTCTGGCATGATACCATTGCAGTCTTTGGTGACGCTGACGTGGAGTTAAGGGCATTCATTGTAACAGTCTGTGTGCATGTAGTCCTGCGTTGTGCAGCTGTCAGGAGCTCATGGAGGGCATCACTGCTCGCTGAAGGTACAGTGATAAGGCCTGTCTTTGCTTACGTCACAAGACCGGCTGAACTTGAAACTTGAATCATTGGCATATCTCACAATGTCAAAGCTACCCACCAAGTTTCATTCCATGTCGGTTGATTCCTTCTGGGTGCACCTATTCCTTTGATGATGAGTGTAATAATGTGTAGTTGATTGAGATTTTCACAGGAAATAAATGAAGGGTGGTCTCTGAATTTTGCACAGTGCTGGACATTAAAAGGCTAGCATAATCGGTAATGTTAGTGTTACTTTTCAGGTCTGTTTTTGGAACTCATATGCTTCTTGATCCCCAGCGTTTGATCTAAAGATCTTGATTAGCACTGTAGATCAAAAAGAAGCTCCAAAAAACAGTAAAATATAGAGGCCTCCAGTTTTCCGTTATCAGAGAGAGAGCTAATCGAGCTATGGGGCTACTTGAGAGGAGAAACCTCCATCGCTCCCCTCAGGACATAGCCATCGCAGCCACCAGAGAGTGTATGACACGGCTTTGGCCCCGTGCCTTTCCCAGCATGCCCCTGGAGTGCTCTGATCTGATTCTGATCTGGCTGATTGCTCCAGCATGTGCGCTAGTGCAGCTCTCTTTGAGGCTTTGTGTCAGCGTGTGCTTCAAATACTGAAGCAGGCTTTGTTCATATCGCTTACATCAGGCTGTACAAAGGTTTTCTGCTCTAATGTGTGATGTGAGATTGAACTAGAAAGAAAACAGCACTGGAACTGTAAATTCTACTAGCTAGAACAATAGAAACATAGGGATCCAAAGGGTCTAGAGTCTGCTGAACGAAGCGCTGTACTGAATTAGCTCACATTAATGACACACTCAGTGGTGTGCACAAGTCAGAGACCATCCTGTCATTCATTTAATTTCCAATCAAAATAGACATCTATATATATGTAAACTCCTCATCAAAAGAATAGCTGCACCCAGAAGGAAGTGTGGGACTGCAGTGCTGTTGGGAAGGAAGATAAAGCTTACCAGGAACAATAAATGATGATTAAATTTAGACTGATATGATCAATATTTATTGAGCTACACATACAGAAGTAGTGTCTCTCAGTATGGTGTTGGGCCGCCATGTTTGCTAACACAACATGCCAGACGTCTCAGCATGGAGTTGTAGAGGTTCCTAATGGTGTCCTGTGATAATCCATCCCATGCAGCTTGAATATTCTCACACAGTTCCTGCAGATGGTGCGGTAGGGGTGGAGGTGGAGTGACACCAGGTCTTCTGGGCATGTGATGTGTGACAACAAACCGTTCATCTTGGTGCTGATCACGGTGCCTCCACACACGGATTCGTTGTTCGTCTCCACCAAGACAAAAGCGGGACTCGTCACTGAAGATGACCCGCTGCCCTTCTGAGTCACTCCATGACAGTCTGGCGCGACACCATTGCAGTCTTTGGTGATGTTGACGTGGTGTTAAGGGCCGTCATCGTCATGGTCTGGTTGCATGTAGTCCTGAATCGTGCAGCCCTCTGCCAATGGTGCTGGCACTAACAGGATGACTTAAGGATGAATCATACGTTACTTTGGATGTAACTCAGTGGAACCACATGTCTTTCCAAGTAATTTAAGGCCATTTCTTTTGGTTCATTTAAGTTTAAGTTTACAGGCAATGTAAAGAACAGGCATTTTCAAGTTCCATCAAAAACAACAAAAATGCAAACCCTCCTCCCCTCCAACAGGACCACCACAGAGCAGGTCAGTGACACTGATATGATGGTGGTGTGTTAGTGTGTGTTGTGCTGGTGTGAGTGGATCAGACACAGCAGTGCTGCTGGAGTGTTTAAACACTGTGTCCACTCACTGTCCACTCTATTAGACACTCCTACTTTGCTGGTCCACTTTGTAGATGTACAGTCAGGGACGATAGCTCATCTGCTGCTACACAGTGCAGTGTTGGTCATCCTCTAGTCCTTCATCAGTGGTCACAGGACGCTGCCCACAGGACGCTGTTGGCTGGATAGTTTTGGTTGGTGGACGATTCTCAGTCCAGCAGTGACACTGAGGTGTCCAGCAGCACTGCTGTGTCTGATCCACTCACACCAGCACAACACACACTAACACACCTCCACCACGTCAGTGTCACTACAATGCTGAGAATGATCCACCACTCACATAATACCTGCTCTGTGGTGGTCCTGTGGGGGTCCTGACCATTGAAGAACAGGGTAATAAAGTATACAGAGAAACAGATGAACTACAGTCTGTAACTGTAGAACTACAGAGTGCTCCTGTATGGTCAGTGGAGCTCATAAAATGGACTGTAGCAGATTACCGAATGTAGTTCTGATTGGAAATGAAAGGAATGAAAAGCTGGTCTATGACCTTTCTGCACAGGCCTGCATATTAACTTAATGCTGTATTTCACTGTGCTTACTTCTGGCAATAGTTGTGTTGATGCAATACGCTGCATTCATGTGGGAACGATGTACAGAGTTGAACCAGACCCGATCAGTGCCTCAGTCTCTTTCAGGCCTTTCTGTAAAATGCACAAACACCCTCAGCATCTCGGCAGGAGTGAAACAGATGTGAATAATGATGAGGTGGCTTTGTTTACGTCCTTTCAGAGATCATCTTAGCGGTATTCCACACTTGCCAAACTTGCGGCAGTGCCAGAACACGTCTGTCAGTGATTTCAGTTCCTGCAGGAGATTTGTAATGACGGAGAAACCTCTTCAGCTGCTCCGCAACGGATCTGGCTGTGAACAGGGCCTCCAGCTGTTTCGGCCGTGACTTTCAATTGGTCAAAAAGAAAATCTGCCTCCATTTAGAGCCGGTTAATACAGCCAGCTGCATCTCAGTGCACAAAACAAAACACTTAGCAGCTTTTCCCTGTTAACCAGCACTTACTGAACTTACATGCATGACTGGTCTGGAGATGCATGGTAGCAGTGGTGGAAACTGAGCTCTAATTATTAAAGACAAATGAGATCTGAGTGTTGAATTCTGGGAATTATATAATTCATAAATTCTGTATGTCCAATATACCCATCAATCCACCAGGAAGCCTGTGCTTTTCAGAACCAAGGAATCTGCTGCCCTCTACTGGTCATTCTCACACCTCTGTGAATTAGGAGTTCATGCTGGATTATCAGCAGTACCTGAATGCTTGATGTACAGCTGTATAGCAGAGCTCCATCATGTGGTCATATTGCATACTTCACTACAGACCGCGGGGCAATATATATATATATATATAATAACAGCTGTAGGCCACATCACTGTTCAGACCTGGTGTTTTACTGGTTGTTCCAGGTCGTCCCACAGGTTTACAAGAGGATTCGAATCTGGGGTTTTTGCGGACCAGTCCAGATGTGTGAATGCTCCTGAATGTGCATCATGCCAATCGGTCACATTTGCAACTCTGTGAACATTAGAATTGTCATCTTGGAATACAGGAATAGGAATGTTGTGTTCGTTGGTAAGCTGATGAGCAAAAGGCAAAACCTGGTTGTCCAGCAGTTCAGTGTAGACACTGTGGTTCACATTTACTGTCACCTCACCGTCATTAAAACACCCCAGACCATCACAGAGGGGACTCATTTTTCTGTAGAGCCTACATGAGGTTACAGATCCTGATAAATTAATGACATCTACTTAGTGTGTTTTGAAATATGAAATATAATAAAGGGTGATTTTTTTATGTTTATACCCTTATTACATATGTACCCTTATTATCTAGCCAGTGCTGTTTTAGACAGCTAAATATGACGTATAATGATTACTGTCCAGAGGGTTTGAGTTACATGCTGGTGGGTGGAGTCGCTTGCCTTGAGAGCATCAACTTGTTTAAGGCAGCGAGCAAACAAGTAAATTAATTTGTCATTTTTTCATTTACTGAAAGTGATGCATTTACATATTTATTCAGTTTGCAGTGTCGTCCATCTGCTTCCAGCAGTGCCACTTGCCCAAGCTATGTAATTTAGATTTGGCCTTTTGTCAAGTAAACTGTTGCAGGTGTAAGCCCCCCACCCCCCGACCCCCGTCCTGTGCTGTGGTAATGGCTCGACTGTTCACTTCTGCATAGAAACGAAGTTAGAGGAAGTCAGATGAGGAAGTTGTTTGTGCCCTGGGGGGGGCGTCGAGGGGAGTGTTTATCCTGTCTTCAGCTTTTCATCTCATTCACTTTAATGACTTCCTGCTGACCGTTGTACACTATGTGCAATGTTCCTCATCACTCCAGTGCATGACCGGACGTGGACTTAAGTTTCAAGCTGGGAATAATAAAACAGAAACTGAGTCAGTTTGCACCACCATACTTTACATTTACATTTAAGGCATTTAGCAGACGCTCTTATCCAGAGCGACTTACAACCGTGCTTAGTGTTCCATTGGATAATATTCCAGCTAGTACAGGAAGTTCAGAGCCTAAAACTCACCATGAGCTCGGACACTGCCCGAACAGGGGGCCAGTGCTGATACCTAGATAGATCAATACACATATATAGAGCAAAAAGAGCACTACCTGGCAACCCCAGCCCAGTGCTCACACCTATAGAAAAGAAAAGGTCATTATAAGTGCAACACAACACAAGTACATACACACAACTTACACCTCTACTAGTGCTTACTCACTTAAGTGCATTACGAAGAGATGGGTCTTCCACCATCTGGGAGCCAGGACAGAGAAGAGTCTGGTCGCTTGTCTTCCATGAGACTTCAGGGATGGAGGTTCGAGTCTAGCTGTACTTGAAGCGTGAAGGGCTCGAGGTACAGATCGACTCTTCACCATTGCCATAAGGTAGGGAGGGGCTGGTCCGTTCTTGGCTTTGTAGGCGAGCGTCAGAGTTTTAAATCTGATGCGGGCAGCTACAGGAAGCCAATGAAGGGAGCGCAGCAGTGGAGTCACGTGGGTGAACTTTGGAAGATTGAAGATGAGTCGAGCTGCTGCGTTCTGGATCAGTTGCAGGGGCCTGATGGCCCGTAGAGGAAGACCTGCCAGGAGCGAGTTGCAGTAGTCTAGCCTTGAGATGACCAGAGACTGGACGGGTAGCTGGGTGGCCTCCTGGTGTGAACGCAGTGAACGAATACATTTCATTTCCGACCTCCGCCATTACTGTGCTGCCCGTGGGTGGAACTTTGGGGGGAAATTCTGCAAAGTTCAGGACTTAAAGGATAAATAATGTTCTCATTGTGGGCTTTGTTAGCCCCTGTCACCCTGTTCTTCACTCGTCAGGTATCCTCCCACAGTCCAAAGACATGCGGGTCAGTTGGATTGGAGATGTTAAATTGCCCTCCTGTGTCTGAGTGTCTGTGTGTCTGCCCTGTGATGGGATGGCGACCTGTCCAGGCTGTTTCCTGCCTGATGCTTAGTGAACTCTAGGATAGGCTCCAGCAACCCCGTGACGAGGGAGTGAGAGACACATGCCGCAATCAAGATTACGTCTTTTCCCGGGAATTCCAAGTTTATTTCAGCAAGACAGTGTCAGTCTTTATTCTGCAAGTGCTACAACAGCATGGCTTCGTAGACACGCTGACTGGCCTGCTTGCAGTGCAGATCTCCTTCTCCAGAAAATGTATGGCGTATCACAAAGAGGAAACCGCGACAACCACCACAGACTGGCTGAAGGCTTGTATCATGCAAATATGAAAAAACTAATTCACAACAGCAACAGTCAGTATCCTCAGTTCCCAAACCATCAAACAGTGTAATAAAAAGGAAAAGTGATGTAACACAGTGGTAAACATGGTCTGGAAAAAATAGGTTTCTGGATGTAGGCCACATCAATGTTCAGACACTCTTGCATCAAAGCATTGCACAGTTGGGCCAGATTTGGTGGATGCCTTCCCTGGCACAATTGCAAGGAGAATTCCCTGTAGACTGGGATTTTAGCCACTGCTGGTAGACCCGTATGACCGTACGCTTCCGTATACCTGCAGATTCAGCTACTTCCTTCACACTATGGTCTTTGGCATGCCCAAATGCAGTCACTCCTTTTAGCCAATCATTAACATCTGCTTTGGAGCCATTTTCCACACATGGAAGGAGACATTCACTGCACTGTAGCACCTCTTCCCAGTCTATGGATCCCATCACTCACACCCCACAGGGATTTATAGCCACATCATCCTCGTGCAGCGCCATCTGCAGGAGCCTGACGTTACTACCACCTTACTGATCATTAAATGTTTTCACCACACATGATGGGACAATGAAGGTTAGACTGTGCTTTAGCGTGCTTTAAACAACTATTGCAGTTTAGCAGCAAAAGGTTTTAGAGGGTTAAACAGTGGTAAGACTCTTTTATAGAGTGATTCAACTGCTAGATTATTCTGTACAGATGACAGACAATTAGCAGAATCAGCTGCAGCTTAACTCTGTGCTGCTGCAGTTTGAGTGAACAGAGTTAGAGTTTTTGCTGGGTTTGTTAACTCCAGACAGTTATGCATGACTTTAATCGACTCCAGTTTGAGAGTCTAATTGTGTGGCATTAATATTTAGAGGGTATTGATGGCACCCCCCACTGGACCACATTGTAAATCAGCATCAGAGGAAGTGCTGTTGTACAGCTGATTTGGCCATTTTGCTCCTGTTGGTTTATTAATATTTCATGCATATACGCCACAAGGGGCACAAACCACTGAGCGCATGAACAACTCCAGATCCTTAGTACACTTTCTGTGTTAAAAGTAACATAAAATACATTAAATCTTAAAATACATTAAATCATCTTATAATGATGCTGAGTATATACTGTATGTATACATAAACTCATCAAGAACAGCTGCACCCAGAAGGAAGTGTGGGATTGCAGTGCTGTTGGGAAGGAAGATAAAGGTCTCCAGGATCAATAAATGATGATAAATTTAGACTGATATGATCAATATTTATTGAGCTACACATACAAAGTAGTGTCTCTCAGTATGGCGCTGGGCCACCATGTTAGCTAACCCAACATGCCAGAGGTCTTGGCATGGAGTGAGGGACTCCTCACTGAAGATGACCCGCTGCCATTCTGAGTCACTCCATGACAGTCTGGTACAACACCATTGCAGTCTTTGGTAACGTTGACGTGGTGTTAAGGGCAGTTGTCGTAACGGCCTGTGCGCATGTAGTCCTGCCTCGTGAAGCCACTGACAGAATGACTCATGGAGGGTCATCACTGCTCGCTGAATGTCTGCAATCGTGGCTGTTGGGTCAGTCAGGTACAATCAAAAGGCCTGTCCTTGCTTATGTCATAAGTGCTGTTGAGCGCAAAACCAAGTTTCATTCCTGTCAGTTAATTCCTTCTGGGTACAGCTATTTTTTGTTGATGAACATTGATGTGGCCTACATCCAGAAACTTGTCCAGTCCAATGCCAATTAAATTAAGTGGTTATACATGCTACAGGAAAACAGACATTTGCTGACCAATTTCTGGCTAGACTTTTCAAGAATTTGGCATTTGTTCTCTCCAACACTTTACAATGAAGAGAGCAGTACTGTAATACTTGCAGAGTTTACTACAAGCATGGTTGCATTGAATAAAACTGAACTACAACTTATGGACATACATTATTTATCTTGCAGAAAGCATTAGGCCACCTTTGAAGGTATTTTCTCTCTATGATCATTGACTTCTCTAGGGCCTCTAGGTTCTGAGCACACATAAGAGAAATAAATAGGTTATATAAAAGTAACAGAAGTATCTTTCTAAGAACTGTGGAGGAGCAGTAAACGTCCATCCATCACACTAGCACCACAGTGGATTTCAATGGGTTTCACTAACCCCAAATGCTCAAAGCTAATTCATTTGAAAGACAGGCAATTTTTGCTGCCTCTCTGGAGGAGAGAGGTACAAAACAGTTCAAAACCATCTCTAATCATGTACACAGCTTCAGTCTTCCAGGCTTTCAGGAACGCAGGAAGCGTCTCTGTTGGTTTGGTAAGAAGGTTACACAGTATTGTTCGTACTGGTATATGGTAGCACACCTGAAAGTCAATACGTTAATCTGTATGTTAGCATTAGCTATGATGTCTGTGTGTACTCTGTGTGCATGATTTGCTCGTTTATTGAGGTGCTTTTTGTTGAACATTCTCCTCTAGCTCTCCAGCCTACAGCACAGGCTGATTAATGACGCAGCATCATTGGAAGCAGGATGGAATCAAGAGGCAATTAACACATCAGAGGCTGTGATAGAGCAGATCAGTCCATATTCACACCATTAACCTTTTCAGAAGCCTATTGGCTGAGTGGGCGGAGTGTGTATCTGACAGGAGCGCCGGACAGGTGGTGAAAGAAGCTCCATCTGTGCAGAATCTCACCAGGTGGAAGCACCGGTTGAGACATGATGATAATGATGATGAAGTGTTCAGTCATTCTGTGGATCTACAGTTATATGACCTCAGCAAAATAAAAGTGCAAAACAAGACATCTGCTAAATATTCCAATTTAGTGTTATAGTTATTAGTTTTACTCCTCAGTCATGTAAAAATATGGCTTTTTAAGGACTACACTTACATTTAATTTCACTTAACATTTGGACCACTTTACACCTCATCTTTGTCCAATGAAAAACATGTATCATCATTTTTGTTCATCTATGCTTTTATGCATCATTTGAACACAGCAGCTGCTGTTTACACTGTGTGAAAATTTCATGATGAATGGACCAAAAAAATGGCCCAAAATTGCTTGGAAAAGGTCTGGTTCTATTGATTTACATTACAATTCAACTGGGTTTTGGTCTCTCCTGTAAAGCTGCTATTTTGGAGATCCTTGTTTTCCTTTTTGTTAACCTATATATATTTTACATACATTAAAATAATTCATTATAACAATGATTTTTTCTATTTAGTAGACATTGACACTGACAACAGTAAACATTGGCACAAATAATATATCATACGATACAAATTACATATTCAATATAGACAAATGCCCCAAAGCATAGAGGTAAGAACAACTTACTGTAAATGTAATGTACATTTAAAATAAACAGTCATAGTACAGAGCTCCATTGTAGTGATGCACGTATAAAATACATCTATGACATTAGCCCTGCACTTGCTGACATATGTGCCAACCAACCCCAGCCATATGAGGACACAACTCGCAGGCTGTACTCAATGCCAACTTATAAAAGGTACAGCTGGTTCACTTTTCCACTAACTAAAATTAACATATGTTCAATATTTTCAACATTCTGTGTTGTATTTACTCAGAAAAAACAGAATTCTGTACCTAATAATAGTAATAATAATAATAATAAGCTATTATTTTCAGGGTTCTTGACGAAATGGATGAAGGTTGATCAAGGGTGCCAACATCTTTATGTTAATCTGTATAAAGACTCATTAACACTGGGGAAACCAACCCCAGTGCCAACCCTTGCAAATAAAGCAAGTGCTCTTTTATTGAACACTGCGGCAGTGGAGAACCAATACCCAGCACCTGCCTGAAGAATCACTGGAAGGCCGTGGTCAACCCTGCCAGTTCCACCGCCTGGTCCTTGCAGCCGAACGCCATCCAGGTGACCTCACCATCCTTCACTGGTGAGCCATTTTGCACTGGCTCCTCTGCAGTCCTCACCAAGCATCTTTGCCATGTTGTCGCCATGTTGCCTTTGAGTGTGCTATAGCACTATTGCACACTAGCTCACGAGAGGCATTATCCCATTGCTAATGCTAGCGTGCCAGTGGCATAGAAGATGTGGGAGAAGTGTATGCTCCTTTTCTCGCACGGCAGCAGGTAGGTCATATACAGGCATACATATTCTGTGTTAATGGTAACACTAACACTGCCTCATGTACACGGCCACCCAGCACAATGATCCACAAACACTGTACGCCACACTTAAACCAACAGCATCAACAACTGTTATCATGCTACAATATTAATATGTTATGTAAGATTTGGACATTCTGACCTTTCTGGAGGAAATGTGGAAATGTCCATGCAACGTACAGGAGGACATTTAACATAGCACGGGTTGTGCAGCATAGCGTTGGTTTTGAGACCATCTGAGTATTCCAAATCCAGAGCCAGACCTTCTTCTTGAGCCTGTGAGTGTGACGTTAACATGCAAACACATATGACGTGGTCTGAAAAAACTCAAAGACTGTTAAGTGATTATTTCAGGATCTGAGGAGATGGTTGGTGTAGACATAGATCACTCTGTTGTAGATATCTGTGGGCTCTGAACAGCGTCATTTAAGCGGAGAACAGGAGGTTTGGATCCAACCAATGTGTCAGGATCGCAGACGCCCTGCAGCAACCCGGACGAAGGAATGAGCCAAACTGATACAGTTAGATAAGACCTTAGATCATCATCTCTTCCATTTGACCACACTGAGGTCGAGCTCTGATGCTACAGTGATGGTGGTGCTGATAATAATGATGGTGATGATGTTTATGGGTAAACTTGCAGCTCCAGAACCAACCATGATTACACTAGAGCAGCAGAAACTAGAGTGCCTTTAGGAGCCAATACAGAGCAGGATAATGCACTGTTTAATCAGCCAGCCTTTAATAAATACAGTCGTTTACACTGAAATGAATTGCCCACCTTTTATTCCGTCCCCCCAGTGTATTCGTAGCTGCAGCCACTTCACTGAAAATGGTTGGCTAATTTACACTGAACAGAGCGTGGTAGTAAACAGCCTAACAGCCTGCTCTCCCTAACGGCTTTACAGACCACTTTAGTGCATACCTCTGCGAACTGATGGCATTCTTGCAGAGCCCGATCTGCTTAAATATTTAATAGAAGCTGTTGAGGTTTAAAGACATGGTCGCAAACCACAGCGCACTGACCATGGTGAGCGCACACGGGGGGAGGGGGGACCCATTCATCCGTGCATTAGTTATAAAAAGCTTCCAATCATAATGACGGTGAAGGTAAACCTGGAAACACATTTTTGACGTCCCCTTATTTACCATTCATTCTTCTTCTAAGCTGCTCATCCTTCTGGGTCATGGTTGGGGGTGCTGGAGCCTATCCCAGCGCTCATTGGGCAGAAGGCAGGAAACATCCTGGGCAGACTGCCAGTCCATCGCAGGGGTGTTCCCTCATTTAGTCAAGTTTGTAATTACAAATACTGCTAATGTAACTCCACCCTGATTCTGTTTACACCAATCAGCCATAACGTCATAACCATGCTGGACACCTAGTGTCCATTTTATCAGCTGCATTTACCATATAGGATTACTCAGTAGTTCAACACACTATGCAGTTCTCTGTATGCGTTGTTAGCTCCCCTTCACTGTGATCTCCAGTGGTCAGGACCCCCACAGGACCACCACAGAACAGGTATTATGTGGGTGGTGGCTCATTCTCAGCACTGCAGTTACACTGACATGATGGTGTGTGTTGTGGGGTATGAATGGATCAGACACGTCAATGTTACTACTGGACTGAGAATCGTCCACCAACCAAAAATATCCAACCAACAGTGTCCTGTGGGCTTCGTCCTCTGGGCAGCGTCCTAGGGCCACTGATGAAGGACTAGAAAATGACCAACACTGCACTATGCAGCAGCAGATGAGCTATCGTCTCTGACTGTACATCTACAGTGTGGACCAGAAAGGTAGGAGAGTCTAATAGGGTTATGTTTTATGTTGATGGATGCCATAATAATTGGGAAAGGTGAACATTAACATACTAAAATGAGGTAGTTTTGCAATCGAGAATTCCCACATGAAACCGAAGATCATTTCACTCAACATCTCGGATGCAGTACAGATCTGAATAAGAAGCCCTGCAGCCCGGCCTACACGCGGTGCTGTACATGACGTGTAATAAGGTCCTTGGGCCTGAATTGCTGGCGGTGAGTGTAATGGTGTTTTAGATTGAAAATCCCCCACGACTGACCTCTTTTCCCTCTGAGAGTGGACAGTCAGAGAGGACAGAAGCGTTTGGATCAGAGGGGCAGCACCTCATCTTGAGAGAAAGAGAACAGAACAGGAACACTCTGTGCTCCTGCAGCACTGGACTGGACTGATTGGATTGGATGGGAAGTGGTTTGTTGGGACTCTGGGATGAGCTTGGCTCTGAAAGTTATTCATATTATTTCCTTTTTTTCAGTAAAGTCTATGAATTATTGTCTAATTACTATGAATTATTTACCATCTACCATGTATGGATTATTTAGCTACAATCAATTATTCAATAACAACAATGAAGTAGTCAGATGTTTATGATACATTATTCAGTACTTACTATGAATTATTCAGTATGCACTATGAATTATTAAGTATCTATGGAGTATTCAGTATTTACTATGAATTATTCTGTATTTACTTTGAATTACTCAGTATCTAATATTAATCATTCAGTATCTACTATGAATTATTCAGTATCTAATATTAATTATTCAGTATCTACTTTGAATTATTCAGTATCTAATATTAATTATTCAGTATCCACTATGAATTATTCAGTGTCTACTTTGAAATATTCAGTATCCATTATGAGTTATTCAGTATCTACTATGAATTATTCAGTATCTAATATTAATTATTCAGTATCCACTATGAGTTATTCAGTATCTACTATTAATTATTCAGTATCTAATATTAAATATTCAGTATTCACTATGAGTTATTCAGTATCTACTTTGAATTATTCAGTATCTAATATTAATTATTCACAACCTAATATTAATTATTCAGTATCCACTATGAATTATTCAGTGTCTACTTTGAATTAATCAGTATCTACTATGAATTATTCACTAAGTATTAGAAATTAATCAGTAGGTACTATAAATGATTAATATCTACTATAAATTATTAAATATCTACTATAAATTGGAGGGCTATGTTTCTAGCTGTTTCTAGGTCCGTTTTTGGTGCTTTTTTCAGCTAATTAAGGATCAAGCTTCCTTATGGACTGTAACCTTGAGTCAGTCATGTTTTTCCAGAGAACGCTAAAGTAGTCATAAATCCACGTGTGTTTGTGAGAAGGTATGACAGCTCTGAGCCGTAATAAAGTGAGCGTGTGGTGGTGGGCTGGTGGGGTGGGAGGGGCTCCGCTATATAAATAAGCCCTGTGATCAGGTTTAGCAACAGGTTCAGCTCTGACACCGTTCAGCAGACCGCAGAGATAAGTTCCAGGGTTCGTCTGTTTTCCGTCTCCGATTCCACAATGTTGCTGTTAAGGCTGTGTGTGCTGGTGGTGGTCTTGTACGCTCAGCTTGACACCTCTGCATCCGCTCCCACTGAGGACAGGACCATGTGGTCCATGGAGAACTGGCAGGTGAGCTCCTTACTCTCACTTCACTTTCAGACTAGCCCTCCATCCAGCTCAGCCTGCAGCAGCTCATGCTCTCCATGCTCTTTCAGGAGGAGCCGGTGAAGAACGCTTTGGTGCTGCACTTCAGTGATCTGCTGAAACGCTCCAAACCACCACAGTTCCACGGGTTAATGGGCCGAAGCTCAGGTAAGGTTCGCTCCTCCAGCCCTGCACACCTTCATATTCCACTCTGCTTTACTCTGAACACTTCATCACACTAACTCCAGTTTATCCTCACTCAGGACTCTCTCAGCCTCCACGACTCGGTAGGAGAAGTAAGCTCTCTCTCTCTCTCTCTCTCTCTCGCTCTCTCTCTATTTCTCATTTGTCTCCTATCTCTGTCTTAATTTTCCTCTCCCTCTTTCCCTTAACCATTTTCTATTTTCTTTTGTTTCTTTACTTTTTTCTATTTCTCTCTCTCTCTCAGTCTTTTTGTTCTCTTTCTTTATTCTCATTTCTCTCTCACGCCCTGTTCCCTCTTCTCTCGTTTCTCTCTCTCTGTATGTTTTTTCTTCTCTCCATTTCTTTTTTCTCTAACTGTTCTCTCTCCTCTCTTTCCATCTCTTTTCTCTATTCATCGTTCTTTTCTCTCTCATTTCTCTCCATCTCTCCCTCTTTGTTTCTCCTCTTTCCATCTTTTCTCTCCATCTTTCTCTCACTCCCTGTTCCCTCTTCTCTCTCTTTTCTCTCTCTGTATCTCTGTTCTCTTTATCTCTCATCTGTTGTTTCTTCTCTCTCCATTTCTTTCTTTTCTTTTTTCTCTCCCTCTTCTCTCTCCTCTTTTCCCCTCTCTTTTCTCTCTTCATCTCTTTTCTCTCTCTTCGCTCTTTCCATTTCTTGTTCCCCCTCTCTCTTCCCCTCCCTCGCTTGCTCTTTTTCTTTCTCCCTTCTGTCTCATTCATTCACTCTTTCTCTCTAATCTCTTTTTCTCCTTAACTCTCTGTGCCTATTTCTCTGTTCTTTCTTTTGTCTTTTGCTGTTTTGCCCCATCTCTCTTTTCTCACTCTCATGTCGGTCTTTCTCTTGTCTATTTCTTCTCTTACTCTATTTCCACGTCTGTCTTTTTTCCTCCTATTTTTCTCTTTCACTTTATTCATCTTTCTTTTTCTCTCTCTCTTCAGCTCTCTAGCCCTTTCTCTTTTCTCCTTTCTTGCTGTTTGTCTCCCTCTGTCTTTCCTCGCCGTCTCTCTCTCTCTCTCACTGCCCCCCCCCATCCGTCTCTCTCTGTCTCTCCTAGTTTCTGCTTGTTCAGCTGTAGTTGATCTGTTCTCTGTTGTCAGGAAATAAGGGGGAGACGTTTGTTGGACTGATGGGGAGAAGATCATCCAGCGGAGGTAAGCCTGACTCAATATTATATTTACATAGTCATTATCTAGATAGGAGAAATAAGTGCTGCATGACATGCGCTCGATCATTCGTACACCACATTAACACATCATCAGCAAAGCTAAGCAAGCCTGAATACTGGACTGTGTGGGTGGAGTATGTTACACTCTCCACTGTGTGGAGTCTAGCTAATGTAATGCATCGCTATTCCAGTGCACTCATTTCCAGAGGTGATGTCTGCCTGCACCTTTTATATTCGTTCACCAGCACCAACCCATTTACTCACATGCACCTATAGAGGTTTAGCCCCGCCCACTCACTCCATCCAATCAGGATAGAGATCATTTATAAAAATCAGCCTCTTGCCGGGATACAGGCGACACAAACTAAAAAATAATTGTCATAGCTGGCAAATTTCCAGCATCGGAATGAGGAGCAGGCCGTGTGGTCTGGCATAATGGAAAGACAGCGATGTGCCAGCTGGGACCCCACCTGGAATTTTTTGCATTTTTCCAGCTGGACTTCTCCCAAAGCATGTTCCTTGACAGTGACCAATAGGAGGACAAAGCAGTGTCTGGTGCACATATGTAGACATGGAGAAGAAAAGGGGTTTAAGGCGGAACCACAAGCCGCAGATCACAAATGACAATAACATCCAATCAAATTAAACAGAATTAAACGGTGGTACAAACACGGTACTAAAAGGCCAACGGCTAAGAGATAATCATAGCAGCTACAAACTAATAGCAGCTCTCTATGACCACAGGTTAACCAGCTTCTGCGAAAGTGAAGCTGTTCTTGACGCGTGAACACATTCATTACCTCAAGTTCTCTTTGAAGGACAGACAGTCCATGCTGTCCTCTTAAGGACACGCTCTATTATCTATTTTCCTTTCTTTTCGGAACCCAAAACTGGGAGTACTACACACAGTGCTCTGTAGCCATGATTGACAGTTTTTGGTCCACCTCGCTGAGGACCTATAAACTCATGCAAGAATGTGAATTATGTCTTGTTAATATCAGGCATGCAGTGTTGGCAGTATCCCAAACAAGACAGAGCAAGAACTTGTGGCACTATTGCTGCATTCACATTACAAGCCTCATTAATCAATTAATCAATTTTTTGATCAGATCTGTTTGGCTATCCTGACCTGTTCAAATTCATTAATTCATTAAGTGACCTGTACCTGTTTGTAATGTGGACGAATCTGTTCCTGAATCTGTCAGCATGCACACACCAAAAAACACTGTTTTCGCAGCTATACCTGCTATACCGGCACTGCTGCACTGACAGCACTAAGGCTGTGTTCACACTGCAGACAAAACTAGTTTGTTTCCCAATTCAGATCTTTTGAGTCACATGTGCACACCGTTATTTGCAAGTGATCAGATCGAATTTGTAGTTTCCAGACATTACCAATCTATCTGCATGGACCGGTGTGGTAATGAAACAGGCATCAGTTGCTAAGAAGCCATCCTGGTGACTTGGCCTTCATATGCGGTAGCAAGAAAGATGGAGGACTATTATTTCACCCTCCCAACTCTGTCAAGTTTCTCCCTCATCGGTCTGCCAAGTCATGGTTTACAGCTCTTTGGTGATCTTCCTAAATCCTAGCACTTCCATCAGTCTGGATTTGTTGTTATTTGGCGCATTGTGAGTAATGCAGAAGAGACTTTTGAATTTGATTTGAGCATCCAGAGCATCAAGACTGAGAAGGATCTGTAAAAATCAGGAACTGGAATCACATTACAAACCACTTTCAAATGTGGTTTGAATCCGATTTGCAAAATTCGTCTCAAAAATCTATCTGGATACAATCTGGATATGAAAAAAAAATCGGATTTGGGCTGGCAGTCTGGCAAAAAGACCCATGAAGCCCGATCTGAAAGTTCACATTCATGTCGCATGCCCATCAATTGGATACATATCCCATCTAGGACTACATATGAAAGTGACTCAAATCTGATTTGAAGAGATCGCATCTGGCATGTCCACACAGCCCTGAAAAAAAAAAAAAAAAAATCAGATCTGTGTCACATTAGGGCAAAAGAAACTGATTCAGATTTGAGTGACTTCTGCCTGGTAATGTGAACGTAGTCTATGATCACCTAATACCACACTGTAAACATGGTGAAAGATGGTGTAGTCCAATCCCAGCTTTAAAGGCTCAGTGACTTTTCCGCAGTAGGCTGGTGTGTCTGCAGGTGTTCAGTTGAAACAAGCAGAAGAACACCTAAACACCTGCTTCCACCTGGTCTCAGTCTTCAAACAGTTAGGCATGTGTTCTCCTGCTGCTGGAAAGCCCTGCCAGTCATTTCGCGGACAGTGTTTCAAACGCAGCTGCCCAATAAGAAGCCGAATGTCAGGGCCGAAATGTAAGTGCTGCTCCGTTAAGGTGGAACGAGAAAACTTGAACACGTAACTGGCAAATAAGAAACTAATGGTCAGTGCCAAAATACAACTGCTGCACCATTTAAGGTGGAATGGAAAAATCTGGACCAGAAACTGTCAAGTAAAACTAAATGTCAACACTGTACCATGTAGGTGGAAGGGGAAAATTCAAACAAGAAGCTGGTGAAAAAAAGAGCTGAATGTCAGCAGCAGAATGAAAATGCTGCATCAATTAAGGTGGAATGAGAAAAAGAGTACTGTCTTTTATTTTTAATCCTGGTAGCATTTTGATAAGGAGATTTTAGCTATCAAAGCTTTATGTACATAGTTGCCTGTAAATATTCACTATGGTAGGATAAGGACTCTTCTTTGTCGTTCAACCAGTACTATAGTGGCCTCTGTTGGAAGATCCACTTTGTAGATATGAAGGGGTGATTATAAAGAAAGGTTTGTGTATTATTATTTCTGCAAATAGATCCTCTTAAATTTTACACTCTGCTCCTTTAGCATCAAGGTTTAAAAAAGGTTTAGCACCTGTATAGAGAACTGGCATTTGGTTTGTTCATTCAGGGCTACTGTAGAAACGCTGTTGTTCTATATGGCGGCCTCTGTTGGAAGACGACCCATTCCTATGTAGATATGAAGGGCTCATTATACACTAATGAAAAGATGTTTGTATATTATATTCTTTTAATAGATCCTCCCAAATTTTACACACTGCTCCTTTAATTTGAAATCAATGTTTAAAAAACAAAAAAAACAAACAAACAAACAAACAAAAAAACCTACCCACTTCTATGTAGATTCGAATGGCTCATTATATACACCAATGAAAAGATAAGTTTGTATATATATTCATTTTTTATATAAATCTTTTTATTGAGATGAACAGGTATTAGACATATGCATCAGATATAATTATTCAATTTTTGTTATAACCCAGAAACCCTTCCCAATGCCCTGCTCAAACTGCCATTAGGTTAAAACAACTAATACAATAAACAAATCCAAATAAATAAATAAATGAATTTAAAAATAATAATAATAATAATAATAAAATGATAGGTTTGTATATTACATGTTATTTCAGCTAATAGATCCTCTCAGATTTTACACACTGCTCCTTTAATTAGACATATTTAGCGTGTGTACAGAAAACTGGCATGTAGTACAGGCTAAAGCTAAAAGGGTTTTTCTTTCTGTTCACAGATATTGAAGAGGAACTGGACAAACCCCAGATATACTGACTATGGAGAAGACAAACAGTTCAATTGGATTTATAATTAGATTTTTTACTTGTCTCAGTTTTACATGGGGACTCGATCAGTGCCAGCGCAGCACTTTACTGAGACTTTTCAATGCAGTGAAAATAGTTTTATAATAAAAGAAGACCCCCTCTTGATGTGACCATCTGTTTGAGACTTAATGACGTTCAGGATGCGCTCCATCTGTTCACATAGAGCTTTGTTGTATGCTGGGTGTGATGAGTTACAGAATGAACCATGTTATGATCATAAACAAACACAGAAATAAACGCACTGACATCTGATTATTTCTCCCCCGAGTTTTCATTTCAGAGGACACATAACGTACAGTTTTGTTTTTGAGGTGTTGCATCCGAAGCGCACCGGCAATGGCAGAACACGACATACCCAAAGATGATGTAGGGCTCATTCGCATTTCTTACAATATGCCCGGAAGTGGGCAACGCCAGCTCGCAGTGCGAGTATTCCAAAGCCCGGGTGGAAATCCAGCAGCAGCAGCCTCTACACTCGCTCCCACGTGAACCGGTCTCCTAGTAACCTGTCTCCCCGCCTCGGCTCCTCGTGGCTTTGTGCTCGTCACACGTCCGTTTGAAGCTCCGCATTTGCCGCAAGCTTGTATACTGCCCGAAGGTTCCTGTGTGATAAAGGAGCACGTCCACGTCCACGTCCACGTCCACGTCCACGTCCACGTCCACGTCCACGTCCACGTCCACGCTTGGTACCCCTGGCCTCGCCTCGTACACCCTGTGCATAGCCATGATTCCTAACCGGTCTCTTTATCTGGATGAGAGGAAGCTAGTCCCGCCCCCTAGCAGTTGCTATTGGCTGCCAGGTCCACACCAGAGTTTGCGATAGGTAGGCTTCACCTGTCCATCAACCCTCATTAGAGGGAGAAGGGAGATTCAGTCACTAGACATGGGTAGTTCAGACGTAAACACACGCGCACAAAGCAAAAACACTTCAGCCACAACAGAAAGAGCAAAACAATCCACACGACACAATAATATATCTGTCACCTGTCTGACATATGCCTATACAAATCAGCCTACCTGTCACTTGGTAGTACTGAAGTCCCCTAACCCCACCCCTGCAGTTAATATGCGGGTTGCCTTGTGTCTTGAAAAGACGTTTGTGGTGGTGGACTCACTGAACACTTGATAACTTCTGGTGGAGTTTTACACGGCAGTGTTTTCTAAAACTTGACCAGGAAGTTGAGGTGGTCGGGGTGGTCAGTAGATGGCAGCAGCTCCCTCTGTTGGCCAAAACAAGCACAACGCAAGACACCTGGGGTGCGTTTCCCAACACCCTACAGCTGTTCCCAATAACCAAAACCATGGTTGGGGCTATGGAGGTAACCACGTTGGTAACTTATATCGTTAAGCGACACAGGTGTTTTCCGAAACCATAGTTCCACCGAACGTTCCCAAACACTGTGGTTTAGTTGTGTAGTTGGAACTACAGCTGTAGACCTGTGGTTACAGACGTAGTTCCTGGTGACGCAGGACGCAGTATGTCAGTAAGCTAAAATAATTAACATCTTCTACGTTCTACGAATATTTAAAACCTCAAATGCTTGAAACACGTAGTTCTTAATGTATGTCCTAATATATTTGTGTTTATGAGTATGATTGAATTTATCAAATCGCTATAACTCACGTGTGGGTCAGCTGTGTAACATTAGCCTTCAAAATAGATGTCATCGAGTCTTTATTGCAAACTTTAAGAAAACTTTACAGTACTTTAATAAATCAGTTATTAATCACTTAGACTTTTCGTAGTCATGATGGAAAAAACAGAAAACGAAGCCACCTCGTCTTGGGGTCTCAAACCCACAGTGTTACGTTGCATTAGCACATTTATCCCAGGGTGCCACTTAAACATGCTTTTCAAGGGCCTTATTTATTTTATATAGCTAATACTTCTTTTTTGAAAGCCAAGCCTTTTTAAAAAGGAGTGTTGCCTATTAATATTATATTTATAATGAATATTAAAAGTATTAATGTTATTATTTTCATTACTAATACTTATTTTAATTGCATTTAATTGTCGATTCTATGGTTTATAGTGGTGGTGGAATATGTTTACAATATGAATAAACATGAGAAGCCTAAATAATAAATTCATTACCTGATATTTCCATATTTCAGCCTTAAATTACAAGGTTTGCGAGGAAACGGTCGTACTTCAGATGTTAGACAGTTAACGATGCATGTACCATGTAGTTCAGGACTAGCGTGAAACACACCCCTGTTCTGCTCTGCTGCTGGTCTTTCTTAGGACCTTCCGGTGTCTGACAGCCCAGCACAAACGGGGACTGTCCCAAAAAACAAGAATGTCTGATCGACCTTATTCACAATAATGTATTCCCAGTACGTTATGTACTGTATTATGTGTAATGTGTCTGCACATTATTTTGGTATGCTTACATATAAAGAGGTCAACAGGCTGTTCTTAGTCAGAAGTAAAGCTGATGATCTGTGCTCTAAACTGAATTCCCAGACATTCAGACAGTTCAGTAGCTGTAGACTAGGCTTTATTCATTCATAGAAATTCACAAATCATGCTTAATCAAACACACATAGCAAATAAGCAATGCAATAAAGAAAAATTATGACAGTAGAATCAGAGGACCTCACTGAAATGGTGTTATCAGTTATTGAGAATTACAATTTTGGATATTACTGGAGTTTTTGAAAAGCATATCTCTTGATATACAATGGACAATACATAGTTTGTTAATAAAAGTGGTATTAATCACAACGTAGCACTGATACTTCTTGTACACTCATCATCAAACAAATAGCTGCACCCAGAAGGAAGTGTGGGATTTGAAGTTGATTTTTTCTTTCTGGCACCGAAGGGAGAACCAGGGGACGTCTGAGGGGTTGAGTTGTTTATTTCAAGGCGAGCACAGTCTCAGCGAGTCGTCTGTAAACAGTATCTGGACATACAGTTTTTATAGCCCTTTTCACCCCATTGTCCTGTGAAACTCATACACGTACACGCTTAAACACATACACTCTTATACACAAACATTGATATCCAACAGATTGCAGTGCTATTGGGATGGAAGATACCAGGAACAATAAATGATAATAAATTTAGACTGATATGATCAATATTTATTGAGCTACACATACAGAAGTAGTGTCTCTCAGTATGGCTAAGGACACAGACGTCTCGGCATGGAGTTGTAGAGGTTCCTAATGGTGTCCTGTGATAATCCATCCCATGCAGCTTGAATATCCTCACACAGTTCCTACAGATGGTGCAGTAGAGGTGGAGTGTCACCAGGCCTTCTGGACATGTGATGTGTGACAACAGGCCATCCATCTTGGCGCTGACTTTGTCTCCACACACGGCTTTGTTAGTCGTCTCCACCAAAACAATTGCGGGACTCGTCACTGAAGATCCTTCCTTCCGGGTGCAGCTATTTGTGCAGCTATTCTTTTGAAGATGAGTGAAATTTGAAAATATAAACTTCCTCCCAACAAAGTATATCATGAAAACTACATCTTTGAAAGTGTATTTTGCAATAAAATCTTTCAATTATCAATTATGATTATCTGAAGAATTCTTCAAGAATTTAATTTGCAGATCACCCCACTCCACCCACTTACAGATCACCCCACTCCACCCACTTACAGATCACCCCATTCCACCCACTTACAGATCACTTAATTCCACTCATGTACAGATCACCCCACTCCACCCACTTATAGATCACCCCACTCCACCCACTTACAGATCACTTAATTCCACTCATGTACAGATCACTCCACTCCACCCACTTACAGATCACCCCACTCTACCCACTTACAGATCACTTAATTCCACTCACGTACAGATCACCCCACTCCACCCACGTACAGATCACCCCACTCCCCCATTTACAGATCACCCCACTCCACCCACTTACAGATCACCCCGCTCCACCCACTTATAGATCACCCCACTCCCCCATTTACAGATCACCACACTCCACCCACTTACAGATCACCCCACTCCACCCACTTACAGATCACCCCACTCCACCCACTTACAGATCACCCCACTCTACCCACTTACAGATCACTTAAAGATCACTTAAAGATCACTTATAGATCACCCCACTCCACCCACTTACAGATCACCCCATTCCACCCACTTATAGATCACCCCACTCCACCCACTTACAGATCACCCCACTCCACCCACTTACAGATCACCCCACTCTACCCACTTACAGATCACTTAATTCCACTCTCGTACAGATCACCCCACTCCACCCACTTACAGATCACCCCACTCCACCCACTTACAGATCACTTAATTCCACTCACGTACAGATCACCCCACTCCCCCATTTACAGATCACCCCACTCCACCCACTTACAGATCACCCCGCTCCACCCACTTATAGATCACCCCACTCCCCCATTTACAGATCACCACACTCCACCCACGTACAGATCACCCCACTCCACCCACTTATAGATCACCCCACTCCACCCACTTAGAGATCACCCCACTCCACCCATTTACAGATCACCCCACTCCACCCACTTACAGATCACCCCACTCCACCCACTTACAGATCACCCCATTCCACCCACTTATAGATCACCCCACTCCCCCATTTACAGATCACCCCACTCCACCCACTTATAGATCACCCCACTCCCCCATTTACAGATCACCCCACTCCACCCATTTACAGATCACCCCAGTCCCCCCATTTACAGATCACCCCACTCCACCCACTTACAGATGACCCCACTCCACCCACTTACAGATCACTCCATTCCACCCACTTATAGATCACCCCACTCCCCCCATTTACAGATCACCCCACTCCACCCACTTACAGATCACCCAATTCCACCCACTTACAGATCACCCCATTCCACCCACTTAAAGATTACCCCACTCCACCCACCCAGATCACCCCATGTTTTACTCATCTTAGTCTACTTGGTTTTACTCAGTTCCCACTGTCTCAGAACGTCCTTGACTTTGGCAGCCTTCATTGCGATCGTCTTCAGTCTTCTTTCTCTCTCCACAATGATGCGACGCTCGCTTTCAAGCAGATTCTCTCCTCTTGCAATTTTTTCCAAAATTAAACACTCTTGTTTCATTTTCTCCAACCCTATTATGCGGTCCTCAAAGCCAGGCTTCTTCTCCTCCTTCTCCCTCTTAATGAGCAGTTCGATGTACTCTATTGTGGATAGGGATGTTGGTTTCAGTGCAATTTCGTTCAGCCTCTGAAGGCACCTGGAGGACAGACGGATCAGCTTCCTGAGCTTGTCCTCAATGATATCAAATTCTGTTTCGAGTGCGTCCAGTATTTGTTTGTTGTCCATGAACTGCCCTTTTGCTTTCATGAAGTTGTCCTTCAGCTCTTTGACAGTTTTCTTCTCCTTTTTTGTTATGTAAGTCCACAAGGCTTTCTCCTTCACATGATCAGAATAATCACAGAAGCCAGGACAGACGATGCACCGTTTATCCTCATTCATCACGGCACAACTGCTTAGAGGATCACCTTCAGGGAGGTAGCAGCTGGAGTGGCATGTGAACAGGCAGGAGTTGCAGTTCAGGGCATAGCAATTAATAGCCGTTCTTTTCGCCTCGACAACCTCCACCTCTTGCTCAAAATTCTCATTTTTCTTCATAGCCAAGCTCTCAGTTTTCAAGGCGTCCTTGAAGGTTTTGATCTGATTAAGCTTGGAAAGACCAGCAGTGATTTGTGGGGTCAGGTCGGCCATGGCTTTCTCGAGACGCTCTCGCTCCTCCAAGACCTCTTTGGTCAATTTCAGATCCTTACTCTTCATTGTTGCAAGAGTTGAGAAGAACTTGCGCATTTGCTTGAAGTTTGTGTTCCAGATAATGTTCTTCATCTTCTCAGCCTCATCCTCCTCTGCCTCGTCTTCACTCGAATCACTCCCTGAGGTCTGTTTCTCCTTTTTCTGGGCATATATGACCGAGTTATTGAACCTGAAATGAGTGGGAGAGCCCTTTTTATTTTTATGGCATGGCAAATCTGCTGCTTTGATGGCCGCAAGGGCAGGGATGTCTTTCCCGTCTGCAAATGTCACCAGTATTACTATATTCTCCGCAATATCTTTGCCAAAGATCGAGAGGACCGAGTCAAAGATGTACTTCTGGACGGCACTGAGGCGCGCAAGCGAGGCTTGAACAACAAAGCAGACAGCGTCAATGTGGTCGATCCCTAAGGGACTGCAAAGGAAATTCTTCACTTGCTGAACGATGATTTTGTCTTGGTCCATTCCGCGTGTGTCTCCAAACCCTGGAGTGTCCACAATGGTCAGAGAGTAAGGGATCTGGAAGCCTGGTTGGTTGTACAGGTCATATGATGTTACCTCAGATGTCTGACTTTCTGCCTGTGTCCGATTGGTGTCTTCATGGATCAGTTTGTAGCGATGACGTTCCTGCCACTTCACACCAAGAATGTAGTTGACCATGGCATTGACGAGGGTCGTTTTTCCAGCACCGGTTGACCCCAACAGGAGAATAACTTTGTTTTGGCCTTGTTCTACTTTTCTTCCAAAGACGTACTGAGGCACATTCTCATCAAATTTCATTTCCTTGTACAGAACATAGGTGGAGGGATTGCCCTCCTTCAAGCGATGGGACTTTTCCAAAAATATCTCACTGTTGTTCTCAGCTGGCTTCATCTCCATCGATTTGTCAGATGGTTTAGTAGTAGAAAATACAGATTCAGCGCTGGGAAGGCTCATGCCCGCAGGGGCACAGTTGGCTGAAACCCTGATCCTATAATCAGTTTCTGCTTTCAGTTCCGCAAGTGTGCACTGTCTGTTTATGCTTCTCATAGACTGCCACTTCTCACCTTCCTGCTCCTTTTTCGACTGCTCCTGGAATTCCACCACATACCCACTGACTTGGATGTCGTCTCCAATAGATGTAGGCATGTCCCATGTGATGGTTATTTTATCAGACTCCTTACATTTCAGGCTGAGTTGTCCAGGAGGCCCACATGGGCGGGTTTTGAAAAAGGCAGTTTCCAGGCTACTAAGACTAACCCCTGCCCGGCAAGCGGCCTTGCATTTGAATCGATATTCTTTATTCGGCTCCAGTTGCTTGATTGTAACTTCCAGAGAATTCCCTTCAGTGGTCACTTCTGTCCACTCTGAGCTTTGCACTGTCTGATGTAAGACACAATAGGACTCCACACTACTAATGCCATGAGCTGGGGGCTTGAGCTTCAAGTGGATACGGTCATGCTCAGCATTCAAGACAGTGGGTACAGGTGGCTGGGACGGAAGCTCAAAGCTGGAGCTCAGACGTATACCTTTCTCATAAACATGGAGCGATGAGGGTGTAGCGACACTGTCTGCAATGGACACAATGCAGAAATATAGATTCTGGGCTTCACTGTTGGCAGTTTTGAAGTCTAGAAACAGTCGTACGTTTTGCCTGGTGAGTGCAGTCGCATCATTTGAACAAAACCATTGCTCTGTCTTTTTTGGAGGGGTTGCTTCATAGGACAAAGGTTCCTTGCCATTTCTGGACACTTCCTTTAGGTATTCCTCCAGGTCGGAAAGGTATGATTCTTCTTCTTTCAAATAGGAGAATGCAAAAGCCACTACATAGTCAGTGGTCGACTTCAGGACTGCTTTGTCCAAATCCTTGGAGGAAAGGACTGGGAC
>CM067477.1:28910649-28931888 GCA_034552555.1 Semaprochilodus insignis
TTTAGGTGGAGATTCTGAATAAGTTTAAAAGAACATAGAGACAGAATAACCTCAGTACTGCTTCCAGTTATACAATATAATTATATAATATAATAGTACATTACTAAAACATGTTCTAGGCTGTTTATTATACTATTTAATGTTCTGTTTTACAAATACATAAACCCTTCTGCTCAAACGTTCATCATGACAATGACTATTATTGAGGATAGAAGTTTATCATGGTAATAAATTGAACAACTTATAGACTGAACTGCTATAAACCAGACTCCAAAACTTAAACCAATACTTTATTCACAGTTTACAGAATTTCAGGAACAAAAATGTTATAACATGGTTTAAAAATATTAAAGTTAAAAAATAAACTATAATTTTCTGCATCTGGTAATGTGTGTTCTATTGCAATATAAGATTTGGTTACTTACAGCATTTATCCTTTTAGTGTTATTGACTAACAGTGTAGGAGGAGTTAACTGTGATTGACAGTATAGGAGGAGTGTATTGTTATTGACAGTGTATGAGGTGTTTACTGTGATTAGCTGACAGTGTAGGAGGGGTTTACTGTGACTGACAGTACAGGAGGAGTTTATTGTGATAGGCTGACTGTGTAGGGGGGGGTTTCCAGTGATTGACAGTATAGGAGGAGTTTATTGTGATTGGCTGGTGGTGTAGGAGGAGTTTACAGTGACTGACAGTGTAGGAGGAGTTTACAGTGACTGAAAGTGTACGAGTTTACTGTGACTGAAAGACAGTGTAGGAGGAGTTTACTGTGATTTGCTGACAGTGTAGGAGGGGTTTACTTTGATTGACTGACAGTATAGGAGGAGTTTATTGTGAATGGCTGACAGTGTAGGAGGGGTTTACTATGAGTGACAGTATAGGAGGAGTTTATTGTGATTGGCTGGCAGTGTAGGAGGAGTTTACTGTGACTGACTGGCAGTCTATGGGTTTAGAGTAACTGACTGACAGTGTAGGAGGGTGCCTCTTACACTGCGATGTCTCCGTCTATGATGCCTCCATCTGAATTCACTGGAACTACTACTGAATATCAACAAAACCAGAATGAACGCTATTAGTATGAGTATTTCACTTATTAATAATGGATTTAGTTTAGTTTATCACTTTAGGTGGAGATTCTGAATAAGAATAAAGAGACAGAATAACCTCAGTACTGCTTCCAGTTATACGATATAATAATATAATACAATACTATATTACTACTTAATCATGTTCTAGGCTGTTTACTGTATTACTGTAATTAACTGACAGTTTAGGAGAAGTTTACTGTGAATAAAAGTGTATGAGTAGTTTAGTGTGACTGATCAACAGTGTAGGAGGAGTTTACTGTACAGTAACTCTAATGTGTTAGTGTACTGTAAGTAGTGTGTCGGTGTACAGTACCTCAGTAAGTATAATGTGTTTGTGTACAGTAACTCAGTAAGTGTAATGTGTTAGTGTACTGTAAGTAGTGTGTTGGTGTACAGTAACTCAGTATATATAATGTGTTAGTGTACTGTAAGTAGTGTGTTGGTGTACAGTAACTCAGTATATATAATGTGTTGGTGTACTGTACGTAGCGTGTCGGTGTACAGTAACTCAGTAAGTATAATGTGTTAGTGTACTGTAAGTAGTGTGTTGGTGTACAGTACCTCAGTAAGTATAATGTGTTGGTGTACTGTACGTAGCGTGTCGGTGTACAGTACCTCAGTAAGTGTAATGCGTTAGTGTACTGTAAGTAGTGTGTTGGTGTACAGTAACTCAGTATATATAATGTGTTAGTGTACTGTAAGTAGTGTGTTGGTGTACAGTAACTCAGTATATATAATGTGTTGGTGTACTGTAAGTAGCGTGTCGGTGTACAGTAACTCAGCAAGTATAATGTGTTAGTGTACTGTAAGTAGTGTGTTGGTGTACAGTACCTCAGTAAGTGTAATGTGTTAGTGTACTGTAAGTAGTGTGTCGGTGTACAGTACCTCAGTAAGTGTAATGCGTTAGTGTGCTGTAAGTAGCGTGTTGGTGTACAGTACCTCAGTAAGTGTAATGTGTTAGTGTACTGTAAGTAGTGTGTTTGTGTACAGTAACACAGTAAGTGTAATGTGTTAGTTTACTGTAAGTAGTGTGTTGGTGTACAGTAACTCAGCAAGTGTAATGTGTTAGTGTACTGTAAGTAGTGTGTGGGTGTACAGTAACTCAGTAAGTGTAATGTGTTAGTGTACTGTAAGTAGTGTGTCGGTGTACAGTAACTCAGTAAGTGTAATGTGTTAGTGTACTGTAAGTAGTGTGTCGGTGTATCTGTCCTTCCTTATGTGTGCATATAAAAGTCAAATGTCCAAATGAGAGAAGCATACTTAAGTACATTTGAAGGTAAATACTTTAGTACTTTCACTCCAGTGGAGGTCTAAAGGGAGGAGGTTCTACTGACACTGGAGGAGTACTGTACCTTGGGTGTCTCTACTTTAACTCAGCTACCTGGCTTGTGTGCTTCATCCACCACTGGCTACTGTTTGATCTGTTCATCTGATTCTGTGTTACTGTTCGGCGTGACTCATTTTCATGGCCTTTTATATCGGTCCAGAAGAGGGTCTACTCTGGACCAGGTTCTTGCTTTCACCTTTGTTCCTGGCTTCAACTAAACAGCGACTCTGGATCGAACTGTCTGAGAAGTAGACATTCCACTGCTCAGGGTTGAATGTGCTGGATGCAGAAGCTGATTTCTTTGGTGAGTTTCTCAGATGGGTGGATGAATAAAGTGCTGTAGAAGAAGATTATAACAATGACACTAGTCATAGCCAAATAAGGAGGTCTTGCCATACAGTATAGTGCCTGTGCCTTGCAGCTAGAGGCAATACAAGTCAAGTCAGCTAGCTGTCTATGGTAGCTGATGAAGCATGGCGAACATGGTTAGTGTGAATCTGATAGCCAGGCTGACTAAAAATCCCAAACTGACAGATAGCCATAAAAACGCTTTATGCTCTTAAAAGTAAAAGTTGCCAGAAAGGATTTGAACTTTCTTTTGGGTTTGTTGGGAGCCTGTTAATGGACATTGTAAACTACTATTATTGTAAACTAATAATTTAATAGTTTGTTTTATAGCAGAGCACTAAGAACACCTTCTGTCTGCTTTATTTTAGGAGTGTAAAAAGTCTATTATTATTATTAGGTAACTAGTTATCATTGTTGATTTCTATATTTGACAAGACTTGCACTAGCATAGATGAATCGCTAATGTATAATATTGTGACCCTCCCCATGTCATTTCAGTGGAGTGCAATAAAACTCAGTTGTTGCTGTCCAAAGAAAGACATGTATCTCTCCTTTTGTCAAATATATATATATATATAGTATACAGTGGCACGCAAAAGATTGGGCACCCATGGCCAATGCTACAAATGCTGTTTGACTGCAGAAGACCTTCAGAAAGATTTAGCAGAATCTGGAGTGGTGGTGCACTGACCTACTGTGCAGCAACACATGCAGGACTCATTACAAGGCATTTTGGGAAAAGGGTGCAGAATTTCATGAAAGGAACACCTCTCTAACTGTTAAGCATGGTGGTGGATTAATCATGCTTTGGCCTTGTGGTACAGTCAGTGGCACAGCGAACATTTCACTGTTAGAGGGATGAATGGATTCAATTAATTGCCAGTATATTGTGGCGTGCGAGAAGAAGGCTTGACAGAAGGCAGCATGTCCAGTCAAGAAAACACTCTTTATTGGCTTATTGCACTCTTACAGCGCTTAAAAGCACTTGGTGAATGAAACCAACTACAACTACTAGCTAGAAGATAACTGAAAGGTGACAATCAGCACTAGTAATCCACTTCACAGTGAATTGTAAGAAGTCTGCGTAAACTACGCTAAACTGGACATAAATGCATCAACATTACGTAAACATGTACAAACAGTAGTAATTCGACAACATTAAATAGTAAATACAGTGATAACCGCACTTAAGCACAACGGAACACCAGTGGTGCATGATGGGCGAGGGAGACCCATGCCTAACTGCCCCTCCCTACTCCACACACACACGCACTGAGGCTGTGTTTCTGAGAACCCGTGGCAAGGTTCGCCACAACATTCTGCAAGCAAACTTCACACCAACTGTAAAAAAGCTGAAGATGAAAATAGGATGGCTTCCACACCAGGATAATGATCCTAAACACACCTCAAAATCCAGAATGGAGCACCTCAAGAGACGCAAGCTGAAGGTTTTTCCACGGTCCTCACAGTTCCCCAATGGAAACGTCATAAAGAAACGGTAGATAGACCTCAGAGAAGCAGTGCATGCAAGGCAGCCCAGGAATCTCAGACCTAATGACATGTGAGGAAGAGTAGGTGAAAATCCCTCAAACAAAAACTGAAAGACTTTTTACAAATAGCGTTTACAAGCTTCCCAAAAAGGTGTTACTGACCATGCGGCGTAGCCAAACATTACCTATAAGTTATAATAAAGTTTTAAAGAAAATGTTTTAATCTAATGTTCAAAGAACGTTTAAACACTTTAAACACTCATTATCAAAAGAACAGTTTCACAAAAAGTTGCACCAAGAAAGAAAGAATATTCAGGCTGCATGGGTTGGATTATAGCAGGACAACATTAGGAACCTCTACAGCTCCATGCCAAGACGTCTGGCATGTTGGGTTAGCAAACAGACGGTCTGACGCCATACTGAGAGACACCACTTCTGTATGTGTAGCTCAATAAATATTGATCATATCAGTCTAAATGTATCATCATTTATTGTTCCTGGTATCTTCCTTCCCAATAGCACTGCAATCCCACACTTCCTTCTGGGTGCAGCTACTTGTTTGATGATGAGTGTGATTTTACGTAATGTTCTTGTAAGGTTATATAACGAAGACACTAATGTTTTAACCTCAGTGTTCAGAGGATGATGAGGATGTGGTCGGGGCCACAGATCATGTTAAATGATAACAAAAGAAGAACATTCTCAGTGCAACATTCAGAAAATGTTTTATGGATGTCACTGAGACCTGAGACGACAAAATGTATTTAGATAATGTTCTCTTACCTTTAGAAAGAACATCCAGGGAACCAAAAATAAAAAACAAACAAAAAAACATTCCTCCGAAAACATTAATGAAATATTGCATTGCATATTCTTAGAACATTGCTGGAACAAATCATTTCTAGGTGGGGCTTTGGATTCGTTGATACTTGGACGGTGTAAAAGATGAAAATAAAAAAGTAATCTTGCTTGAAATAGTAGGGAAATTTTGACCAGAAGTGTCCAAACTTTAGCATACAGTTTTTATCTTTTCGATTTGAAGAGGTGCCAAAAGTGGGGCCAGCTTACTAAGCAGGACCAGGCAGTTCAACTCAACTCCTGCATCCAATTGATGGTTTTCTCAACACAGACCGTTTGATGTTATTTCATTGGGTTTTGTTTTTCTTGCAGGTTATCATCTCATAGCAGAACACAAACTGAAATCAACCAAGTAACAGATAAATACTGAAAATGGGGCAAGATACTTCCTTATACAACAGGGGGCGTGATGAGGAGAGGCAGTGTCAGGAGGAGTTGCGGCGTCAGCAGGAGCGGGAGCATGAACGTCAGTTGCAGAGAGAGCGCGAGGCTATCCAAGCAGAGCGAATTAAAATGCAGACAGAGAAAAAAATGATGGAACAAGTGGAAAAACAACGAGAGGAGGAGAAGCAGAAAATAATAGAGCAGCAGCGAAAAACAGAACTGAAGGAAAAGGAGAGAATCCAAGAATCGAAGAAGAAGGCATTGGAAGAGGTTAAGAGGGATTCTTAAACATTCTGCAGATTCTTTGTAGCTGAAACTTTGAACTTTGAACCAGAGCATTGTTCCATACAACTGTCTACCGAGTCACAACAAAAATTCAATAAACATGTACATTTACACTCATACAAGCTCAAGTGTAATTTATCGTGGCAAATGTCCACCATCAAGGTATAATGTAACCCTTTTCCTCCAATGTGGAACGGGTTCCGTTTCAATTTGCGCACTTTATTTTGAGTCTTTCGGCCGCCAACATCTTAGTCCCAGCTGTAACCAAAGAACAGTAAGTTCCTGATTTATTGTGGCAAATGTCCAGCATGAAAGTGTAATGTAGTAGTGGAAGAGGTTCCTCTCCGATATACACACCAAATTCTGAATCATTCGTCCAACAAAAACAAATGGGGTTGAAACCCTAACATTTTCTTTCTAGCTGGAACCAAAGCATGGTAGGTTCCTCAGCACAACCTGTGATGACATCTTTGTGTTCTTATCTCCAGTAGTTGATCGTTACTTGCTTTCTGGATATAAACAAACATCTGGAATAACAGCACTTACACTCACAGGTAATCTATATGCTCCGCCATCTTGTTACTATTGTTCACTACCGCTGTGCAGCACCCCCCTTTTGACGCCGATGACGTATCCTTTAGCCTTCTTTGGTTCCAGTAAAAACAGGTGCAAACGCAGACTGGTTCCCTGAATAGCAGCAAGGTTCTACAAAGCCTGAATGGAACTAGTTCAAGAACCACGGTTCTTTTCTTCGAAAAGGGCTAATGATGTACTTGCAGTTTGTTTCTTGGTAAGTGCCAATGTGCTAAGTGTGTGTTCTAAATTCTTTAGGCCTACAATGTACAGAACATGGCTGCTGGTTTTGTTGCTTTGCTTTTGTGGTCAGGATAATGAAGGTTTGAAAAGTTCTCGATGTTCCAGAACATTTGCGATACATTCAGTGCTGAGTAGACTTCAAGTAGCTTCTGGAGCTGTGAGAACTCTCCAGAAGGTTTACTGTCTGGAATTTTCTAGAACTTTCTAGGACTGTCTGGAACTGTCCAGTAGTGTACATAGCAGTGTAAATACAGGTGTGCTAAAACAGCCACTTCAGTTGGTGTAAGTGGAGAGTGGATACAGAGCCACATTTAATTTAGAGGGCATCAAGAGGCCGCAGCATCCGGCAGACACATTCTGCTACATCTGTGGACAATTTATCAAGACCAGAATGTTGAAGTTCTCTTTGAAAGCATCTGCTAAGATGTGCGACGTCTACAAGGGTCAAGAAAAACCGTGGGCGCCTCAATTGACGTGCAAGCGTCCACCTTGAAGGTAAGGTGGATGATTGCTACTCACTAGGATGGCAGAACTTTATTGTGTAAAGTTTTGAGGCTTCATTGAAGTTTAAAAGCTGTTACTGAGAAATCTCTCTGTTTTCTATGTTCTAGCAAAATCTATATCACAATACAGTATATATTTTATACACTGTGTTAATATCTTAAAAAAAAATACATAACTTTCATTGTCCTGCTCACAGAAACAAAGTTTCTCAAAAGTTTATAGTCTATTCCTTTTCATGCTTTTGCTGCACTAGTAGTCAACAACCATTTCATTTTACCATCCCCTGCTCTGAAACTTACAGTCACAAAGGTTTTCTTCACTTAATGCAGAGTCTCAATGGCTGTTGAGGTGTAGGAGTGAGTTGGGTGGGTTACCTGCTGCAACACATCGGCTAACACTCATTTGTTAAGTGCCAGGTTTAGTGAGCATGTTTGAATAGGGAAACTGCCAAATGGTGCTGGACAGCTGGACAGCTCTCCATGATTCGAGCTGTGCTAAGGCAGTATCACTGAAGCAGATTACAAACTAACCTAACTAATTATATTAACGATATACTACAACCCTGTTAACTGTGCAAAATGTAAATAAAACCACAACACAATGACATGCAAATCATTTCAAACCTATATTTAATTGAAAGTAGTACAACGACACATTAAATTTAAAAACTGAAATATTTGATTGTTTCTTAATAAATACATGCCCATTTTAAATTTAATGCCAGAGAATCCAGAGATACCGCTGTATGCAAGGGACGAGGTCCAAAACCAATAGTGGATGGCCATGATCTAAGGGCTCTCAGAGACCACTGCATTAAAAACATGATTCTATAGTGGAAATCACTGCATGGGCTCAGAAACACTTCAATCCAGAAGCACCGCCGCCTTCTCTGGGCCCAAGCTCATTGAACTGGATTGAGAAGTGGAAAAGTGTCATGTGATCCAACCAACCAAAATTCTGCTTTTATGAACATTTTGCACAGCGTCCCAACTTGTTTAGAAACCTTGCCCAATATGCCAAATGCTTTCCATGCCATTTTAAAGTGGACCTATTATGCTTTTCTGGTTTTTCTCTTTTCTTTAGTGTGTCATGGAAGTTTTTTGTGCATGTAAACTTTCTGTAAAGCTATGAAGCCCCAAGTACCGCCAGAGGGAGAAACTCTTTCCCACAGAAACCACCTTTCTCTGCTGCCTGTAATGCCTTGTTAGAATTCCAGCCCTTTTTTGCACAGAGAGATGAAACAATAAAAACACCACTCTGAAGAACTGAAGACACCGCTCTGTCACACCCACTCAAAACAAAATGAGCGAGCTGACCAATCAGAGCACACTGGGCTCATCTGGGGGTGGGGCTTAAAGAGAGAAGAGATCTAACCAAACATTTGACACAGAGAGTGAAAACAGACATAGAGTATGAGAAAAATTCTTTGTTTATGGAAATGAAGCATGCAAAAATATTGTTATGGTCAGTGGAAAGCAGATCTTTCCTAAAAAACTCATCCCAAAGTATGTTAAACATGTTAAACAGTGAAAAGAAAATTTTGCAGAGTGGAGCTTTGATAGGAACAGCAGTTCCATAAAAAAGATATACTGATGATAAATAATGTCTGCAATGAACTGGCAGCCTGTCCAGAGTGTTTCCTTCCTTCCACCCAATGTTCTCTGGGATTGGCTCCAGCATTTTCCACAGTCCAGAAGAATAAGCAGCTCAAAGATGAATGAATGAATGATAGATAAATACTGGTTCTACTGAAAAATGCTTGTTAATCCTAGCATGTCATTTGTCAAGTGCTTACTAACAAATTCAGAGCTCTACAATATCGTATCTGAGATAATCCATCTCTGTGCATTCCAGTGGGCTCCAGTCAGGTTTAGGTGTTTCATTTTTTTTCATCTTAATGACATCTTTTCCTGGATGTGTTCCACCGTGTGTTTCAAAGAAGTGATATCAACTAATCTGCTGTTTCAGGTCTTCGTAGCTGAACTGCTGTTTGACCCGAAAGATGTCCAGCTCTGAGACCATCGAATTAGCTGCTCTTGGCCGACCCTTCCAGTTGGGAATGCTGTACGACTGCCGCAGAGATGCTCTTATTCCAGGTACAGAAACACATCCATTAACCATTCATTAACAGAGGAGTGAAAAGAGCACTAGATTCTCCCAGTAGACAAAACAGTGGACCTAATTCACCAACGTAAATATACATTTAAAATGAACTACCTAGTTCTGGCAGTGTGCTGAGTGCTTCCCATGCCATGTTAAAGCTTTTAACACTTTCCCAGTTTTTCTCTTCCCTTTAGTGTGTTATGGAGTGTTTTTGTGCATGTAAACTCTCGGCAAAGCTATGATACCCAAAGTACACGCCAGAGGGTGAAACTATCTCCCAAAGAAACCACTTTTCTCAGCTGCCTGAAACACCTAGTTAGAATTCCAGACCTTTTCTTTTGTTACAAGGTGACATCATCTCGTAACACAATCTTTGGCATGCCATCACATAATGCACCGAGAGATAAAACAATAAAAACGTACCACTTTGAAACATTCAGGTCTATCAAGACATCTATCTGATAGACAGCCACTCTGGCGGTTGACGATTGAACGAACTGACCAATTAGAGCACACTGGGCTTACCAGGAAGCAGGGCTTAGCTGTCATTAAACTAAAAACCTACTGTTTGACCTGAAAGATGACAAACTATGAGATCATCGAATTTGCTGGCCTTGGCCAACCTTTCCAGTTGGGAATGCTGTACAACTGCCGCAGAGATGTCCTCATTCCAGGTACTGAAAAGTGTCCATTAACCGTTCATTACCGTTCATTAATAGGAGTGGAAGGGACACTTAATGTCTCTACCTAGGGAAGAGTAGTATTACTCTAGTGATTAATTTACTTGAATAAAAGTATTAAGGAAGAAAATTACTCAAGAAAGAGTAATAATAATTTGTCTACTGGAAACATATTTGGGTAATACTTTTGAGTCAGTTTTGAGCTGCTAAAGTGTGGCCAAAGCAGCTTTCATGTGGTCACTGTCCAGGCTAGCAAAAATCCACCAGGATACAATCTGCATATGCCAAAATTTGGATTTGGGCTAGCAGCCTGAAGATAACCATAGTGGCTTTAATGCAAATGTCTGAACAATATCCTACAACATGAATCAACTGTACCAAACACAGTCACTATGGATCTTAAAGATAGTAGGCCCTCTCTTGGAATAGTAATCTGTGGCCCATACAAGGAAAACTAAAGCAACCATGTCAACAGCCACATTTGCCATAGCTGGAAGCTTCACTGTGCTGGTTTTCTTGGCAACGTTTTTCTGCTTCTGGCCTTCTAAAAGATTAACATGAGGTTATCACCTTTTGATCATCATCAGTCAGTTACTGCCTTCAAAGAATATAAGCTCACTTGACAAAAAATTAGTCACCTTGTGTAACTTCAGGCTCCTGCAGATGGCGCTGTACGAGGATGATGGGGCTATAAATACCTGCGGGGTGTGAGTGACGGGATCCATAGATTGAGAAGAGGTGCTATAGTGCAGGGAATGTCTAGTTCCATGTGTGGAAAATGGCTCCAAAGCAGATGTTAATGATTGGCTAAAAGGAGTGACTGCATTTGGGCGTGCCAAAGACCATAGTGTGAAGGAAGTAGCTGAAAAAAAATGACCCTTTTGACCCCTTTTTGTTTCTATTTGTGAATGTTGTGTGTCATTTCTTCATCACAGGGATCACACTCTGGGATTCAGAGATGCTGATGAGGAATGTAAACGTGAGTCCACAACCCAACACCGACTTCAAAATCATTGCATCGGATTCCTGTGAAGACAAGATGTCGGCTCTGAACGTGACCGCATCTCTTGAGGCCAGCTTTCTTTGTGGGTTAGTCAGTGTGAAAGGTTCAGCAAAGTATCTGAATGATAAAAAAAAGTCAACACGCCAGTCCCGAGTCACCCTTCAGTACAAAACCACCACGCGCTTTGAGCACCTAACCATGGAGCACCTCGGGGTCGGAAACATTAAGCATTGCAATGTATTTGAGGAGGGCTCTGCCACACATGTCGTCACTGCCTTGCTGTATGGAGCCCAGGCTTTTTTTGTTTTTGACCAAGAGGTTTCATCCGATGAAAACCAACAAGAAATACATGGGAGCCTTCAAGCAACTATCAAAAAGATTCCGTTAATATCGATTGAAGGCCAGGCATCTTTGGACATGAGCGAGACCGAAAAACAGAACGCCAACAAATTCACCTGTACCTTTCATGGAGACTTCGCTCTGGAAAACAATCCGGTTTCTTACCAAGATGCCATCAAGGTATACTCACAAATCCCAAAGCTCTTGGGGGAAAATGGAGAACATGCAGTGCCTGTATCTGTATGGCTCTACCCACTGAAGAAACTGGACTCGGCAGCAGCCAAGCTGGTCAGGGAGATAAGCATCAGTCTGGTACGGGGTGCCCAGCGCATTATGGATGAACTGGATGACACTGATATGCAGTGCCAGGACTTGTTGAAGGCTGATATAGCTGATCAGTTTCCAGAAATCAAGACAAAGCTCAAGAAATTCAAAAGCTTGTGTTTAGAGTACAAACTGGTGTTCCAAAAGCAGCTCAGCGGACTTCTTCCATCTATCAGGGGTGGAGGTAAGGAGGAACAGGAGCTGGTGACCTTACTAACCAAAAAGGAAAGGTCGCCATTCCAGAGTGTCCTGATGTCCGCTTACCTAAATGACAGAGAGCGGGAAATGAATGTCGTCAGATCTTACTTGGAGATCATGACGGACGTCCCAGTCCTTTCCTCCAAGGATTTGGACAAAGCAGTCCTGAAGTCGACCACTGACTATGTAGTGGCTTTTGCATTCTCCTATTTGAAAGAAGAAGAATCATACCTTTCCGACCTGGAGGAATACCTAAAGGAAGTGTCCAGAAATGGCAAGGAACCTTTGTCCTATGAAGCAACCCCTCCAAAAAAGACCGAGCAATGGTTTTGTTCAAGTGATGCGACTGCACTCACCAGGCAAAACATACGACTGTTTCTAGACTTCAAAACTGCCAACAGTGAAGCCCAGAATCTATATTTCTGCATTGTGTCCATTGCAGACAGTGTCGCTACACCCTCATCGCTCCATGTTTATGAGAAAGGTATACGTCTGAGCTCCAGCTTTGAGCTTCCGTCCCAGCCACCTGTACCCACTGTCTTGAATGCTGAGCATGACCGTATCCACTTGAAGCTCAAGCCCCCAGCTCATGGCATTAGTAGTGTGGAGTCTTATTGTGTCTTACATCAGACAGTGCAAAGCTCAGAGTGGACAGAAGTGACCACTGAAGGGAATTCTCTGGAAGTTACAATCAAGCAACTGGAGCCGAATAAAGAATATCGATTCAAATGCAAGGCCGCTTGCCGGGCAGGGGTTAGTCTTAGTAGCCTGGAAACTGCCTTTTTCAAAACCCGCCCATGTGGGCCTCCTGGACAACTCAGCCTGAAATGTAAGGAGTCTGATAAAATAACCATCACATGGGACATGCCTACATCTATTGGAGACGACATCCAAGTCAGTGGGTATGTGGTGGAATTCCAAGGGCACTTGAAAAAGGAGCAGGAAGGTGAGAAGTGGCAGTCTATGAGAAGCATAAACAGACAGTGCACACTTGCAGAACTGAAAGCAGAAACTGACTATAGGATCAGGGTTTCAGCCAACTGTGCCCCTGCGGGCTTGAGCCTTCCCAGCGCTGAATCTGTATTTTCTACTACTAAACCATCTGACAAATCGATGGAGATGAAGCCAGCTGAGAACAACAGTGAGATATTTTTGGAAAAGTCCCATCGCTTGAAGGAGGGCAATCCCTCCACCTATGTTCTGTACAAGGAAAAGAAATTTGATGAGAATGTACTTCAGTACGTCTTTGGAAGAAAAGTAGAACAAGGCCAAGACAAAGTTCTTTTGCTGTTAGGAGCAACCGGTGCTGGTAAAACAACCCTCGTCAATGCCATGGTCAACTACATTCTTGGTGTGAAGTGGCAGGAACGTCATCGCTACAAACTGATCCATGAAGACACCAATCGGACACAGGCAGAAAGTCAGACATCTGAGGTAACGTCATATGACCTGTACAACCAACCAGGCTTCCAGATCCCTTACTCTCTGACCATTGTGGACACTCCAGGGTTTGGAGACACACGCGGAATGGACCAAGACAAAATCATCGTTCAGCAAGTGAAGAATTTCCTGTGCAGTCCTTTAGGGATTGACCACATTGACGCTGTCTGCTTTGTTGTTCAAGCCTCGCTTGCGCGCCTCAGTGCCGTCCAGAAGTACATCTTTGACTCGGTCCTCTCGATCTTTGGCAAAGATATTGCGGAGAATATAGTAATACTGGTGACATTTGCAGATGGGAAAGACATCCCTGCCCTTGCGGCCATCAAAGCAGCAGATTTGCCATGCCATAAAAATGAAAAGGGCTCCCCCACTCATTTCAGGTTCAATAACTCGGTCATATATGCCCAGAAAAAGGAGAAACAGACCTCAGGGAGTGATTTGAGTGACGACGAGGCAGAGGAGGATGAGGCAGAGAAGATGAAGAACATTATCTGGAACACAAACTTCAAGCAAATGCGCAAGTTCTTCTCAACTCTTGCAGCGATGAAGAGTAAGGATCTGAAATTGACCAAAGAGGTCTTGGAGGAGCGAGAGCGTCTCGAGAAAGCCATGGCCGACCTGACCCCACAAATCACTGCTGGTCTTTCCAAGCTCAATCAGATCAAAACCTTCAAGGACGCCTTGAAAACTGAGAGCTTGGCTATGAAGGAAAATGAGAATTTTGAGCAAGACGTGGAGGTTGTTCAGGCGAAAAGAACAGCTATTAATTGCTATGCCCTGAACTGCAACTCCTGCATGTTCACATGCCACTCCAACTGCTACCTCCCTGAAGGTGATCCTCTAAGCAGTTGTGCCGTGATGAATGAGGATAAACGGTGCATCGTCTGTCCTGGCTTCTGCAGTCATTCTGTTCATGTGAAGGAGAAAGCCTTGTGGACTTATGAAACAAAAATAGAGAAGAGAACTGTCAAAGAGCTGAAGGACAACTTCATGAAAGCAAAAGGGCAGTTCATGGACAACAAACAAATGCTGGACGAACTCGAAACAGAACTTCATATCATTGAGGACAAGCTCAGGAAGCTGATCCGTCTGTCCTCCAGTTGCCTTCAGAGGCTGAACGAAATTGCACTGAAACCAACATCCCTATCCACAATAGAGTACTTCGAACTGCTCATTAAGAGGGAGAAGGAGGAGAAGAAGCCTGGCTTTGAGGACCGCATAATAGGGTTGGAGAAAATGAAACGAGAGTGTTTAATTTTGGAAAAAATTGCAAGAGGAGAGAATCTGCTTGAAAGCGAGCGTCGCATCATTGTGGAGAGAGAAAGAAGACTGAAGACGATCGCAATGAAGGCTGCCAAAATCAAGGAAGTTCTCAGACAGTGGGAACAGGCAACTAAGTAGTGATCTATAAATGGGTGAAATAGTGGTGATCTGTAAGTAGGTGAAATGGGGTGATCTGTAAGTGGGTGAAATGAGGTGATCTGTAAGTAGGTGAAATGGGGTGATCTGTAAGTAGGTGAAATGGGGTGATCTGTACGTGGATGATATGGGGTGATCTGTAAGTGGGTGAAATGGGGTGATCTGTAAGTAGGTGAAATGGGGTGATCTGTAAGTGGGTGAAATGGGGTGATCTGTAAGTGGGTGAAATGGGGTGATCTGTACGTGGATGATATGGGTTGATCTGTAAGTGGGTGAAATGGGTTGATCTGTAAGTGGGTGAAATGGGGTGATCTGTAAGTAGGTGAAATGGGGTGATCTGTACGTGGATGATATGGGGTGATCTGTAAGTGGGTGAAATGGGTTGATCTGTACGTGGATGATATGGGGTGATCTGAATGTGGATGATATGGGGTGATCTGAATGTGGATGATATGGGGTGATCTGAATGTGGATAATATGGGGTGATCTGTACGTGGATGATATGGGATGATCTGTAAGTGGGTGAAGTAGGGTGATTTGTAAGTGGATGATATGGGGTGATCTGTACGTGATCTATACGTGGATGATCTGTAGGAACTGTGTGAGAATATTCAAGCTGCATGGGATGGATTATCACAGGACACCATTAGGAACCTCTACAACTCCATGCCGAGACGTCTGGCATGTTGCGTTAGCCATACGGAGAGACACCACTTCTGTATGTGTAGCCTAATAAATATTGTCCATATCAGTCTAAATTTATCATCATTTATTGTTCCTGGTGACCTTTATCTTCCTTCCCAATAGCACTGCAATCCCACACTTCCTTCTGGGTGCAGCTATTCGTTTGATGATGAGTGTACAAGAAGTTTCAGTGTTATATTTTGATTAATACCACTTTTATTGAAGAACTATGTATTGTCCATTGTACATCAGCAGATATGCTTTTCAAAAACTCCAATAATATCCAAAATTGTAATTCTCAATAACTGGTAACACCATTTCAGTGGTGTCCTCTGATTCTACTGTCATCCTTTTTCTTTATTGCATTGCTTATTTGCTATGTGTGTTTGATTAAGCATGATTAGTGAATTTTTATGAATGAATAAAGCCTAGTCTACAGCTACTGAACTGTCTGAATGTCTGGGAATTCAGTTTAGAGCACAGATCATCAGCTTTACTTCTGACTAAGAACAGCCTGTTGACCTCTTTATATGTAAGCATACCAAAATAATGTGTAGACACATTACACATAATACAGTACATAATATAATGGAAATACATTATTGTGAATATGGACGACCAGAAATTCTTGTTTTTTGGGAAAGTCCCCATTTTTGCTGGGCTGCCTCACACTGGAAGGTCCTAAGAAAGACCTGCAGCAGAGCAGAACAGGGGTCAGGCGTTGTGCTTGTTTTGGCCAACAGAGGGAGCTGCTGCTATCTACTGACCATCTCTACCACCTCAACTTCCTGGTCTAGTGGTAGAGAATACTACTGTATGTGACTCCACCAGAAGTTAGCAAGTGTTAATTGAGTCCACAACATCACCACAAACATCTTTTCAAGACACAAGGCAACCCAAGGATTCCCAGCAGGGGTGGGGTTAGGGGGCTTGCATCTTGCTACCAGGTGACATGTAGGCTGATTTGTATAGGCATACGATATATATTACTAATAGTGCATCATTTTCGTAAATCTGTGTCACTTTTCCAGCCATTCATATATGACATATGCTCTGCGTTGATAGTAGCCGTCTCTGTCTCTGTACTGGAGCTAGCCAGTGTGCTCAGCATCTGGCTACTGAATCTTTTTTCTGTAGCCTCTTTAGTGGTAACTTTTGTGGTGACTTTTGAGACAGCATGTTTATAAAGAGTCTATGCTCCGCCCCCTGATCCCACCTGAAGCACGTGCCCTGTTTTGGAGTAGATCTCCTCTGCCACACAATGTAAATACAGTTTTCCACTCCATAATCCAGTGAGATTCAGTTCAAGCTTAAAGTGCCACGTGTCCATTGTAGTTGATGACCTACAGCTCCTCCAGCTCCGGGAAGTGTCTGGAAGAGGTGATGTCCAGGATGAGAGGGGTCAGCTGTAATTTTGCCAGTACGCTTCATCACCCTGCTGTTGTAGATGTCCTGACGTGCTGGTGGATTACATCCAACGATCTGCTCGGCTGTGCTGACTATGCGCTGGAGTTTGGCTCGTTCTTGTGAGGTGGTGTAACCTAACCAGACGGTCGTAGATGATATGAGGATGGACTTGATCATTGTGTAGAACTGGATCATCATGTTGGGGAGAGGAGGATGTTGGTCAAGCTGGCAGCCATAACAGTGAACACCTCTCATCCGCTACAAGAGACAGTGGCAGCACTGGCAAGCTCCTTCACTGACAGGCTCCTCCACCTGCGGTGTGTAAAGGAGAGATACCGCAGCTCTTTTCTCCTTACTGCTGTTAGACTCTACCACCTGCACCTCCCCAAGCAGAGCATCAGACACTCACTATAATCACTCACTATAAGCACACTATATGGACCCATATCTATCTTTATTTTCAGTGTGACTCAATTTATGGTGCAGTACTTGCTGCTGCACCTCATCACTTGTATACCAGCTGTATACATCTTGTCCTGACTGCCAACATTACTATACATCTCAAACTCTGGCTGCCTGTATCATCAGTATTTAGGTGGCTGCCAGAACATCTGTATTTATGTAGCTGGTATAAGAGAACAGTGACCGTGCAGATTTCTCCATGTAGTATAATTTAGGTATTGATCCCTAAAACATTTATGGCATTTAGCTGACGCTGAAGGTTAATCATATTACAGGGAGGCCGATGTAGTGTTAGGAGTCTTGCCCAAGGACTCTTACCGGTGTAGCATAGTTATCCAGACTGGGAACTGAACCCCAGTCTCCCACATGGGGTGGTAGCTCCCTGGCAGGTAGAGGTGTTATCCATTGCACCACACCAACCTTGTTTTATAGAATGTCTAAGTGGAAAAAACATCATACAAACCGTATGTGCACAATTCGAATCCATTGATCTCCAACAGTAAGCTAATTGACATAGCAAGACATGACTTCATCAGTGCCGAAAAAGTTTATAATAAGCCGGGTTTCCATCCAACATTTCTCAAATGTTAAGCGCATTTATGAAATTATGCCAGAAAACAGTGTGAATTAAGCCGTATCTCCATCCATTACAGTTATGTGGTGATTCCACTGGTGCCAATATCAGGAATTCAGCAGACTACACTGGACACGGCTCAAGGAAGAGATGTGGACGAATCAAGAAGTTCTTGAAAATGGTTAATAGAAATCGTCAGAGAAAACTGATCTGGTCTAAAAGTCTTAATGTACGTTACAGTAAAGGATGTTGTTCTTCTATGAAGATACAGTTTTGGACGTGTGGGGTTTACTTATGACATTAATACACATGCTTAACAGCCTAATAATAAGAGGGCCAGTTAAGGCCGGCTTTGTGGTCAGACACAGGACTTTGGAAAGAGGAAGAGAAACTGAAACGTCTCGCGCTTCACACAAAACATTTAAAAATAACACCACCAAAAGTTCAAACTGAGTTCATTAAACTTTCAGATGGTCACGGGTCACTGATATCTGGTGTGTACGTGAGGCAGAGCTAGTCTAGTCTACAACACAAACACAGCCACTTTAATTACTATCCAAACCCACCAGGGAACCTACACGTGTCCTCTGAGGGTTCATATGTAATGTTGATAACTGTGAAATAGTGGTAAATCTCAAAAATGTTTACTTTTCCACAAATTGGATAAATACATTTTCCAAAATAACTTTCAGGCCACAAACTTATGTGAAATGCTGATATCATTGCATTCTCGCCACTTACTCACTGTGTATATGTATAATTTAAGCTCACTGGACAAAAAATGAGTCACCTTGTGTGTTTAAGGTGGTAGTACGATGTTAATGATGTTAACGGTTGGCTAAAAGGAGTGACTGCATTTGGGTGTGCCAAAGACCATTGTGTGAAGGAAGTAGCTGAATTTGCAGGTGTATGGAAGCATACGGTCATACGGGTCTACCAGCAGTGGATAAAATCCCAGTCTACAGGAAATTCTCCTCGGAACTGTGCCAGGGAAGGCTTCCACCAAATCCTGCCCAACTGTTCAATTCTTTGATGTAAGAGTGTCTGAACATTGATGTGGCCTACATCCAGAAACTTGTCCAGTACATGCCCAATCCAATCACAGCTGTTGTTGGTGTTTGTGGAGGCATTACACTCTATTAGGTACGTTTCAGTCACATGGGACTCATTTTTTGTCCTGGGAGTTCATGTATACTGTACATCTGTATTTGTTTTACCACTCCACTGTCCATAATTGTACATATTGTACCCACAGCATTGCTTGCCATTGTTACTTTCCTGTACCTTATATGTAAATAATACTGTATTTTGCACTTCTGGTTAGATGATAACTGCATCACATTAGCTCTATTCCTGTACTCTGCACTATGACAAAGTTGAGTCTATAGTAATCTAATGTAATCTAGTTTCACATTTCATATGATAGCATTCTGTGAGAGACCTTGTGGTTCTAGAGGTTAACCTTAAGGTGGGCTCAGCCTCCAAAAAGAATAAAACAAATGTAAAAATTATTAAACAATCGTTTGAAAAACAGTTGTTTAAACTGATAAACTAATGGAATCCTGCTTTAGCTTTAACAAGTAATGGGCGGGGCAGGGGTTTGGACCAGTGTTCTAGGTTCTACAGGTAGTGACTTGCTGAACTAGCTTAAACGAAGAGACTCTGAACCCAATTACCAGTGGAAACATATTGTTTTGCATTTTGTTTTCAATTCCAATAACCAGAAAATAAAAATACAAATGAGGCTCCCCTTCAAATAGTTTATCTTGTTTTCTTCACTTGACGTTCTTCTACATTTACTCCTTTAATGTAAGTGTTCTAGATAATTTGTTCATTTTTTCATTTATTTTTATTCCCTATGGTTGAGTTCTTCCTAATTAGCAGATTCAAGTCTCAGCTTATTATTTTCACTTAGGTTATGAGTATGTTAAGTATGTGTGGCAAAATTATTTAAATAAATTAGATACATTTTGCCCAAAAGAAAAAGCAATAATGGAGTATTTGCCAGAATATTAGAACAAAAGACAATCTCAATTCACTCAATTCAACTCGCTTTGTAATCTTTAGAGTTCTTGACAGTTTTAAGCCATAGCAAGAGATGAATAAAGCAGTCCTTAAACCAGATGGTAGGAGAAAAGGTAAAAAAGGAAAAAAAGGAAAAAACTAGACTTCTTGAGTACCATTGCTTGAATCAAAGTTCCCAAGTCTGTCTTTGACCTGTGTTAAACAGCATCATATTAGGAAATAACGTTCGAATATCCAAGTTAAGGTCATTTACAGCAGTTGTAGTAGCACTTCCACCTTTGATATTTAATCAACAAAACATATAATGGCTCTCTGCATAGCTTTTACATTCAACATGGCTGATTCATTACACAGGATCCTCTCTGGCTTCCACTAGTTTGCTCAACCCCTAAAGTAAACCCCCCCAAAAACAACAAATACAGCACAAATACTCTTTTAAACAGACCTGTATAAACTTTACACACTATTCTATTCTTTTAACACATAAACTCTACTTTCATCACAGTAAGTTAGGAAAAGGTCGTTTTAGCATAAGAGCATTTTAAAAACTCACCAAATTCTCTTTAAACGGTTTACAAAACTAGTCAAGTGGCTTTTATTGTCATTTCAGCTCTGTACAAGTACACAGTGAAATGAAGTTACGTTTTTTCCAGAACAAGGGTGCCACATGGACCAAAAACGAGAACCAAAAATAATACAGTACAGACAAAAACAATACAGTAAAGGACAGACTGCAGAATACGGTGGCCGAGAAAGCCCAACGCACTGCAAGTTAAAAACGCGCTGCAAAGTCTCAAAACACAAGCATCAAAATGAGACCGCTTGCAAACCATTAACCGAACGCGCTGCAAAGTCTCAAACGCGCTGCAAACACTGAAAACACATGCAACTTCCAAAACACATGCAGAAAGTCTCAAAACACAACGGAAGTGTTTCCGAGGGACACTGAAAGTGGACGGAGCCGGACCTGGACGTAGAGCTGAGACAGCCCCAGTTCCAGCAAAAGTAAGTTTTATCTGTTTATTAATGAATATTCAGTCGGGTTACTGGCCAGGTTCTTGTGTTAACTTAATAAACAGTTAAACCTTAATTTTAGCCACTCGGTGTGCATTGTTTAAGGTGGAACGAAATGTAAACACGAGACACTGGCCAATAAACCGAATGAATATTCATTAATAAACAGATAAACTTTTCTTTCAGTCACTCGGTGTGCATTGTTTAAGGTGGAACGAAATATAAACACAAAAACCTGGCCAATAACCCGACTGAATCGACGGCTCTACGTCCAGGTCCGTCCACTTTCAGTGTCCCTCGGAAACACTTCCGTTGTGTTTTGAGGCTTTCTGCATGTGTTTTGGAAGCTGCATGTATTTTTAGTGTTTGCTGCGCGTTTGAGACTTTGCAGCGCGTTCGGTTAATGGTTTGCAAGTCGTGTCATTTTGATGCTTGTGTTTTCGGATCTTGCAGCGCGTTTGGCTAAT
>CM067477.1:28932388-28950283 GCA_034552555.1 Semaprochilodus insignis
ACTACATATTCGGACATACTAACTATTTTCGCGTACTCCTTTCACGTACTGTATAGTATGGAAGTACGCCATTTCGGACGCAGCCATGGAGTCCAGAACAAGCTCCAGGTGAGTGTAATAATAATGGATAATGATCCAGGGTGGAGCTGGAGCCTGAGTGAGCCAGAACAAAGACACCACCGTACTGCTTGATGTATACTGTGTATTCGGTCACTCTAGCCATTTTCGCCCACTGCTTTTACGTACCACATGGATGATTTCGGACGCAGCTGAAACACTGACCCTCCGAAGGGCAGAGCTGGCACGAGCTGGAGTTGGAGTGACGCAGCTGAAACACTGACCCTCCGAAGGGCAGAGCTGGCACGAGCTGGAGTTGGAGTGACCCAGTGCAAAACCAGTAGTGCACAGGGTCCTATAAGTGTGGGGGTCCTGACCATTGAAGAACAGGGTAATACAGTATACAGAGGAACAGATGGACTACAGCCTGTAAGTGTAGAACTACAGAGTGCTCCTATAAGGTCAGTGGAGCTGATAATGGACAGTGTGAGAGTAGATACAAGGAGGGGATTTTAATGTTATGGCTGATGGTGTCCTACACTGTTTGCAGCTCAGGTGACGCCACAGGCTTTCTTTTCCGTAAGAACCTGATAGAAAGATACGCAATAAGCAGTATGCGCACTTCATTACATACGGTCACAGCTACAGTTTCTGGGTTACAGTTATATTTGTGATTTCCTGAAAACTGCATGATCAGTCAGCAGCCACAGACCAGAGAGAGGAAAGCGACTGCAGTAAAAAAACTGTGAGAAAAAGTTGTGAAAACTCAGAATCGCTCTCTTCTTCCAGAGTGCAGGGGCCAGAGGCAGCAAAAGTAGAAAATTCCCTTACTGAAGTAGAAGCCCTGGTAAAGAAACTCTCCAGGGAAAGTAAAAGTTTAAAGTAGATGCTCCTTAATGTGCTTAAAGTAAAACGGTCCTCCTTAAAAATGGTTTCAGGTTGTTTTTACAGGGTATCTTTTTATTGAGGATTAGAGGGACACATCCACGAAACTGAGCATATATAATGCAAACTCAAACTGCATACGACATCCACTAAAACGCATTCATCTAGAGCACCCAGACACGCTTCATGTTGTCAAGTCATCTATTTACTTTACAATCTATTTTTAACCTAGTTTTAATCTATTATTATCTATATGAAATCTGTTTTTATTTTAGCAGTCGATACGAAACATGAGAGGGCTGGAGTGGGACTTGTTTTCAGACCAGAAGTTACATGACGCAGACCACTCTAAACTATACATACACATGCGCTGTTAATGCCCTGCACTGTCATTCCATAAGGCAACAGGCTCTTCCTAACAGCAGTGCAGTCACCCTACATACTCCAACTCTTCAACACTGATACAAGACAATAACAGCCAATCAGAATACTGGATTCACATAAACACACTCACCACTGCAGCACCTTCACTATAATCACTATAAATCATACACCAATCAGCAATAACATTAAAACCACCTCCTTGTATCTACACACACTGTCCATTCCATCAGCTCCACTGACCATATAGGAGCACTCTGTAGTTCTACAGGTGCAGACTGTAGTCCATCTGTTTCTCTGTATACTTTATTACCCTGTTCTTCAATGGTCAGGACCCCCACAGGACCACCACAGAGCAGGTATTGTGTGGGTGGTGGATCATTCTCAGCCTTGCAGTGACACTGATGCGGTGGTGGTGTGTTAGTGTGTGTTGTGCTGGTTTGTGTAGATCTCCCAGATCCTTTATGTCGCCGGTGCATTCCTTCTTCTATCCACTGCCGTTTGGGTCATGTTTGGTACATAAACCCTCACAAATGTTCTAAGTGGATCTCAAGGGGAAAAAATAAACAAATACAAGAAAAAACTAGGATATGGGCCCTTTAAAACATCTGTTGACTCTCGGCAAGGCTACATGATGGCTACATAGGGCCTTCCATGACAACTGAGCCTACGTAGTTGTCATGAAGGGGAAGCTCACAGCAAGCGTGAGACTTTAACTGTGAATAAGCTGTTATTGTTGTTGTTGTTGTTATCTTACAGATATGCAAATGTGTTAGTTGTGTCTCTCAGGCCGGACTGCGAAAGTGGTGCGGTTAGAAGTGACTTGCCTGCTACCCTGATGTGTTATCCAGCGCTGACCTGCAGATCTTTTCTGCTGTGTTATTGTAATAATAATAATAATAGTAATAATAATAATAATAATAATAATGTTTTATTTATAGAGCAATTTTCATACCATTGGCAGCTCAAAGTGCTTTACAGGCAGTTGACATCAGTAATGGTAAATGGTTGGTGTGGCTCAGCGGATAACACCACTACCCGCCAGGGAGCCACCACCACATGTGGGAGACTGGGGTTCGAATCCCGGCCTGGGTGACTACGCTGTGCTACACCAATAAGAGTCCTTGGGCAAGACTCTTAACACTACACTAGCCCACCTGTAATATGAATACCCTTGTAAGTCGCTCTGGATAAGAGCGTCAGCTAAATGCCGTAAGTGTAAAGTGTAATAGCAGAGATTATACTGATCAGGCATAACATTAAAACCACCTCCTTGTATCTACACTCACTGTCCATTCTATCAGCTCCACTGACCATATAGGAGCACTCTGTAGTTCTACACTTACAGACTGTAGTCCATCTGTTTCTCTGTATACTTTATTACCCTGTTCTTCAATGGTCAGGACCCCCACAGGACCACCACAGAGCAGGTATTATGTGGGTGGTGGACCATTCTCAGACACTACTTCTGTATGTGTAGCTCAATAAATATTGTCCATATCAGTCGAAATGTATCATCATTTATTGTTCCTGGTGACCTTTATCTTCCTTCCCAATAGCACTGCAATCCCACACCTCCTTCTGGGTGCAGCTGTTCTTTTGATGGTGAGTGTAGCGTCTAATGACCTCTTCTGCAAGATTTGCATTTGGTAAAAAAAACAAGCCTAGCACAGAAGTACTGTATGACCTCTGGAGAGCCCTATAAGTCAGTCTCTCATGTTGCACCTATTAGAGCTTTCACTTCCTTGTTGTGAAGATTCTGTGGTTAGAAATTCACAAATTTACACAAACTTAAAGGGGAATTCCATACAATTTCCAACACTTCAGCATAAATATTAAAGCTTACATTAGCAAAGTCACTCAGATTGGTTTCTCGGTGAAATCCCCTGTTATAGAGAAACCTACTGAGTCAGGATTGTTCACAGTGGTGGTGAATGGAACCAGACGTCTGATGAATTTAGCTCCTTTGTAAGCGGGTGGCTCCTGACTTCAGCCTGCTGATAACGCCGGTCTTTCTCTAATCCATTTTGCAATCTCTGTCTCTTTGCTGTTACTGCAGCGCTGCAGTAAACAACCAGCAAACCATCCTCTTCTAGTTCATTATGCGATTGCGTGGTCTGAACTGTAATGAAGTTCCTGCCATGAAGCTTTCCATATCCTGCTTATACTGAGTCAGAATGACTCAGTGAGGTGCAGCAGCTTGCCTATGTAGAAAACCCTGAAAAGGAAGCAGGACGTGACTGTTAGGCGAGTTAATACTATTGGTTTGACCAGTAGGTGAAGACAAGCCAGCAATCTGAAAAAAGAGGCAGATGATCTGTAAACATGTAGAAACTGGCATGTAATAATACACAGACAACTGCTCTCCAACAGAGATCCACTTATTCAGATGTTCCTAAAAGGCATTAAGAGACATTAAGACAAGAACAAGAATGTCAATAATCTCTTTAAATATTGAATTAATATTAGGTGGCATGTGGCTTAAAAGAGCACTCGGCTGGACAGCAGGCTCTTCAGCATTTCTATGCTAATTACCCCTACAGGCCTTGATAATCAAAAAAATGATTGCTAAATAATTTTTTAAATTATTTTAATTTTTTTGGAGGCTAAGCCCACCTTAATGGTAAACCCCCTAGAACCACCATGTCTCTCAAAGAATACTATTACATGAAATGATTATGAATACACTAGATTAGATTACACTAGATTACATTACAGTGGACTGGATTACATTACATTAGTTTTAATTTTCTCATTGTGCAGTGTCCAGGTACCGAGCCAATGCAATACAGTTATCATCTAACCAGAAGTGCAAAATACAGTATTGCTTACATATAAAGTGAAGCTGTGATTGGATTCGGCATGTACTGGACGAGTTTCTGGATGTAGGCCACATCGATGTTCAGACAATCTTGCATCAAAGAATTGTGCAGTTGGGCCAGATTTGGTGGATGCCTTCCCTCGCACAGCAATTTCCTGTAGACTGGGATTTTAGCCACTGCTGGTAGACCTGTATGACCGTACGCTCCCATACACCTGCAGATTCAGCTAGTTCCTTCACATTATGGTCTTTGGCACGCCCAAATGCAGTCACTCCTTTTAGCCAATCATTAGTCTGAAGCTTGAAGTTACTACCACCTTAAACATGCAAGGTAACTAATTTTTTGTCCAGTTGTCAAGCATAAAGTCACAACGCGAGCAGAGCTAAAAGCCAGAGGGGTTTTATTTAACAAACAGGTAGCTGAGCACAACAGCAAATAACAGGCACACATATAAACAGGGCAATGCCAGAATAAGAGACAAGCAGAGATCAAAGCCAGGAGATCAAACAAGCCAGCAACCGAATCCGAAGGGAAATCCAAGAGAATGGTCAGAACACAAAAGGAGAGTCAGAACCAGCGAGAAAAGAGTAGACAGAGCCAAAGGGAGAATTGAGTAGAGGAAGTCAGAGATGAAGGGAAGTCAGAACCAGGAAAGTAGATGGATAAGTCACAGGGACACCGCTTGGAATTACAAACAGTGTTGGGCAAAACTTCACAACGTGTGTGTGTGTGTGTGTGAGAGGGGTTTATATACAGGTGTGTAAATGATGACAGGTGATGCTAATCAAAACTCGGGTGACCTAGACTGTGACTGATTGGATGGCAGGGGACATGTGGGTGTGACGTCATCAGGTAGTGCACTCTGGGGAATGGAGTCCGGGACATTGGCGGTGTCAGGGAGACCCAGAGGCATGACACCAGTGAGCTTATAATATACATATACACAATGAGTAAGTGGCCTGGTTCTCATCAGCACCACTGTAAAGAAGAAGGTAATTTGTATCTACAATGACACAGTTCACACCGACCCACTCTGGATGTCTGTTTACATCCCCCATTTTCCGTTTACTCCCCATTTTGTTTGTTTGGGGGGAAAAAGTGGATGAGTGCGGTTATGAACTAGATAAGACTAGTTCTGCCTCGCGTACATACCAGACCGCCATATCGCCTGTGACCATATGAAAGTGTAATAAACTCAGTTTGGACTTGTGGTGGTACTCACTTGAGAGGTTTTGTGTGAAGCGCGAGACGTTTCAGTTCCTCTTCATCTTTCTGAAGTTCCACAAAGCCAGCCTTAACTAGTCCTCTTATTATTAGGCTGTTAAGTATGTATATTAATGCTGTCATATGTGAACACCACACGTCCAAAACTGTAACCTCATAGAAGAACAACATCCTTTACTGTAACGTACATTAAGACTTTTAGACCAGATCAGTTTTCTCTTTTTGATGTTACTCTACTGATCCGGCAGTGTTACCTCCCACAGAGCGGTTTAGTCCTATTGCAGTCTTTTATGTAGTTCATTTAGGTGGCATTTATTTTATTTACTCAAAATTAAAGATCTAAAAAAGATGTTTCCATTAAAAAGGTGTATTTTGTTATCATCAGAGCATCATCAGACAAAAATGTTTTTATTATCATCAATACTTTGATTATATTATTTTTAGGGTGAACATGGAAATGCAGAGTTTCCAACAGTGAGGGGAAATGGAGCTTTGCAGTTGCCTTTGATAGTTAGCAGCTTGTTGATTCATCCATAGCTGTCCCATGAGCACCGTTGTGACGTATAGCATGTATGATTGGCTAAAAGGAGTGACTGCATTCGGGTGTGCCAAAGGCCATAGTGTGAAGGACGTAGCTGGATTTGCAGGTGTATGGAAGCGTATGGTTCCCAGTCTTCAGGGAATTCTCCTCAGAATTGTGCCAGGGAAGGCATCCACCAAATCTGGACCAACTGACCAATTCTTTTATGCAAGAGTGTCTGAACATTGTTGTGGCCTATGTCCAAAAACTTGTCCAGCCCATACCAAATCCAATCACAGCTGTTGTTGGTCGCTGTGGCTGTATTACATGCTATTAGGTACGTTTCAGTCACAGGAGACTCATTTTTTGTCTGGTGAGCTCATAATATACATATGTACATAGTAAGTGGACAGAATGCAGTGTAGTGCATTGGTAGTTTATGATAGTCTGCAGCTTGTTGATTCATCCATGGCTCTCCCAGGAGCACCGTCCAGCATAGCCTGCTGAATTACTGATACTGGCAACACTGGTGCTGTGGTTTGCTTGTAAATGAACGTCAGACCCACTGTACTTCGGTGATTCATTTCACAACACTGTAGCAGCTGGAAATAACTTTTATCAAAACAGCCATCAAAGGAACTTGCCAGTTTAGAATGACTTCAGTGAGAGGGCTACAGTGGTGGAGACAGCAACATACAGCACAGCTGCAACAGGGCTTCAGGCTGGAACTACAGATGGTTTAAAACTTAACTGGTTTGGTACACTGCAATTCCCTCAGTTCTTCTATAGTCATAGTAGAGTTGTTCTCATTCTCTCATCTCTACATGTCTTCATACAAACCTTAATTCAAATTCACTGATCTCCAACAGGAAATAAGATGATTGAGATAGCAAGACATGACATCATCGGTGCTGAACAAGTTTATTATAAGCCAGGTTTCCGTCAAACCTTTTGCAAGTCTTAGGCACGTTTTTTAAATTTTTGCCCGAAAAAAAGTGTAACTCAAGTCATATTTCCATCCATTACAGTTATGTGAAGTAACCTCAGGTGACGTATTAAGTATAAAATTCTTCTTCTGACATATAAAGCTCTAACGGCCTCACTCCTCAGTAGCTATAGATCTCGTACTATGAACCAACATCAACGTGAACTCAGATCGCAAGGTGCAGCCTCACTATTAGTACCTAAAATTAATCAAGTTACATCAGGGGGGTTACAACCAGGACTTTTCTTACAAAGCCCCCCAGCTTTGGAATAACCTTCCAGTAAGTGTTTGGAACTTAGACACAGCCTCAATCTTCAAGTCTAGGCTTAAAACCTACCTGTTCAGTCGAGCCTGTGGTAATTCGTTTCTCTGCTAACTGCTAACACCATATAGTGCTCTCAGTCCTTCTGTCAGAGCTAACTGTCTGTGTGTTCTTCTTTGCCAGAGCTGAGCTACTATTGGAGCAGATCTGCTGCGGAGCTACTGCCCATCCTGTGCGCTCTGATGCCGTCGCTTCACCTGCCTCGGCTGGTTGCTGCTGCCTGACTGCATTGCTGACCGGTTTACCTACTATGAAGCTTCTTCTTGTCTTGTGCTATGAGGGGGCCTCACTTGCATCCTGCGCAGTCTTCCATCTAACAGTTACTAACAGTTCTAACAGTACTAACTGTTCAATATTGCCTATAATTATAAACTCTGATCCTTTTTTTTGTGTTGGTTTTGCTATCCAGGGTCGACTTGAAGAGGGCAGGTTCCCCTTTTGAGTCTTGGTTCCTCTCGAGGTTTCTTCCTCTTGCTCTGAGGGAGTTTTCCCTTGCCACTGTCACCGCTGGCTCTCCCACTGGGTGCTTGGACTCGGATTTTCTGTAAAGTTGCACCATCTGTTGTAAAAACTGCTACATAAATAAATTTCACTTGACTTGACTAGGCTACCGTGATTAGGGGCTGCAAGTAAGATGGAGAGATTTAAATGGGTTTTTACTTTAAGTAGAATTATCTTTACAGCCACTTGCCATCGTTTTATGGCTGAGTTTTTGCAGCTCAGAGATGTTGGGCAGGACGAGCAATGGCTCACCTAAGGAGAGCTGAAGCTTCTGTGCCACACTGATGATGTCCACCTTGGCGAAGCTGAAGATGGTTCCTTATTCGAAATGCTATGCGCCATGACTGAACCATCCGTAGGGCCAATCCTGTCCAGACACTGTCCACACAAGGTGTCCACTTGTGCAGAGTATGTGGTATACATGTAGAGTTACACATTTAGCACAAACAGAACAACGGTAAGTGTACACACTGTGTGCCAGGCAATAAGATCAGATAGAGTGGAATCATATGACCTTTTCCCCATTGTGATATCCTAAATTATCCACCTCATCCCAGCCTCATTATTTTTCCGATATTTGTGGGTCTGTTTCTGAATGTTAGGTTTTTCTATTCAGGTTTTTTGAGCATTTTCAAAATTCGCAAACATATGGTGGATGGAAAACCTGCCACAGGCTACATTACTACGCTACATGGCCTAAAGACTGTCGACACACCATCTCTTTAGTGGGTTTAGGGATTTTAGCCACACCCACTGCTAACAGGTGCATCAATTCAATTACCCAGACATGTAGTCTTCCTAGACTAACACAGGCAGAAAAATGAAGGTCATAATCAGGAGGTACTGCTGTCAGAGGATGCCACATTTCACAAACAAGTCTGCCAAATTCCCTGCCTTGGTGAACTGTATATATGCTGTCCTTCTTAAATGTTCAGGAGAAACAACAGCTCAAGGGTGATGTGACGATGGACGAACAGATTGTGACGCGCGCTGAGCTAAAAGCAAGGCACAGTTTATTAAACAGGTTTGTACCAAGACACAGCAACACCAAGAACAAGGAAATACAATCAGGGGCAAAACCGAGACAGAGTCAATAAACAGGCAAGAGTCAAACCAAACAGACAAGCAGACCAGGCAGAGGTACCAAAGGGAATAAACAAGAGGAGTAAACCAGAGAATCAAAATAAGGTCAAAGGCAGAGTAACAAACAAGATCAAACAGAGAGAGAACGCTCGGTATGCAACAGAGTGGCAATACTTCGCAATGAGCCAGTGCGAGAGAGAAGTATTTAAGACTAAATGAAGTCAGGTGACTAATCAATATTCAGGGGACCGAGAATGAGGCAACAGGGTGTGATTGGGCAAGGATTTGACACGTGACATCAGGTGGTGGGTCCAGGAGATCGGAGGTGAGAGGAGAACCAGTAGGCATGACAGGTGAAACGATGGGGCTAAAGCACCAAGCGTGAAAAATCATCTGTCCTCATTCACAACACTGTTAAACAGGAGCTTTATGCATTGGGTTTTCATGTTAACCATGGCAGCCAAGCAGTTGCATTCTTCAGTGATGAATGACGCTTTACCATCTGATGAGTGTGGGTTTGGTGGCAGGAACATGCTGCCTTCCTGAACGCATAGGTGCCAACTCTTCAGCTTGGTGGAGGAGAAATACTCACTGGTGTAGGTCTGCATACGGACAGTGTGACATGTTCTCACCCTGCTGGAGGAAAACACATGTCAGACCCCCGGACAAAGTTGTGTGCTCTGACACCTCCTCTTCGGCCTCTACACCAATGACTGTGTCTCTAAGCTGCGAAGAACCTCATGCTTGCAGGTCAAACCACTGTGGTGGGCCTCATAGCTAATTGCCTGCTGAGAGGAAGTAAAGCAACTGAGGTCCTGGTGCAGCAGCAAGCACCTGGAACTCAACACGTAGAAGACAACAAAAATGCTCATATCATTCTATAATATTCTGTAAATGTTAGCTTTTATAATATATGTCTATTCAGACTTTCATATGTGTAGAATATCCATATACATATAACTAGAGGTATTGGTACATCCTTTCCAGCTTTATTATTTTTAGTCATATTCTGTATTCTATTTAATGTACTGTATATTATTGTGCTTTTCCCGTTCTTAAATACTTGGTAACAGTGTGTGTGTTTGTCTGGTCCGTTCAGTTTGCTACGTGTCATACATGTGTGTTCTCGCCAAGACAAATTCGTTGTATGTATAACACTGATCCTGATTTTGGAAGCTAACTCGGATTACCTCAGGAGCCATATTAAATCATTCTGATGTGCCTTCCAGGGCCTCCAAGACAACCAATGTAGGCATGCTAGCCTTTGGTTGGCTGAAAGGGAAAATGCAAATACCGTGCTTACTTCCTGTCCCAGAGGAGCGAGAGCTGCTCAGTATGCTAACGGTAAGTTAGCAGGGCTGTCCGTCCACGTACCTCAGGCATGGAAGAACATTTAATCATTCAGATGACACGTGTGACTATTGTGATTGCTGACAGTGAACCGCGCCCGGGCCCACTTGAAGAGGTGGTCCTGGACATGGTTCAGCTGGGCGCAGACATAGTACACAAGTGGCGTAATCACTCACCATGCCTGAGCATGAATCTGCAACATGGGAATGCTGGGATCTGTCCTATTAAACAAACATGGCAGCAAAGGAACCACTTTGGTCTCCGACACCACAATGTAACAGCTGCACCATTTAAGGTGGAATTGGAAAACTTAGAGCTAGTCATGTGGCTATAACATTTCCCCCGTCTGATCTTTAGTCCCCTTGTTGTCTGTGTTTGTCATGTGACTGTTTTGTTTCTCTTGACATGTGCTCCTCAGCTCCTCCCTGCTCTGCTCTCATGTACATCTTTCCCTTCGTCATCAGCTCCAGTTTTGTCTGTGCCTTTATAACCCTCATGTGGATGTGACGTGTGGTTGTTGTGTTCATGTTCCTGTCGCTGTGGCTGTTGTTAGGTTCCCTGTCCTGTTCCGTGTTCACGAGTCTTCCTTTAACCAGGATTCCCTACTCTTGATTTATTGACCATCCGTTTATTTTTTTTTCGCTCCTAGTTTACAGTCGTTTGTGTACCAGTTAATTCTTGGTTTGTTCTGGCTTCATTATGGACTTACAGAACCGGCAGCTTCAGCCTTGTGTGAGTTCAGAGCATGCTAGCCAGGAGATAATAAAGGTATAGTAAGGATGGCTGCCTTGTTTAGGACTATCGGCAGTGGCTTTAAGCTAGCTTTGCTTACTTCATCCTATGAGGCTTGTACAGAACGTACATGTAGCGATCTCACTTTACCTGACTAATGACCTGGCATAACACTCTATAACACAGGTGTGTTCAACGTTCTTAAGAACAGGTATTGTAATGTGTTGCAAAATCCTACATTCTGAAGTCATACACTCGTGCTTTATCAACTACTTAAGAGCAATTGCACAACCTTGCGTTATAAGGTGTTACGTCCTACACAACCTGCATTATAAGGTATTGTGTATGCCTTTATAACCCCTTATGAATACTTCATAGGTTGTTTATCTTGACACTCACCTGTGCTCACCTGTAACAATGTTGTTACCACATAGGGAACATAGATAGATAGATAGATAGATACTGTATTGATCCCAGAGGGAAATTCAGAATGGTCTTTGCACATCTTTGTTCAGCTCACTACATATTTTCAGAAGCAAGCAAAATAACATAGATTATCGTCTTCCAAAAATCTTTCAAAGGAAAATGAAAAAACCTGCAAGATAATGGCAAGCAGGTGCCAGAGTGACGCAAACTTCCTCTCTTAAAGCAGCGCAGCACGCAAGTAACATCAGTCAGTCGCTGGGCCGCCACGATGGCAACTCTGAGCGTAACTCTCTGCTTTACTGCCGTTTTGTTCAGTCAGTACAGCTCCGTTCTAACAGCAGGTGAGAACAACACTCAGATTACATCAGCATCTTCAACTTTATGTTTTTATTTTATAACTATTTTAGACACACCTACTTAGAGGTGGGCTCTATGGCAAAAAATGTAATATTGCCTTTTTCACAACACACAATATGTCGCAAAATGTATTTTTCTAGGGATCAGAACAAAGATGAAAAAGTAGGACTACATCTACAGGAAAGCTGTCAAAACCGTGAATACAGTCACTTTCTTCAATATCTGGCACACTGTGTTACATGAAACCCAGTTCGATACTGCTCTCTCTTAAGAGTGAAACATGCAGTGGGCCAGTGTAAACGTGAGCCACATTTACTGATGATATATACCATATGTTCATAAACGTATACTGTATTGTGACATTATATATACATTATTTAAACCAACTGTTTGTAATGCAGGACTGAAGTCATTCTATTTAATTTATAGTTTATTATTGATTTTAAGTCCCTGAAAAGTTTCTTTTTTCCATATATTCCAAGTATTTTGGGATCTGTGAGAGAGTCTGTACAATTTGTTAGTTTGTTAATATAATTAGCGATATAGTATAAATAGTAATATAATTATCTTTGGAATATAACAATATTAAATGTATTATAATTAAATATATTATAAGTTATATAAAATATAACTTTTACTGTTAATACATGTAGTTTTAACCAGTTTTTTGCTGGTAAACAAGTAGTTTTAACCTCCTTTGACAGGTAACAATGTAACTGCCATTAAAACTGCTTTGTAGTTGTAATTTTCTTTTACTGGTTAGAATAGTTAGTAGTTTTAGTCTGCTTTACTGGCAAACTTGTAGTTTGACCTACTTTTAATGTTAATAATGTAGTTGCCATTCAAGTTTGCTTTTCCTGTTAAATAATGCACTTTAAAAGACTTACTTACTGAACAGACCTAACAGGCTACTTACTTACTGAAAATTTTGTTTTACTGTGAATAATGTAGTTTTAACCTACTTTGACTGTCATTTCTGTAGCTTTACCTTGCTGTTACTGTTAAAATGGCTTTTAATGTTATCAGTCCAGTTTTAACCACTTTTACTGTAAAGTGTTAACCTGCAGTCACTGCCTACAATGTAGTTCTAACCCACGTTTACTGGCAATGATGTGGTTTTAACCTACTTTAATTGGTCTCACACTTTGACAATAAGCCTGTGAATCTTACAGGAGAAGGAAGTTTCTGTTTTCATATGCGCTGTTCCAGACTTCACTTCACTCCCACACACCTCCATCTGCACTGCTTGCAGCAACAAAGTTTTAGGCATTAAACAGGATGCATTACGCAAATATGATCTAGAATGCCTGTCTGTTTTGAGGATCAGTATTTTTATGTTTATTTTAGGTACAAAATGGAATGCAAATCACAATACAGTAGTCTTAATATGTTCTTGGCACACAATAAGCCCACTGATAACGTGAAACATGATTTTAGCTTGAAACTTTTTGGTTTACATCTAAAGTTTTAGTTTGTTAATGTTCCTAATGGATGTTCGTATATATTTTAGGTGCATCATATTGTATGTATTATGTATTTTATTAGGTAAGATAAGTTAGATGTAAAGAAAGTATTTCAATTTGAGAACTCTAGCTGAACTTTACAATAGTTAATATTTGTAAAATGGAAAATATGGTGTTTTTTTTCATGTTAATGGATTAGATTAGATTAGATTAGATTAGATTCAACTTTATTGTCATTGTGCAGAGTACAGGTACAGAGCCAGTGAAATGCAGTTAGCATCTAACCAGAAGTGCAAATACAGTATTATTTACATAAAGTGCAGTATTAAGCAATATATACACATAATATAAGTATATCTATGTGCAAATATATGTATGTGAGAGCAGCAACAAATGAATGTTTGAACTGTAAGAGCAGTGCAAGTAGACAGTCTGTACACAATAAAAATAAGATCTGAGGTAATAGGCATTCATGTTAAAGATTTTCTCCTATAAAGTTACGGATTTTGGAAATACTACAGTGATAATATACACAGAGAGTAAGTTGCTTCTGTATTCTTAGTCATAGGGCAGTTACCTCACCGGTGAAACAGGGGTTTACTTTACAACCAGTACAGGTACCAATCAAGCCAACATCCAGTAAAAGCTCTAAAGCAAATCAGCTTACTTCATGTCATCTAACAGAACAAAACAATATAGAAATACACAAATGTCACTTCTTATTAAAGCCATAAGCTACAAGAGGCAGTGCGTCATTTTATCACAGGTAAAGGGGGTCTAAAGCAAGACGCGGAGTGGAGTTCATTTAGCGCATGGTATCATTGTTAAGTAGCCATGCACTGCTGACTGAGGAGAGGGACGCTTGGCTGTCCATCGTTGTATGTTATGGTCATTCATGAACTTTTTAACTGCTTGTCATATAATAATGATAATCCGATATCACACATTACAAGTACTTTAATTACCACATTAACACTACAGGTCTTATATAGCACCAGTCCAACTCCACCCTCCTATCCACACTAGGGCTGAATCTCAAACTCCTTCCTCCCTCCTCCCTATGTAGTGCACTATGTAGGAATTTAAACTGGGCTCCTGCAGCCCAGCTGCACATAGTACAGCTAACAAACAGTCATCTGGGATTCTGACACATCCATACACTACAAGTAGGGCACTGCTAGAGTATGGAGCATGGAGCTGTTTGAGACTTAGCCTGGGTTTGACGCTACTTCTGATTGAAACACGGACATTTGAAGTCTGTAAGATGTTCAAGTGATGTTCTTCAGTCTTTTATATTGCAGTTTCACTGTGAATCATATCATACTTTATTTTGAGCCTGTAATATTAATAATGGAATTGTTTACCATGTTTGCTTTAGCCTGTAAGATAGCTGACCAGCCCAGTTCTAGATAAGAAAATAAGGTCAGTTTAAACAGAACCGTGTTCTTACTTCATCAGTACATTCTGTGGTCAACGTGAGCAGCGTTGAAGATTATTCCATTGACAGCACAAGTGTTCTTCATGATGCGGTGCAGAGTTCATAGGCATGTGTATTGTGTATTTTACAATGGTTTCCAATCTGGGTTATTGTTGTTTCTAGATCTTCAGAACTTTGTCATGTACTTTTTTTAACAGGCACAGTGATGAAGAATCAAGGAGAAAATCTGACCATGGTGTGCACCACAGAGGACACTGACCGACTCGGTTTATATCTGCATGCAAGGCTTCCTGAGAAACATGAAGTACTTTACTATGATAAAAATACAAATGAAGTCACACCCACCACTGCGTACAAGGGAAGAGTTATCACCAGCGGAGACGTAAACCTAACAATAACCATCACTGGTCTACAGGAAAGCGACTCAGGTGTCTACGCCTGTGTGTATAACTCTCTTAGTGGAGCAGGTATAACAGAGAAGGAGACAGATTGTGTTCTGCTGGTTGTGAAAGGTGAGCATGTGTCCCTGTTTTTAGAGTCGGTGTAAAGCATATTGGTTTTCTCCCACTCGCTGATGCACACTGACATAATGAATCATCCAGCATATGAGAGGCATTATATTCTATATGACCAGGAGCTAACAACATTAAAACATCCATTTGATTAAAGGTTGACTTTGATATTTTGATTATTTTAACTCAGATTTAGAATTTCTATTCCAGGGTATTTCATGAAATGGAAAACACGAAAAAAAAAGAAAACTCCAAAATTACAAAAAAAAAAAAAAGTTGGTGTCAAATGACACTCTCCTCTTCTCTTCTTGTAATATTATGGGTCATTTTGGCCCATCAGATCATTTCCTGCACATTCTAATATAAGAATATCATATTCATTCATAATATGCAGTATGTTGTGGACTTTTGGGTCAGGGTACTCTGGCCTTAACCGGTGTTTGGGTTTTACAGGAGTGAACCCGTCGGTGCCTACCACAGCTTCTGTTAAAGAACCTTCAACCATGCCAGAGATGCTAGTGCTGGTGTCTGCACTTACAGCCTGCGCTGTAGTCATACTGTGTTTTCTGGTGACCGGGATGTGGGTCATCCCCAAGGTAAGGACAGTCAGTATCCTCACATTAACCTGTCTCCATTTGCATGGAGGCAGGGGATAAACTGGGATTTAGGAGGTGCTTCCTTCATGGTTTCAAACAAAGAAAGCTCTTTGCACTGCCATCTTAGCAATGTGAATAATTCCTTATGTTATATCGTATGTGCACATACTAATGCTAGGATTCATGCAGCCAGCTAGATAACAATGGGTCACGTTTCAGTCCGTGTAAAGCAGTAATAAATATGTATTTTTCACACCACAGAAATATGTGTAATGAACCACCCAGCCAAATATGATAAAAATAGGTTTAAAATGAGCTGAAACATTTGGGGTGTTAAACCACACCCAGTCATGGGAACAGTGCGGCCTCTCTTAAGTGTCCAAGACCGCTACAACCAGAAAAATGGACGCTCCGGCTTGCAGCTACAGTGATACATGTTTGAGCCACCAAAACCAGAATTTAAATCTGAAACTGATACTGACCGACCCGAGCATCAACCTCATACCTCTCAAAGACAGAATGGTCTTTACTTCTCCAGTTTATCCAAGACATATCTAATGTAAGCTAACGGAGAAGTAGTCTGTAGTCAGTTAGCCTTGTTTAAGGCTGTAAGTGGCCATGCTGGCTAACACTAACTTGCTTACCTTGCATGGTCTTAAGAATCCAACAGGCTATGCTACTCAAAGTACCGCAAAGCTGATAGTGCCCGATATCTTAGTTGATGTTAGCAAATCATATACTGTCTGAGCAGGGCCAATGAGCAGGAGCTGGGACTCGGATGCTGCCGCTGAGCCCTGCCCCAGCCAGTGCTAATAAATTCTAGTTTTTATAGAATGTTACAGAGTTAAAGTTGGAGTCATGCCTAATACGGCTTCAGTCCGTCATCGAGCCATGATTTCAGGCCCGCTCAAACAATCCTGAATAATACATAATTAGCCATATTTAGTTTTAATATATCTCACTAGCTGTACAACTAACTAGCTATGTTCCTTTTGAGTGCATTTAGCAACAAGCATTTACAATTCTCAAAGCAGCCTCTAACCAGTATAGAAAATCCATGTCACCTGAGGTTCTCTAAACCATAGAAAGGCTCTGCATACGTCTCATTTACAAAAATGATTCTTTCAATTCAGATCAATTGTAAGGTTATTTAGGGATCTATAGTTGGCTTTTCAATGGCAGTCTTCCTCAGGGACCCACAGACAGTCTGTGACATTTTTTGCTACAACTCAAGTCAATATGTGAGGATAGTGCAAAAGTGTGGACTGTCTTGATGTCCCTGAGGACCAGTTTGAGAACCACTGTTTAATAGCAATGCTCAGGAGAACCTTTTTTGGAACCTTCGCTACACTGTACACTGAGAATCGAGCCTAAAGCCTGGCCCCAACTAGTAGACATTCAAAAACCTAACCAATGTTCAAACCGTGAGAGACCCAACGCACCATGAGAGATTCCATTGACTGTTTTTGTCCCTTGAGTCATCAAAGCCCCCCAAACCATCCAGAATGAAACACTGCACACCTTCAGATTACACTGAGGAAAGAGAGTCCTGACCTACGTAGGTCTCACATACCTAGTAGATGACAGCAAGGTAAACCTTACGGAGCTGGTCATGTGTGCACTTGGCAGCAAAGGAAAATATATTTAAGTTACAAAACTGATCTGGATAAAGTGACTATACTCTCCTATTTGGCTTGACTCTCACTGACACTCTCACATCAAAAAATAGTGCAGTTGGGCCGGATTTGGTGGATGCCTTCCGTGGCACAATTCCGAGGAGTTTCCTGTAGACTGGGATTTTAGCCACTGCTGGTAGACCCGTATGACCTTACGCTTCCATACACCTGCAGATTCAGCTACTTCCTTCACACTATGGTCTTTGGCACATCCAAATGCAGTCACTCCTTTTAGCCAATCATTAACATCTGCTTTGGAGCCATTTTCCACACATGGAACGAGACATTCACTGCACTGTAGCACCTCTTCCCAATCTATGGATCCCGTCACTCCCACCCGGCAGGCATTTATAGCCCTGTCATCCTCGTGCAGTGCTATCTGCAAGAGCCTGAAGTTACTACCACCTTAAACACGCAAACATTGCAGTAGTCTGTAATGTAATAGGGTATATTATAGTAAGCTATATTACAGTAGTCTGTATTGTAATAGGGTATATTATAGTAAGCTATATTACAGTAGGCTATATTGTAATAGGGTATATTATAGTAAGCTATATTACAGTAG
>CM067477.1:28955124-28977229 GCA_034552555.1 Semaprochilodus insignis
TAGTAAGCTATATTACAGTGGGCTATATTGTAATAGGGTATATTATAGTAAGCTGTATTACAGTAGGCTATATTATAAAAGGGTATATTATATACGGTATATCACAGTATGTTATATTGTAATAGGTATATTATATAAGGTATATCACAGTATGTTATGTAATAATAGAGTATATCAAATTAAGTTATATAATTGTGGCCTGTGCTATAACAGGCTTTTTAAAATGTAGGATCCCTTGATGGAGAGATTAGAGTCATTAAGGTTTGAGACCTCAGTTTCAGTGTCACTAAATGTAACCATGTGGGTTTTGTGCGTGTGAGGTCAGGGCTTGTGAGAGTGCGAAGGGAGAGCAGCCGCTGACTTGTTTGTGCGCTACATGTTGTGTTTTGCATGTGGTGATTCACACTTTGTGCAAAGCTTTGCATTTCCCGACAGGCCACTGCAGTTTGTGGTTTGTTGAGGGGAAGAAAATGTCAAATTGCTGAGTCAGCTTAAAGGCTACATTTGTTTTTGTGTATAGGTGAAGGCCCTGTGTGCAGAGAGACGATGGGGCCCGAGGCACGGAGACGATGGGTCCAAGGGTCATAACGCAGTCTATGAAGATATGCGAGCCCACCGTAATCATCAAAGAGTCTAATTTGACGGCCCCCTCCTTCCTGAGGTTTAAGGTTCGCCTTGCTTGTCATGGTTAAATGCTCAAAACAACCTCGGTTGAGCTTTCCATGGAGACCTGAAAGACTGACACATGTATGTTGACGCTGGTGTGTCTCCTTTTACGTTGTCTCTTACTTGTTAACATCATTCGCCAGCTGACCTGTGCATTGTATTACAAACTCAGGATCAACATACCAATAGAAAAATGTTGGGTACATTAACGTTTGCTATTAGTTGTTCTTGAACCCATAAAGTTATCATTCCAGTTTAGTTCCAAAGGTGACAATATGTCACTCTACAATGTAAATGCCGCTGTGTACATGCCTGTAAATAGTTTTTATAGGTTTTTGGATGGATAATTGTTTTTTGTATGTGAATGTTTACTGTAATGTACATAAACCTGTAAATATCATATGTAAAAAAAACCTACACAATAAATATATTCTGTAGTAAACAATGCAAAAGTGTTTGTTGTGTCATACAGTCTTAAACATACAAGTAGTTACCATAGAGGGAAAAGTCTAGTGATGGGCTGTTGACAGAGTGTCTGGCAGAGAGTTAGTGACTCAGACTTACTCACACTTCAGTTTCATGTAGACTGTTGCGAGACCTAACTATAGATTAAAATCTTTCAGGCTCATAAAACCATAAACAGCAATAACCATCAGCCTTCTGTTACTGGTCTCATGTGTACATCTTTGCCTTGTGAATTTGATGAAGCACAGCCATTCTCTGCGATGCCAGTTTCGTGCAGCTTACAGGTTCTGTAAGCCTTCGAATAAAGAGCCCGCAGTCTAAAGGACAAAGTGGTATGTGCAACAAACCCGGCATTTGAAGGCGTATTCTGCAATTTCTGCATAATTAAGTAGTTACGGTGTCAACAAAGTGATTCAGGGTTGTCTAATGTGAAACGCATGACTCTAGAGACTGAGGGGAATCATTTGTAAGGCTACATGATTCTTACATAAAGCCATAAAGCTACATAGATATTTATGAAGTCTTTATTCCAACATGCACCAGCTGTCATACGTTATGGCAATTGTCAATTTTGAAGTCAGGTCACCTATGTAGAAATATTTATGGAGGTGTTTTGTCATCTGTCACAATAGGCTTATTTTGGTGTCACGTTCCCTTACAAATATTGCCCTTCAGTGTGACCAAAAACGTCTGACTCATTACCACTTTGAGGGGGAGTTGTTTCTGCATATTTAAAATTTCGTTATAATTCAGCGGCTGAGATGTAAACAGTGTCCTGACTAACGAATCGCCTTACTAACTAACCCGCTGTCCCCAAAGAAAACGTATAAGACGTATATATTATTTATAAGAATTGTTTTATTTACTGTTTATTTATTTAAAAACATATTTATAAGATATATTGCTACTTTACCAACATCAACATTACATATAAAACCTCAGAAGGCCTGTGTAGCTTCATTGGTGCTTTTGTGTGTATTAAATAAATGCCCATATTTGTTAGAATTAGAATGTAGAACCGTTAGCCAAATGTGTTTGCACACAGAGGAATTTGACCCCTTGCATTTATAACCCATGGGTGCAGTGAAACACCTACATACACACACACTCTAGTGAACACACACTACTTCCCCGGAGCAGCAGGCAACCCAAGGCAGGTTCCCTAACCTCCAGCCCATGACTGCCAAAGCAAAGAGAGAGACGAGCCAGCCGGGTGCACATCTGTGTTATATGATATTGCAACATCTGGTCCACTGTATCATCACACTATCATATCAAAGCACATCTGTTTACATCTCAGCCACTGAATTGTGCAAATATGTGAACTGTGCAGAAACATCTACGGAACTCCCCCTCCAAGTAGCAGTGAGTCAGACGTTTAGGTTACACTGAAGGGCAATATTTGTAAGGGAGTGAGACATTTACAGAAGCCTATTGTGACAGCTGACAAAACACCTCCATGAATATTTCTATATATGTGACATGACATCAAAATTGACAATTGACGTATGACAGCTGCTGCTTGTTGGAATTAAGGCTTTATAAATGTAGCTTTATGTCAGCTATCGTGATAGGCTTATGTAAGAATCATCAGCCTTGAATCAACAAATGATGGCCTTCAGTAAAGTGTAACTGAATCTCCACACATAGTGTTGGACTAGGACTTGCATATAGGGGCTGGTGAACATTTCTGGTGTTCTCTGGTGCAAATATACACTGCATTGCAATAGTGATATTGGGGAAGGCTGTAACATGCAAATTAAATATACCTACAGAAAGAATGGCGAGCAGCAGCTGGTGGGTGAAATGTACAGTGAGGACAGTGCGAAACAGGCTTCTGGAGTCGTTTCTGTTATTTTGGCCATCAGTCATTTTCTAAACAAACAGATCTAAAATACAATAGTTTATCTGGAATTTGGGAAAAAAGAATAAAACAGCACTGCTCCTTTTGCTCAAACACATAGCCATAAATTGTAAATCTAGAGGAATTGATCAATTTAAGGTGGTCTCTCAGTTTTTCCAGAGCTGTATATTAGTGTTGTGTGGCAAAATAGCATCCAAAGAAAAAACTCTTTTATCTAGTTTATCATTTACCAACATCATTACATATAAAATCTCAAAAGACACATGTAGATTTTACTGGTGGTTTGGATATGAAATAAAATGTCTATATTTGTGTTGTAGACATGGGGACCCCTGGTTCCCATCACCACCAACTTAGACATCTGTAAGAGCCTGCATCTGTGAGTTACTTCACAATGAACCATTTCACATCAAACCACTCTGAGTGACTATCCCAACAATTAAACAACATTGCTTCCCCTTCGTTCAGCTCCTGGACTGCTTTACTGTAGCGCACGCCTCCCGGCCCAAAAGAATAAAGAGTTTAATACAGAGTCTAACAAACTTTAGTCTGTATGCTGATAAAGGCTGGAAGTTCCACCGCAGCTGTAAAGTTTCTTCTTTTGAGTTGCTGCTTTTGTACTTCTACTAAAGTTGTTTTTGTATGGGTATTTTTACTCATTCGTTACTCATTCGTTACTTTAGTCTTTTTTTACGATGCTCTATACACCTCTGCGTTTCGCGCAGCACTACTGCTAAGTACTTAGTGGGAATTTACTGACTGGCTGACCTTACAAGAAAGAACAACAACACATCTTGCTCTTACCCTAAAGAAAGTATCGCTACACCTGAAGTCTAACCCACAGGGGGATTTCTGAAGGAGCAATCATGCTTCTCTCATCCACCTACTTCAACCATACAACCACTTTTACTGAGTCTCTTTAGCTCTTAGTTTGGGCATTAAAATGGCAAATAGGTGTCTCCTAAGGAGCAGTCTGGGTCAGTGAAGCTCATATATTGGTTATGCTCAGCTTCCACGATTGCCTTTACCCCACTAAAGTGAGACTTTCATTTCCTATTTTGAGTTGTTTTTATTTTGCTATATAAAGTACAAAAGCCAAGCAAGCAAGGCTAGAGCACGTCTCGAAGAGGGCCTGCAGATTTCCTTCCTGTCAGTGGTCGTCTTTTGGGCCCCCATAGAGGAAATCTCTCTGCCTTTCTCAGAAAGGCCTGCTTTTGAACATTTACCATAGGCATCCATCATCATGTGGCAATTCGACGCCAACGTTAAACGAGTCACACAGAATTGTTTGAGTTAAAGTCATTTTACAACAACGCTCGGGGATTACGGGATGCAGTATCTGAAATGTTTGAAACATATCGCGTCACATGGACCCAAGCACCAACACTGTGGAATATGAAAGACCGGCTCTTAACAAAATGCTCAGAAGCAACATTCAGCTTTTCAAATTCTCTTCTTTGCAGCAATGCAAGATCAACAAGAACGACTCACGCAAAGTTTTGAATCAAACTGCTATCGATAAACGGTAACATGCAAGAACTTTGATCTTTTAAAGTGGACCTATTATACTGTCTGCAAAGTTATAAAGCCCAAAGCCCAAGTTCCAGCTCTTTTCTCTGTTGTCAGAATTAACAAACGTAATTCGATGCGCGCTGAGCTAAAAGTCAAAGGGTTTTTATTTAACTGATTGACAATCAGATTCAGCAGTAACAACAAGATAAACATTACCAAAGGGCGAGGCTGAGGCGTAAACAGAGAGAGACAGGCAGGGGTCGAGAACCAGAGAGTCAGAATTATCCAGCAAACAAAACCAGAGGAGAATCCAAGAGAGTAAACCAATGAACACAAGAGAAGTCAAAAACCAGAGAATATAAACAAACTAGCGAACTGAACCAAAAGGGAGAATCCAAGAGAGAGAGAGAGTAAGTCAATTAACAAAGAAGAGTGGAAACCAGAGAGAACAAGCAGAGATAAACAGGTGAGAACCGCTCAGGATGCAAACAGAGTTTGGCAATACTTCGCAATGAGTGTGTGTGACTGAGGGGTTTAAATGCAGACAGAGCATATGAGGAGCAGGTGATCAGTATTCTGGTGAACCAGAGCGGGAGAATGGAGTGGGATTGGTGAATTCCGGACATGTGGCTGTGACGTCGTCGTGGAGTGAACTCTTGAAGATGGAGTCCGGGAGATTGGAGGCTATAGGGAAACCCGGAAGCGTGACATCTGTTGACTTCATCTCAGAACACAAGCCTTATTGCTCGTCTTCTGGCAATCTGGGCATGTCCTCAAACACTCATAGGGCTAGACAGTGAAAACATACCACTCTGAAACTGTTCCAGCCTAGCTTATTAAGGTGGATCTACCAATTTGTTCCACACGACTTTTAGGATCGGACTCTGATTCAAACTGATACAGCAGAACAGAACTGACACCACTGTAAGACCCATTAAAATTACCACAAGTAATGTCTAAATGGTCTTTTTGTTGAAGTTATTTCACTCTAAAACATCTAACTAAGTTTGCACACATTGACCTCAACAGCATCTTGAGATTGCTCCAGAGGTTGAGCTGGGTAAATCCTGTACAGCTTCAGAGCTCAGGTCAGCGTATGCTTAAACCAGAGCTTCCAGAGTGTTTTCAGCACTGTGTGCTCATTTATGTGTAGATAGAGGTGGAGTTGACTTGGGTGGTTAATGGTGTTGCTCTATCATTCTCACAATCAGTGTACCATTAACATTAGTAACATTAGCTAAGGCAACAGATCATTTGCAATTGTCTGGAATTGAATTAAGCAGTGCTTGGAGTCATGGTGAGATGGCGTGCACCAACGTGGACTGACAGGGTCTGTGCATAGCTATTAAATGCAATGGTTTACGGCATAGTGCACCCGGTGTGTTGTGGCCTTAATTCTCATCCATTTACACTTGTATCTTCCGGAGGGTGTGAGTAGAAGAAGTCTTCAAATTATGCATGCCATCGCCTACGGTGTCCGAGAAGTGCAAAACAAATTAACATTTCAGAAAACAAAATTACAAAACGTGAAACACTTTTACAGGTTTCTATAAACTGCAAATTCTGACGGAAAGGGTAGGTGTATGTAGCGGTGGCATGCCAGACACAGAGATTGGATCCATTGTAGGTTTATTCACCAAAAAACATACCAACACAAAAGGGTCCAAAAGAAAGAAACGCCCAGAAGTTCTCTAAACAATAAAGCAAAAGGCCTCAAAAATACAAAAGCTCAGAAGGTGTCCAAAAGTCACAAAAAGGAATAACAAAAGAAACCAAGGGCAAGAGGCATCCAGGGCTCAAGAGTCCAGGGCAGAGGGAGTACTCTGAAAAACAAAACAGAGATTACTGATGGGACACAGAATCTGAGGATTGTTCCACAGCCGCCAGTGCAAATGGTATAGTGGGTAATGCTCCACAAACACCTAGGGAGGGGAAGGCCATTTAAAGGGAGAGATAATTATTTGGGATGGGGAGCAGGTGAGAGAGGGCAGGTTGCGGGAGGGGCTAGGTGCGACAATCCTCAGAATTCCGGCGAGTTAGACCTCTGGTGGCCGGTATGAGAAGCCAAACAGTTGGATAGTTAGACTGTCAGGTCGTCCCAGGATAGACACTCCTGGGACGACCTGACAGTCTAACTATCCAACTGTTTGGCGGTGGTAAAGTGAGTGGAGTTTGGGATGGTCACGACGCTAAAGCATGATTTGTCCATTTTGTGGCACATGTTTTATCCAGCTGGCACGCTTCTGTTTTTCCTGTGGAAGGTCTGTAGAGTTTTTAAAAGAGCAGACGGAAGAAAAGATGGAAAAACAAAAGCATGCCAGCTGGCTAAAATGCATTTGATTGACAAGGGTCCGCAAGAAATACTTCCTGTGTGTTAGACCCACCCTTTCCGTCAGAATTTACAGCTTGTAAAACTGTTTCGGTACGGGTAAAAGTGTTTCACGTCTTGTAAATCTGTTTTTATTTTTGTAATTTTGTTTTCAGAAATGTTCATTTGTTTTGCACTTCTCGGCCACCGTAATCACTGCATGTTTTTCCAGTCACATTCACAAAAGGTTACGCTCTTGGTAGCTTTGCCCTAATGGATACAGTTAGCGTAACTTCACCACTTCTTTGTCCTGCAGACCCTTTAGACAAATCCTAAAAACGGTATTTGTCACATTCCAGAATACCAAAGCATTTACAGCATTTGGAGCATTTGGACACTTGGTCATGCAGCTTTAGAGACACGTTTCACACTGAAAATCTGCTCTGTAAGCAGCATCCAGTCTTTTAACGGAGCGTCAGTGTACAGTACTATTCTTAAGCTACATTGCAAGTAGTAGATCTTGTAGCAGAGCCCTGCCTTTCCAGGAAAACCTCAATCAATAATCACTCCGGCCAATGATGAGGTACTTATCTATGTGAAAAGCTGAATGTCACTGTGTCGTCAACATATTTTGCTGCCAGGAAATGTACATATAAAAACATAAATAGCAACATTCATATTTCCATCCACAGATTCTCTGCTAATATGTCACCAACTGTAATGTCCAGTGTATCAAGTTTAAGCAGTGTTCAGTAGTGTTGTTTTCATGATCTGATGGTTGCTGCTGGCGTGACCTGTTTAACAGCTTTAGCTCTCTTCATCCAGACAGCCTCAGGTGTAACAGGAAGTGGCTTGGGTTTGTGGGGTCAGAGGTGATACTGCCGGATTCCTTCAGACATCTTTTATTGTAAATATCATGTATGCATGGGAGGGCAGCTATGGTGATGCGCTGGGCAGTTTCCACCACAGACCCTGTTCTGCAGAAGTGGAGCTACAGTACCAGATTGTGATGGAGCTGGCCAGAATGGTCCCCATTGCAGACCTGTAAAGTTGAAGAGAACCTCATGTGGAGGTTGGCTGCCCTCAGCCTGCTAAGGAAATTAAGGCATTGCTGGGTCGTTCTGACAAGGTGTGTGATCCTTGGCAAACTAGATGATGGTGTTGGAGTTGTACTGGAGGTGTACAGGGTATGGAGCATGGGTGATAAGACACAGCCTTGGGAAAATCCAGAAGCCAGCTGCAGACAGTGTGAGTGATTCCTTGGTTCTTGAGCTTGGAGACCAATCTAGAGGGGATAATTGTATTAACCGCTGACCTGAAATCAATGAACAGCATTCCTCTGTAGGTGTTCTTGCTCTCCAGGTGATCTGATTCAGTGTGCATTGTCAGGGATATTGCTTTTTGTGGGATTTCTTCATGCGGTAGATGAACAGATGATGATCCAGAGTTTTTGGGAGGCAGTTTTTGCCATGAGTCTTAAAAGCACTGTATTGTGATGGGTGTGAGTGGAATTGGGACACCGGGCGGTAGTCACTGAAGTGGGGGAGGTAGCCCAGCTGCTGCCGTCTCCAATGTATTTGTGTGTGAAATCAAAGTTTGAAAGCCACTCTAGATGACCCCGTAGAAAGAAGGTACATCAAAGTCCCAGGAACATAAAAAAAATGAATTAATTAATTAATAAAACATACATATTTAAATACATACATACATACACATGCAGGAGGGGTTACACCTTCTGTGGCAACTGCAATGTCATTAGCTTAGCTGTGGTTTAGAGTTTAACCTCAATTTAGACCTGAATGAGCCATGTGGGCTCTTAACCTCCAGTGCTCCAGTCTTCAGAAGCTGCAGTTCAAAGCTAGCATTAAAAAAATCACACCTCTGTGACAGTATGGTGATGTGTATCAGGTCTATCTGAAGTTTATCTCAAACCTGCTAAAGACATGGATTTACTGAGGTTTAAGACAAGATTTTAAGCACATCTTCAGCTCAGACGTTTTAATATTCCATACTTAGGTCCACACACCTTTGTGGACTTAATGGCATCTTATAATTAAATACTATCTTGATAATTAAACACAAATTGAGGTACCATACTCCACGAGAAGAACCCCTGTAGTCTTGCTTGGGCTTTTACAGAATTCAGTGTTCATAGAATCTAAAGATGACCTCTGTTCAGACTATCACTATTACTGAGTCAACAAGGAAATGTAGCAGACACGCAGTTTACCTCAGCAAAGTTCATTTCCACACCTCATTACAAGAGATAAACAAAGAAAAACGGTTGACTAGTCAGGATGAACGATTTAAGGTGATTTTCTAAGAAAGCATTGCCTGCAATGTGTTCAGTCTGGGGTCAGTATGTAGTGTTGTCAGACAGCTGTGCAGCACCTTGTGCCAAATTGTGGAGTACTGCATGAGTAACAGTGACGCTGCTTGCCTTCTGGTTTGCAGTCTCATGGATGCAATGCAACACACTGCTGGCTTCCTTTGCATCCTAGGTTCAGGGGTAAATCAACAATCATCTCCTTGCTTTTATCTACCTTCAGAGCGAGACGGTTGTCTGTGCACCACTCTGTAAGAAGTTTCAGCTCCTCTCTGTACGTTCCTCCTTGTTAGTAATGAAGCCCACTACTGTTGCATCGGCAGGAAACTTGATAATGATGTTGGGGTTGTACTGGAGGTGCACAGGGTATAGAGCTTGGGCCTTGTGGACAGCCTGTGCCTTGTGGACAGCCTTGTGGACAGCCTGTGCTGTTGAATGAGGGTGGGGGAGGAGTGGCCGCACATCCTAACAGACTGGAGTCTGCCCATGAGAAAGTCCTGAATCCAGCTGCAGACTGTGTGAGTGATTCCTTGGTTCTTAATTGAGTTAAATGCGGAACTGAAATCAGTGAACTGCATTCATCTGTAGGTGTTCTTGCCCTCCAGCTGTTTAGCTCCTAGTACTGCATGAGGAACAATGATGTTACTTGCCCTCTGGTTCGCAGTCTTATGGATGCAGAAACCTGCTCAATGCAGCATACTACTGTTTTCTATTGAATTGTAGGTTCAGGGATAAAATCGGAATTCTGAATGGAAGCAACCAGTACTAGTAAGCTCCAAAATACACTGGGTTTGGGGGGTGGGTCTGCACTGGCCTGCCTCTGGGTAGTGCTGTAGCAAAGGGGTTCACTGAGTTGACTCTTCATAGTCTAGCAACTGTAATTATCCCTGGGATAACTCTGGAAAACTTTACAGTGTGCCCAGTTTCCCAAGAGACTGGTGGAAAATGAATTGTTACCCATTTGCCAAACCAAAGACAAATGAAGAGATGTGTCAGATCTCAGTGAATGTACGGAGGACTGCATTACCATACTAGAAAAAAAGGAGTTCCCAAAGAATTGTAAAAGCAGCCAGTAAACGCTGGACACCTGAATCCCAGGGGGGGTGCCAGCAATCTGTGGTAAGCCCCTTCCTCGAGTCAAGTCATTTCATCCACTGCAACCATGGCGTCTCTAGTCTCTTTAGTCTCTTTGGCATCTCTTAGTCTCTTTAGGTAGGTGGCTATCTTACTCGTACTCTATATGTCTAGAATTTAAAGGTACAGAAAGACTTAATCCAAATATCCCGGGATTTTAATGTCCAATATATCTCAAATATAACAGTCAAATATATCCCAAGACAACAAGTTAGATGGTAGATGAAATCTTTGACCCAGAATATCTCGGAACACAGATATTATAGTTCTGATGTGAAGAAATATTGCTCCTATGTTTATATCGCCTATGTTTATTTCTTATTCACATTTTAAAATCACTTCATATTCCATATGAAATTTATCAGGGTTAAACTATGTGCAATCAAAGGCCATGTTAAAATGACTCTTTATGAGCTGATTTAAATGCAACATGGAGAATGCTTAAAATATGACTTACACGTTGCATGCTGTAAACATTGCATGAGTGTTCTACAGGGGCATTGGTAGAGGAAATGGTCTCACAGAGCGGAAAAAACTTCACCTAGGTGAGAGATCAGTCTCCTGCTGCACTGTTATCTAACTCATGCCTACTTTAGAATTCGGTGTTAACCCGTTAAGGCCCACGAAAAACATGGCTATATCCTGTATGTAGTCTGCTCATCTCTATTAGTCGTGTGATCTCACTGCTATTGTTAAATTTAGCTGATGTTTGATGAACGTGATTTAACACAGCCACAAATTTGTGAGTTTTTGTTTTCAGTTTTTGCCAGAAAATACTGGGCCACCTGCACTGACTAACGGACTAAACGATCATTCATTTTCTGATTGGATATGTTAGTTCGGTGCTTCCCTTCCAACCCAAGTGCAAACTAATGTTATATCGATGCCTATAGGAACAGGCTCAGATTATGAGGAGCTGCAAAACTGAGCACGCTCCAACACTTCAAAGTACTTCTTCAGACAGCGCAGTTCTTCAGAAAGGTGCAGTTATATTCAGCATGCCTACTCATCACTTCCTTTAGTGTTCTTGAATTTTTCTCTGACAAGTTAAATAAAGTTCAAGCCATGAACTGACAATGTCGAGTAGAAGCAGTGAGAAGGCATAAAACAAAAACAGACTATGCTGAGATTAAATCTGAGAAACTATGGACAGTTGTTGCTGTTTTCTCCCAATGTGAAAATAATGTACATAGTATTTAGGCATGCAAATTCTTTTGACCGATTACCAGGTATGATTTGTCTGCAATTAATCACTAACCAGGCTAAAGTTCAAGAATCACATCAAAATATCAATTATAAAATGGATCATCCTGGTTCTGAAATTTGATTGGCTGTGCCCTGATTGAAGCTGATATAAAATACTATATATACAATCATATCAAGTCATATTATGAGCGTAGCTCATGAAGGAAGTAACATTTCGTGGCATTCTCTGGGCCTACTTATCCATGTGGAAGGCACTCTCAACCAGTTTGAGTATGAATCCATCCTTGCAGATCACATACACCCATACATGCTGATTGTCTTCCCTGGGGCGGATGGGCTCCTCCAGCAAGACAATGCGACGTGTCACACGACTAGAAATGTCCGTCATTGGTTGAAGAAGCATGACCAAGACTTCCAAGTACTACCTTGGCCCCCTAATTCCCCAGACTTGAACCCAACTGAGCATCTCTGGAACCACCCTGATTGTCGTGTTTGCTGTATGGATCCTCCCTCACGCCCCCTCCAGCAGCTGTGGGATGCACAGCAGCCATCATGGCTCCAGATACCTGTGACAACCTACCAGGACCTTACTAAATCACTCCCAGCCCGTCTAGCTGCTGCACACGGTGGTTACTCTGGATGTTAGCTCATAATAATGTGACTCGACTGTGTAGATACGCACATTTATAAGCACCCGCATTAACTGAGTCCTGTATTTAAGCACCACTTTCTGTGGGACGTAGCACTAATAGGTGGGACCAGGCGTCATCGTGTACATACAGTAAACGGGTTTGGTAAAACGACTGGAATACAGGTAAAGTGTCTCAATCCTAACCAATCGAATCTTTTCGTACCATATGGCATTTCTTTGTAGGGCACACTATCTTTGAAATGTGACCAGCATTTGACATCACTCTAAACATATCACGTCCTTCACACGACACTGTTATTCACAGTCACAAAATGAGGCTGCTAATAGATACCGGTTGGCTCTCAGAGGTTTCGGTTTCATCTTCATCAACATCACAGCCGCAATCACAGAGTTCCACTGGCTGACAGCTGGGCTCATTGCCCAGAACGTGCTTGAGCTTACCGTAAAAAGGGCATATTACTCACCCACGGCCACTTCTTTGAATGCTTGCTTGGTGTTGTTAAACTGTGCTTTCAGACTGTTTCTTGACCCTGCAGCCTTGTTTTCTTATGGCCACGTTACTTTCTAAATCGCTTGGAAAACCTTCCAGTGTGTTCTGTACACATACATCATCCCAAATGTTTAAGATCTCTCCAAAACTTATGATGAACATTGAGTTGGACTGAGGTAAAAGTCTAATTAATTCTGTTTTTTCAGACTAAGCCACTTTGCCGCATCTCAGGTCTGTACCGGATTTCAGTATGGTATATGAAAGTGTCCCACATAGAAACTAAAAATATCAGGCTCAGTGTGGGTTTTTTTTGGTGTTGACAATGCCACACAGATAATATATCTGGGTCACATATCAGATATAGACCATTTTTACCTGCTGTGCTGTGTCTTAACAGTCTATACCACATAACAAAGTTCTATGTCTACCACTCATTACCAGCCCAAGTTAAAAATGTCCAGGCCTGGCTCAGTATGTATATCAGTAGTTCTCTGACTTCATTTTGCACACCAGGTGTGATTTCCTCTCACTGCCCATGTAACGACGGTGCTGAAGCAGGTTGCATGCGCAGTGGCTTTATTAAAGGCAGGCCAAAACTCAGAGTCCAGACAGGCAAACTCATCACAGCAACAACCAGGAGACTAGAGCAGGAGTCAAAACCAAGAAGCATGGCTCAGAGATTTAGCAAAAAGGCAGGGCAAACAAAGGGGCAAATATGGCAGTCCTAGATCAGCTACAGGGGTGTGAGAGAGGAGGAGGAGAGAGTGGAGTCAGGGTGGGGGCGGAAGAGAAAAAACAAGAGCACATGGCTTTACCCTGTGCAGTGCGCGCAGGGCCAGGAGGGGGTAGCATGCGACGGCCAGTCAGAGAACATGGACAAAATAGTTCTCCATCTTATCGCTTGTGCTGTCACTCTCTCCAACAGTTACACCAAAGACAGTTTTTTTAGCTGTGGGCTTCATTTAGTATGTCCCTCATTTGATGCCTGCAGTTCCCATAAGAGCCCATATGTAAAAATAATTAACATGACATTGACTAGTTAAAACGTTGAGATCTGCCACAACTTAGACCTACTTTCATTTGTATTCTTGACATCATCTGTTTAACCATCTTTACTTCATCCTTAGAAGAGCTGTTACCATACTAATACTCATAACTGTATATGTACCCCAGGGGAGTAAAATATAAACAGTGTTCATATAATACTGGACTTGAGTGTCATATTAAACATCAAGCAAAGCTTGCCTGAAAAATACAGGATAAAAGTTAAAATACGGTCTAAAAAACACTGATCACAGTCAAACAATGTTCACAGTCTTTTATGATAATAATAATAATAATAATAATAATAATAATAATAATCTCAAAGTCAAATGTGCTTGGTCCTATTACTCTAGCTATCAGTAACTTTTAGAGTGTACAGTATATTTAATTGAAATTGAATTTGCATTTAGTAATATTAACATTTAATCATATATTAATGCACTGCTGGCTGTAATATTATTTTGATATATAGTTATAAATTATTAGTAATAATAATATATGATCATATATCGTAATAATATAACACTCACTACTAAGTTAAGGAGTCTGTAGCTAATCAAACAGTTACTGTAACTGGATGGCCCCTTTTTTTATCACACATGACTTTGTTACAGAAATAGCTGATCTAAATATTATACTTCATATTTACAACAGCACCACCTATTGGGCTGACTGCAGGCCTACATCTCCAATTCTGCATACCCACACATTACATCCTTTTTTTCAGGGAGGCTACAGTTTTAGCTACTCGTGTAACGTTTTCATAACTCTACAGAAACTGATTTTTGATTCAAATATAAATTTAAAAGTAATGAAGTAATCTGGGTTTTAAATGGAATCAACTTTAAATTCCCTCATGTAGTTAAATGCTATCTTACCCAGTGTATGTTAGCAGACCAGTAGACTAGCCCTCAGGAGTCTGGCCTAAAGGACAAAATAGATTATTTTCCTTATAAATGCACATATAATTCCATGCAAGTATAAATAAATGCATTAAGAAGATAGACGAGATGTGACTGGACAAGCTGGTCAGGCGAGCCGGGTCAGCTGTTGGTGCGGAACTGGACTCTGTGGTGAAGGTGGCAGAGAAAAGGACACTGCACAAACTGCTGTCCATTATGGATGATGGTGGGCACCCACTGCACACCATCATCATGGATAAAAGGAGCAAGTTCAGTGGCAGGCTGCTGTCACAGAGCTGCTCCACAGACAGACTCCGGAGATCCTTTGTCCCGAGAGCCATCAGGCTCTTCAACTCTTCCCAGCGGGGCCGGAAGAGGGAAGAGGACAGATGAGGACTGAATCTCATGTTAAATCAGAGGTTTATTTATCTGCACTATTACACTTTACTGTATATCCTGTATATCTGCACTCCTGGACACTCTAGACACTTAAATACCAATATATGCACATGTTTATTATGTTTATTCAGGATTGTCATTATCTGCTGATATCTGCTCCCTTGCACATTTATTATTATTGCACTGCCTGTTTATCTCCGGTATTTGTACTTTTGTAGATAGACTTTCTTGTACATATTTCTTGCCTTATTATAATAAGTGAGATATATTCATCTATACTGGATAGTGTACTGGACTATTTATAGTTTATAGTTTATAGTTTAATAGTTAATAATTTTTGCTGAGCCGGTACCTACCTACTTAGGTTCATTTTGTATAGCCCTCTTTGTTTTGTTTTACTGTGCTGTATTGTCAAAAATGCTACTGGCTGCTAAATTTCCTTTGGGGTCAATAAAGTATCTATCTATCTATCTATCTATCTATCTATCTATCTATCTATCTATTATCATTCAAAGATTCAAAGAAACTGTTCACTCCCTGAGGAAAGAACTCCTACCCGGATTATGTTATCTTACAGTGGTGATCTTCAGAAGTTTGTCCTGTAAAACAGATTACTTTCCTTAAAAATGTTCTTGAGTATAAAACAACTGGATTATCTTTCAAAAATACTCATAATGTAATCTACAAATCCATCAAACACTGTGCATAGGTACACATAACTGAGTAAATAGAGCTAGTCATAACTGTAACCTCCTTGGGGCACTTAGCTAAACGCTCATGCAGTTTATGTTAGCATACAGTATAGCAGCCCTCAAGAGTTTTTCTTTTGCCTCATAAATGTTTTTAAGTATAAAACAACAAGATTCACAGTGGACAATATTCATAATGTAGTCTACAAATCCATCAAACACTGTGCACATAATCTAAACGCGGAGCTAAATGCTGTCTTACCCTGTTTAAGCCTTCAAGAGGGAAAAATAGACTTCCTACATGTTCTTGAGTAAAATTAAACGGGGATATAATTCAAAAATGCTCGTAATGTACCCTGTAAAGCCATCGAAAACTGTGCTTAAGTACACATAACCGAACGAATGTTACTGGTAATCAAAGTATTTGAGGTAGTTAGCTAAATGCTGTCTTGCCAAGTTTATGTTAGCATACAGATGATTTCAGGAGTCTGACCAAAACAAGACTGACATTAGAAAATATTTATAACAAATCCATCAGAAAAATATGCTTTAGTGCACATAGCTGAGTGAATGGAGCTGGTCGTATTTGTAAATGCCAGTTAGCTATATGCTGTACAGTGTATGTTAGCATTCAGAAGCCTTCAGGAGTCTGAGCTGAGGGGAAATGTTCTTGAATAATTCAACAGGATTATTATTATTATCATTTATCATTATCATTATCATTCAAAAACACCCGTAACTTAGTCTGAAAAGCTGTAAAAAAAAATAAATAAATAAAAATAAATAAATAAATAAATAAATAAATAAGGTAGGTAGTTAGCTAAGTGCTGTTGTGCCAAGTTTATGTTAGCATACAGATGAGTTCAGGAGTCTGACCTGAAGGGAAAATAGTATAGTATCTTGAGTATAAAACAAGACTGAGAAAATATTTAGTTTAAAATATTTAATTTTATTTATCATTATCATTATCATTCAAAAACACTCATATCATAGTCTGAAAAGCTGTTTAAAAAAAAAGGAAAAAAAAGAAACTGTGCTTAAGAACACATAACTAAACGAATGTTGCTGGTCATCAAACTGTTGGAGGTAGTTAGCTAAAGGCTAACACAAGTTTATGTTAGCATACAGATGAGTTCAGGAGTCTGACCTTCAGGGAAAAATAACATAGTATCTTGAGTATAAAACAAGACTGAGAAAATATTTAGTCCAGAAATCCATCAGAAAAATGTGCTTTAGTGAAGGAATGACCGAATGGGGCTGGTCGTATTTGTAAATGCCAGTTAGCTATATGCTGTACAGTGTATGTTAGCATTCAGAAGCCTTCAGGAGTCTAAGCAGAAGGGAAAATAGATTAAATAGATTATTTTCTTCATAAATGTTCTTGAGTATAATTTAACAGGATTATCATTATCATTTATCATTATCATTATTATCAAAAACACTCATAATGTAGTCTGGAAAGCTGTAAAAAAAAATACTGTGCTTAAGAACACATAACTAAATGAATGTTGCTGGTAATCAAACTGTTGGAGGTAGTTAGCTAAATGCTGTCATGCCAAGTTTACGTTAGCATACAGATGAGTTCAGGAGTCTGACCTGAAGGGAAAACAGCTTATTTTCCTCAAAACATGTTCTTGGGTATAAAACAACAGGACTGACATTGGAAAATATTCATAATGTAGTCTATATTCCGTCAAAAACGGAGCAGGTCATAACTGTAACCTCCCTGAGTTTATGTTAGCATACAGTGCAGTAGCCTTCAGGAGTCTGCGGGGGAAACAGATTATTCCCTCATAACTGCTCTTGAGTATAAAACAACGGGTTTAACATTCGAGGAAGCCCATAACGTAGTCTACAAATCCGTCTCAAACTGTCCACAGGTACACACAGACGGAGCTGAGGGTAAGAACTCTCCCCAGCGTCTGTTAGCACACAGCGTCTGTTAGCGCACAGCAGACTAGCCTCCAGGAACCGCCTCGGAGTTTGACGTGAGGGGAGAAAATCAGGTGTGTACTGTTCTTTCACCGAGGCGGAGCCAGCCTTCAGGTGTGTTCGCACTGGCCCTAGGCGACAGTATTCAGCTCCTTTCAGACGGATTTTAAGGAACGCCAAACTGAGAGAGCGGTCAGGAAATCGATTATCGAGCTGCTGCCGCTGGACTGCGTGGATTACTTTGAAGGGGGCGGTTCCAAAACCTGAACGCACGTGAGAAGTAAACCCAGGGCAGAGACACACGTTAGTCTTCAGTCGGGACTAAGCTACGCTTCTTGCGCGGAGAAGGTCTGTATTCCTGCTGGAAGAAGTGCTGCTGCAGTGGAACATGAGGAAGTCATCAACTTCAGGTGAGCACAGTGCATTCCCTACTGCTGTAATGCCATTACAGTCATTACAGCAGGTAGCCCCAGCTTGCCCTAGGATAGCTCTGAATGACCTTAATACACAGCCAGTGTCACTCCCTAGCGTGGAGGACAGCTCCGGAGTCATTACCCAGCCCACGCTGGCTGTATGAAAATAACTGCAAACAGGCCACAGTGATTTATGGCAGAGCCTGGCACACATCCACCCATATCTGAATTCCAGTATGATAAAGAGATATGATAAAAAGCCTGTCGTCCTGTTCAGTTTGGCTGTGTGTGCTGCCTGCTGCTATACTAGATGGATGGGTGTGTCGTGTAGCCCCATAAACCCCCCCAACCCCCCATCAAAGATAACCAACTGCATGGCAAGTTCTATCCAGTTTTGTAAAATCTTGATACGCCACTGTCTCTGGATCCGCAGACCAGTGTTTCCATTCCTAACGCTCATGTCGGGTGTAACACGGAGCCTGGCTTTGAGTCTAGGTGGGAAGAGCTCAACTCAAATGAATCCAGTGCAATTTCTCCAGAGGTGGAGAAACGGCTTTCGCTTCAGCCGGCACAGTGCAAGCAAGCATAATGTGTACATCACGTTTATATACCAACGCAGCGAGAACCAAACATTCTAGCTCTACTGTTGAGGCAAAGCACGTTCTTAACTTCAGTGCAGTTATTGGCCTGTTTTTTTATTCGACCGTTCAGGATGAAGTGTTTATATAAGGGCGGCTGATGTTTTCAAATGAGGTCAGTCAAATAAAACAGCTAAAATATCAGTCATAAAGTAGAAGCAGGTTCAATACATTGTTATTATGATTTAGATATTTTGCAATAGGTATAAAGCATCTCTTATACGCTTACTTTTTTGTTCTTTTGTGTGTTGGAGGTTCTCTGTAGCATTAGCCTGACCTAAATAACTCAGTCTATGACTAACTAGTGATGACAGCCAGAGCTTTCCTTAATAGAATAGCTCTACACAGTACATAGTGTGTTAATCCCAGGTGGGGGGGTCATTAAAGGTGCAATTAGTGAGATCTTTGGATTCAAAAATTCCAAAATTAGCTAAAATAATCAACAGAATGTGAAGAAATAATAGGTTTGACAGTGTGTAAAAGACATCTGTATATCGTGTCGCAGAGATATCTACTGAAGCTAGCATGCTAACCAGCTAACCCTGGCTTGACCTGTCTCATAAAAGCACCATGTACCTCAAAAGGTGGTAGTAAATGGACTGGTGGCCTCTGCAGGGGGTTTCCTGCCTTCTGCCCGAAGGGTTCTGATGGGATAGGCTCCAGCACCCCCTACGTCCCAGAAGGACAAGCAGCTGAGAAGTTGAATGAATGAAAGAATGAATGAATGAATGAATGAATGAGGTAAGCGTGAGTCACTGTAGCATCAAGTGGAACAGTCCAACATGAGAGAGGATAAAGAAGCTGCACTGCCCTGATGGTGTATTCTAACCTCTTGTCAGTCATGTTGAAGGTCCTGCTTGCGGTTAGATCACTTAATGACGAGTCATAAACTGCCCCCTATTGTTTGGAGTATGACATCATCAGGTTGCATCATCTTACTAATTGCTCCTTTAACAATCACAGTTACAGATTTGTTTCTGTAGGTGGTTTAATGAAGGACCCTATCACATCATAGGTTCACCCATTGGAATCTGATATATGAGAGCTGTAATATGTGTCTCAGTGCTGTTGGAGTAACACTTCATATCTCCAAAAATGGTAGTTTAAATAGAGCTTTTGGTTCATATGTCTTTAAATGGTTATATAACATAAAGGGCCGCCATCCGCTTTATACTGTAAAAAACCAAACAAATTAAAATATGAAGGTTTTGGATCTGAGCAATGACATGATTGGACAGAAGGTTCAAAGCATGCAGTGGAATGCACTGTGATTGGTTAACAGGCCAGACTGCAGCTGCAGTGCTGGTAATGTGTCCATATCCTCCATCACTTGTATGCATCTGTATCATGTATGCTACCCAAAGGGTGTTATGCAGTAACACTGGTCAGTTTATTAGCTTCTAAGCAGTAGGAGCTCCAGGCCTGACATTTTAATCTGCAGCCGTGTAAGAATATATCAGTACACTTGAGTATCCCAATATTATGGTTTGTGATTTTGTATCGATTCTCGAAAAGTCAGTATTGATTATTAATCAATACTTTACTTGTAAAGATAAATGACTGCTTCTGTCTGCCCTGAACGGACGGGCGACCTGTCCAGGGTGTCTCCTGCCTTCCTCCCAAAGGGTAGTGATGGTATAGGCTCCAACCCTGCCTGAGACCCAGAAGGATAAAGAGCTCAGAAGATAAATAAATGATGCTAAGTGTTGCTTCTGCTTCTTAAGTGTAGCCTTCAGCTATAACCAACAAGTGTGCTTGTTAGCTAACGGTTAGCCTATGCAGTTAGCCCCATAACAAAAAAGCTTCTAGCTAGCAACTTAATGCTAATAGTAGTTTAAACCACGCGTGTGAACTTCATGGCCCACTCAGGCCATGTCTGAAAGTCTGAGACCACATTGGAAATCTGGTATTTTGTTCATTGAATCCTGGAAATATGAACTGAAACAATGCAAAACCTGAAGCTAATCTGTGTCACTGGCCATGTAAAGCCATTCATGCTAATATTTTAAGTCTTATTCCTTCAATAGAATGATGTGTTCAAACAACTCTCTCAAGGTGGATTTGATCTGCTAATCAGAGACTTTGGCACAAACCTATAGCGTCCATGCTAGTTTGACCACATATTTGCAGGTAGTCTATTCTGGACTTTAAAGAATGCTGTGGAATGTGTTTGTAAACTTATTGTATATGCTGTATATATTATATACAGATACTTCCACAACATTCACCTGCAAAGCAGATCCAAATTCTCAAATTCATGTTAGCATTCAGAGATTCTACTCAAATTGTTGTTCTGATATTCTTATTCGTGATCAAAAATTAGAACTGACTGTAAAATAGAAGTATTTTCACCAGTGGTCTCAGTCTTTCCGACCCCACTGTATGTCGCTTAACTTAATATTATAATTAATTATATGTAATATTCTGTGTAATAACTATAGTTTAGCTAAGCATGTGAACTTCATGGCCCCATGCAGGCCAGATACAGTGGAGTACGAAAGTCAGACCACATTGGAAATCTGTTTTTTTTTTTTTTTCATTTAAACCTGGAAATATGAACTGAAATAAAAAAAGGAATATCTGAAATTCTGCACTATTTGTGTCACTGACCGTGATAAGCCCTTTGTGCCAATGTTTTGGCACAAGTCTATTTCCTTCCTTAGAAATACATGTTCAGACAACTCTAAGGTAGATCTGATCCACTAGTCAGAGGAGTCCATGACCACATATTGGCTGATGGTCTGTCCTGTAACTGAAGGAATGCGTTTGTTATACTGCTGTAAGCGTATAGTATACATTATATACAGACACTTCCACAACATTCATCCTGCAGCTTGGAAGTATGAAGGCCAAACATCAATTTAAATAAAGAATTAAGTAAAAACAGAACAGGGGGGGCAAAGCAGTAGAAGCATTTTCATTAGTGGTCTCAGGCTTTCTGACCCCACTGTATATTCTTTGATTTAAAAAAATTAATAATATGTAACTAATAACAAGTGCTAAATGTAAATAAGTATATTACAGTAAAGTGCTGTTATATTTATTACATTAGCCTGAGTTTTCTCAGTGACCAGAGCCTAAAACCTCATGTTGTCATGGGTCGCATCCATGGCTTTTGTCACTTATTGGTTAATCACTAATGGCAGTCAGTTATCGATCCCAAAAATTTGCATCAAAATATTAGAATATATCACATATTTATCAAGCGTGTTTTGAAAGCGTGTGTCATGCTTCCAGGTTTCCCCGCTGCTTCCGACCTCCCGCACTCCATCTCCCAGAGTTCACTCCATGATGACGTAACAGCCACATGTCCCGAACCCACCAATCACACTGCATTTCCCCGAACAAGCTCTCCTGAATTTTAACTTGACTCACCTGCACCTCGATTCCCCTTCAGTACTCATACCCCTCAGTTACAGTCCCTCATTGAGAAGTATTGCCAAACCTCGTTTGCATACTAAGCGT
>CM067477.1:28981902-28995267 GCA_034552555.1 Semaprochilodus insignis
GAGGTCATGCAGTTGTGCTGCTAAGGTAGCATGTGGAATTGAGATTCCGCATCATGTTTATTGGGAAAGCCACACACACTATGCCCAATGCCAAGCATCAGCTAGAAGGATATAAAGCCCTATAACATTGGGCTGTGGAGCTCCATCCAATAACTTCGGGATGAACATGAGTGATCCAGAACTGATCATCTAACATCAGAACCTGACCTTGCTAATGGTTTTGAGTGCAATCAAATCCACTACAGCAATGTCCCAACATCTAATGTAAAACCTTTCCAGAAGAATAGAGGCTCTTACTGCAGCAAGAGGAACAAACTCACCAGTAATGCCATTGATTTCAGAAGAAGCTCTGGATCAGCAGACACTACGTTTGTAGATGTAGATATATTAAGATGTTTAATAGATATATTAAGAACGTGTTTATATCATGTGATTGATATTGAAAGCTTTAGAGGATTGTAGAAAGAGAAGAAACTTCTTTTGAGCAGTGCCATCAAAGAACCATCCTTGGTTCCCTAAATAACCTTTCAGTGGAAGGCTTTTAAAGAATCACAGACCTCTGAATGTTCTACACTTGGGATAATGGCCGTATGAGGAACTCTGGGCTGACTTTCTCTATGGCAAAAATGAACATGTTTTCCAAAATCCCTGCTATCATGGCCTACACAAAACCCCAATCCAAACCCAATATGTTTTGTTCCACATACGTCTTTCTGAAGGTTGTCATTGAATCCTCTGCTTTACAATCATGTTAACAATGCTACATCTGTGCTAATACGCAAGCACACTGAAAAGCTGTGTTGACTGTACTCTTAATATACTGTACTACTGCCAAAGCAATTTAACTGCCATACTAGACTAAGCTGGCTGGTTTGTTTGGGGTGTTTCTGTGTTCTACCTTCCATCTTATGTGCTGGCCAAATGCATACTTTGACTCCCTGATGGCCTTACAAGACGATCCAGGCTGATATATAATGAGTTTGGAACGATCACAGCAGCCATTTTTGAAAACCCCATTCATTTCTAGATAGTCAGAATAGAGATATTCAGCCTAGAGTAGGGCACAACTTCAGTGGTCTTTGTGAAGGAGATTTGAAAGTGAAGCACCGCACACTGAAAACCATTTCTGTTTAAGACCATAGATTGGAGTTGTTTACCTGAAGGTTCCAGAGTGTTCAGGAACCCTACTGACTCAGCAGGTGGATAACAATAGATGAATAGATGTTTTTGTTAATCTGCGTGCTGGATTAAGTGAAGGGTGAGCTGTGTGTAGATGGAGTGAATGAGCTGTGATTAGGCCTCTATTTGTTATCTGTCCCAGCATTCAAGCATTGCTGCAGATGGTTTCATGGTATGTTCACCACAGTCCATTCAGCAAACTGATATCTACTAGTTTACACAGCACTGTAATTGGGATTGTATTGGCTCTCATAAGACAGTTATAACAGCGTAACCTGCTTGTTTCATTGCTACAACCTCAAATACTCATGCAAAAGCTCATGCAACTCCACCCGCTAGCATGTAACGTTAACTTATATGATTATATTGGAGCACTATATATGTATATATATATATATATATATATATATATATATATATTAATATATACATATAGAACATCATAGTTAGCCTTACGGTAGGTATCCACTTGCAACATTGCCTCACTGCATCCTATTCATTTCAGTGGAGTGCCGCATTGCATGATGCATGATGGTGGCAATATCTGCTTCCTTGTCTCCTTCCATTGGTAGGATGGACAGAAAACTGAATATGGATTTTTTAGACCTGATGCAAGAGTAGATCTTGATTTTCTCCTGTGTCTCAAAGACGAAAGCTTTAAGTAACTGTTTATATCTGACGGGGGCAGTTTTGGTGGTCTTTCAGATGTTTGTTAGGAGTCTCTGTATCTTTTAATCATTTTTTAATTGATTCTTTACATCTATGCCTGTATCTTCAGCCAAAATGGTTGACACTAAAACATTGATTTCAGTCATTAGAAAGTTTTTGACATGCAGTTGTGATTTTAAGAAATGTTGCTAAATTGAACTCATTAAAAATGAATTACTTTTTGCAGTGAATCAAATTCATGACTTAAAATAATGCAGATAACAATGCAGGCTTATAGTCCACCAATTAGCACAGTGCTAACCGCATGCCTGAATCATCACTCACTTGCCTCAAACCGTGTTGACTTGCTATTATTGTTATTAAGTGCCGGTAAGTCGTTTACGACTTCTGGCGACCATATGGACTGTTTAGTGTTTGCAGCATTGAATTCCATTATCTTGCTTGTTAACTTCAGCAGCTAGACGTCCTGAAGGCATTGATCCAGCCTTGTTATACGCTCAAGCTGAAATTCCCAGCTTTTGCTCAGTAACAAGCTGAACCGAGGGTCCCATCCTCCCACACGATCTAGACAATTATTCTGTTCTGTCTGTCCATGTGGTTTTCTTGGTAAACTTCAGCAGCCAGTTGCACCAGCTTGAGTGTGAGTTGTGGGAAAGGCTATCCTAACTCTTAGGTTGAGAGTAGTTAGTTGAAAACTAACGATGCACAGATTTCAGTTGCACCGCTGACACACATCTTAACTAGGACTACAGTTAGGGTGGACTACAGTCTGTAATTGTAGAATGATGAAGTGCTCTTATACGGTCAGTGGAGCTGATAAAATGGACAATGAGTGTAGGAGGGGTACTTGACCTAAGCGTAGGTGAAAAGTTCAGTCTGGCACCTCTGTTAAGACATTTCCGCCCTGGAAGACCCTGAAAGGACCTAAAACTCAAGGTTGGATAGCGCTCAGCATGCAAGCCTCCTCACCTCATGATCCAGGTTGAGCTGTTTGTCTCATCTTGAAAAGACTTGCTAGCGTGGATTCTAACACAAACATGGACTATAGTTGAGTGTAATGGGAAAGCTGTGTAACTTGGGCCTGAATTGACGTTTAAAGAGCTGCCGGTCAGTAGAAGTGAGAAGGTTACTGTTATGAAGCTTTCCCTCAGCTCCTGCACGGCTGCGTGTAGCTGTTAGTCATTTTCATGACTCTGGGCTGCGTATTTCATACATAGAGAGTTTAGACCGGTGTTCAGAACAGATGGTTCTCCCTCTCTCTCTTTCCTTTTGCTTCTCCATCAGTCTCTCTCTCTCTCTTTCCTGCGCTCCATTTCTCCACCCTCTGTATTTCTCTGAGAGCAGATTGCGGGTTTATAATTATTATGTTTCAGGTGCAGGAATGTGGCCCCTCACCTTTCAGGAGCGCTAGCCGTGTTAGCGTTTTTAGCACAGTTAGCGATGCTATAGCACTTGAACGTTACCTCCACTCGCTAACATGAGCCACGGCCTAGGGCATGACCTGGACCATGTACTCGATTCCTTGTTCAGTTTACATCATCTTGGGTTACTACTTAGCCCTCAGTATGCAGCTCAACTTGATTTCTGATGGTTTATGTGTCTTGGTGTGTCTGTACATGTCAATGATTGTGCAGATACTATACAGACTGGCTCAAAAAATGCTTGTCCGTAACAAGGTGTAGCACGTAAGGTGCAACAAGCAAAGCAGCATGTCCTCATGCAAAACACTGATGATATAAGATTGTACATGTGTCTCCAATAGAGCTTCAAGTTAACAACCAAGTTCTGGAATAAGAGTTGAATAAAGGTGACTCAGCACATAGATCACACCCAGTGACCTCTGTTTCACTCCTCTATTTCAACTCATCTAAACAAATTGCCCAAGGTTTGGCCACTGTGGAGGATGTTCCTGTAGATGAGCTGGTTCTTATCTTCACGCCGGACCCTATAGTGGGAAGTTAGCTATGTGTAGGTACACATAAGAATTTTGAATGCCTGCCAAGATGGGGGCTGTGTCATTATCTGCGTCCGTCATGTTATCACTGCCATTTCCTTCTGAAGAGTGAATCATGAGCGCTCTAAAGCGGCGGCCTGACTCATACCGTGTATAATGCATTAACCTGCAGATAATGACAGGGGATACCAGGCTTGCGTCATGGCAGAAAATTCCTGTTAGCACAAGATTTCAGTGTTCTACCCACTTAAAGATGCCGATGAAATGTTTCTCCTCTTGTTAAAAACAGTTTATTCAAGACTGAACAGCTGAGAGGAGCGGCGGTTCCAAGCCCAATCCTGGGGCCTCCTGCATTTTTGGGTTCTTGCTTAAACTAACAAACTGCTGTTCAGCTCATCAGCTAATGGACATACAACAATAGACACTTATTTGTAGTACAGAAAAGCATTTCAGTGTAAATGAAACCCACTTCACTGTGTCTGCCCTGATAGCATGCCGTTATTAGCATGGATACCTTTACCTAGCATTCACTGGTTAGGGCTATGGCAAATAACTAGGCTAACTGTTTGTGCGCTAATGCTAAAGCTTTAGCCTCATACTGAGTAAAAGGCATGTTGTAAAGTGAAGCTACTTTGTTGTAGCAGGCCTAATAGTATGTTGGTTTTATTGACCAGAGTAATAAATCAAATTTTGTGGAATGAAAACCAGGAACATTCCCAGTCAATATATCATTCAATCATCCAGTGTTTATATCCACGGAATTCCAGTTTTATGTACACTCGTCATAAAAAGAATAGCTGCACCCAGTGTGGGATTGCAGTGCTATTGGGAAGGTAAAGATTATCAGGAACAATAAATGATGATAAATTTAGACTGATATGGGCAATATTTACTGAGCTACACATACAGATGTAGGGTCTCTCAGTATGGCGTCCGGCAGCATGGAGTGTAGAGGTTCCTAATGGTGTCCTGTGATCATCCATCCCATGCAGCTTGAATATTCTCACACAGTTTCTGCAGATGGTGCGGTAGGGGTGGAGGTGGAGTGACGCCAGGCCTTCTGGACGTGTGACAACAAACCGTTCATCTTGGCGCTGACCACGGTGCCTCCACACACGGATTCGTTGGTCGTCTCCACCAAGAAGATGACCCGCTGCCATTCTGAGTCACTCCATGACAGTCTGGCACGACACCATTGCAGTCTTTGGTGAAGTTGATGTGGTGTTAAGGACAGTCGTCGTAACAGTCTGTGTGCATGTAGTCCTGCGTGGTACAGCCGTCTGCCAATGGTGCTGCCACTAATAGGATGACTCATGGAGGACATCACTGCCCACTGAATGTCTGCAATCATGGCTGTTGGGTCACTCTGCACATGTCGAACAATTAGTCGGTTCTCCCTCTTCGTGGTTTGTGTAGGTCTCCCAGATCCTTCATGTCGCTGGTGCATGCTTTCTTCTATCTATTGCTGCCAACTGCTATGGTAGTATTCACACTGGTATGGCACGCAATACATCGATAAGACCATCCCACTTCCTGGAGCCCTACCATGCGACCCCTCTCAAACTTTTACAACTGCTCAATCTGCTTTTGAACTCTTCCCCGAGGCACACTTCCCTTGTGAAGATGCTACAGTCAGTTAGGTACAGCGATAAGGCCTGTCTTTGAATCACTCGCATGTCTCACAATGTCAAACCTACCCACCAAGTTTCATTCTTGTCGGTTGATTCCCTTTGGGTGCAATTTTTTTTTCACCGACTAATAAAATTGAGCTATGTCAGATGATCATATAGTAGCCTACCATGGTAAGTGAAGCTGGGGAATTATGGAACATTAAAAAATTACAAAATAAAAAAAGATAACAATAATAAAATATTTACTGCGTATTTCTTGCTTTCTACCTTATAAGATCTGTCACTTTTGAAAATAAAGGCTCTCGAAAGTCTAGTGTCTCACGCAGGGATGAGGCAGGGATATGTTTACCAGATTTAGGGGTTGTATGAGACTATATGTAGTATTCATATTAAATATTTTCCCAGTAGAAAGAGACCCCTGGCTACAGAAGAAAGACCAGTGGCTACAGCCCAATAGACTGACCCTACACACACCCCTGGGCTAGCTCCAGTGCTGGAGAGACAGAGGCGTTGGTATCAGCATATGCCCTATGTCAGTGTTTCTCAACCCTGACCCTGACGGCACACAGCCCTGCACATTTTAGTGGACGCCCTGCCTTAACACACCTCCTGCAATTTTAAAAGGGCTTGTTAATGAGCTGATAAGTTAAATCAGGTGTGTTAAGAGCAGGGAAAGCACTACAATGTGCAGGGCAGGGTGGCTCCAGGACCAGGGTTGAGAAACACTGCCCTATGTCATATAGGGATGGCTGAAAAAGTGATGCTGTTTGTAGCCGACATAGTATCTGTTCAAGTAAACTGCAAATCTAATAGCCCATCTGTTATCTGGTAGTGCTTTATTCCCTGGGTCACCGTGTGTCGTGTCGCTTGGTGTTTTTTTGTGTGTGGTGTTGTTGTGGATTCACTTGACAGTGGTGGAGTTTTACAGTGTTCTCTAAAACTAGGCCAGTGGTAGAAGTGGTCCATAGCTGGCGGCAGCCCCCTTTGTCGGTCAAAACAAGCACAGGTTCACCAAAAGCTGGGACTGTCCCCAGAAACGGGGACGTCTTGTCACCCTAAGCGAATCCTAAAGCTAAGAAAATGTTACAGCACAAAGGAAACCTAGTTCTTTGTGGCTGGGCTAAAGTGGTGCAGTGGGTAGCGCTGTCACCTCACAGCACGAAGGGCCTAGGTTCAGCTCCCGGCCAGGGTCTGTGCGGGTTTCCTCCAGGTGCTCCGGTTTCATCCCACAGTCCAAAGATATGCAGTCAGACTGATTGGAGATGCTAAATTGCCCCTATAGGTGTCTGTTTTAGCTGCTGATTCTGGTAATGCTAAAGCTTCAGCTTCGTACAGAGAAACAGATACAGGGTATAAATCATCTGTCTCCATTTTTAGCAGTATGCATGGTACCAAAATGCCCACATGCAGCTCATTAGGGGCCACTGTGCTACAATATAGGGTCCCCAGAGCTGGGATTGGCAGCTGTTGGACAACTGTTGTTCAGTGCTAACCACAGTTTTGTTGCTCCATGCTGTTTCCCTTCTTCTCATTCATTGTTCCTGCAGGTGTTGTGAAACTATGTAATGCTTGCCAGTGAAGTAATGAGGCCTGGAGCGACGCTATGAAGCACGTGTGCATGTGTGTATTGTGCAAACAGTGGACAGCCTCCTACTCAAACAGGCACCTGCATTATCAAGAGCCTGAAAATGGATGCCTGCACATGAACTGCCCTGAGCATAGCCAATCCCGGCGCTCCATTAGCGCGGCTAGCCTTTGACCTGTCCGCAGATTAATCAATATGAATGGCAAACACCGGTTAGAACTTTCTGCTAACATAGAACTAACTGCTTGATAGCAAATCAGGGAATAGTCGTGCAAAGGATGAAATTCCCAGTTTCTCCCAGAACTCCAAAAGTCATAAATCAGACTAGACGTGTTTGGGGTCTGAGATTGGCTTCTTTAGGTTTATATACTGGGGCTACACAGCTAATGTAGCTAACAACTAATAAAGCTAATACTCCACATCAAACATCATCATGTAAACTAGAGATGGGCATTCCAGGCCAATTTGTTTTCATATCAACAAACAAACAAACAAACAAACAGTTCACCAGATGCGTCAGTCTGACAACATCCAAAGAAGCCTCAGCATCTCACTGTTACTGTACTAAGACGTTCTTCAAGGGCTGTCTCTCTCTTTTGCTTTCTAATTGGCTCTTGCATGGTGAAGTGGTTCTTTAGATTGCTGGGGAATGTGTTGCGTATGGTTCTATATAGAACCTTTTTGAAAGTGCATCTATATAGCAACAGAACAAACTCTTAAAAAAGAGATAAAAGAATGGTTCTGTTTAGTACCATATTATGGTTCTTTGCATGGTGAAATGGTTCCTCAGGCTGGTGGAAAGTGTGTGGATGTATCTGGATGATTCATCAAGGGTTCTTTACTAAAAGCAATAGTTGTATTTAGAACCATGAGCTCTATGTAGAGCCATTTCATGGTGCTTAATGGTTCTTCAGATTGATGGAGAACGTGCTGTATGTGGTTCTATATAGAACCTTTTTGAAAATGTTTCTCTATATCACCCAACACGGCTTTTCCACTGTTACACTAATATAAACTATGGTTCTTCAAGGGTTCTTTATTAAAAGCAATAGTTCTATTTAGAATCACCAGCTCTATATAGAACCATTTCTTGTTGCATAATGGTTCTTTAGATTGATAAAGAATGTGTTGTATGTGGTTCTGAAAATGTTTCTGTATAGCACCAAAAAGAGTTCTTCTATTGTTACCCTCCTAAGGAAGACGGTTCTTCAAGAGATCTTTGGAAGAGATGACACTTGGTGTACTGTTTGTCTGTAGAACCTAGAACGTCTAAATGTACATAGTGCACTATTTAGTGAGTACGGGGCTGTTTGAGGTTCAGCCCAGGTTCGATGCTACTTCTGACTGAAACTCAGAGCCATCTAAGTGACGTTCTTCAGGCTTCTATATTGCAGTTTTGCAGTGAATCATATCAGAAGTACTTTCATTCAAGCCTGTGGTGTTAATGATGGCGTTGTTTAGCATGATTGCTATCTTTTAGCCTGTTAGCTAGCTGACCAGCCCAGTTCTAGATAAGCAAAGAAGTTAATCAGCCCGTCAATTTAAATAGGACCAGGTTTGTACTTTAGTGCACTCGATGGTCCATGTGAGCAGCATTAGTGGCAAAGATTATTCCATTAACAGGACAAGGGTTTTTGGGAATGTGGTGCAGACAGCTTGGTGACATGTTGGTCAGGTTATTTGAACTTTAAACGCAGCTCAGCCAATCAGAATTTAGGACTGGAACTATCAGCGTTATAATAGAGATTACTTAACAGCTCCAAATAGTTTGAGGAGAGTGTGCGGTGGTGTAGACATGATGTTAGCAGCATGCTAACTGGCGATAATAAACCATATTGCTTGTTAGCTAGGCTTGTAGCTTCCGTCTCTTGGCTGAGGTGGAGCGGAAGCTTTGTGAACTGGATCTTTAATGCAATCTAATGAGTCCAATTTGTGTCATCCCCAGCTACACTGAGCTCTGGATTCCCCATTAAATGTCACAGCTGAGTAAGTTTTGTCAGTGAGGTTACATGTGCGTCACCCTGGCGCGATGTCTGAGCCTGTTCAGTCACGTAACCTTTCTCCTCTGCAGAGCACACACACACACACACACACACAAACACACACACACACATTTCCACGCACTCCTCCTGTTATTATTTGCATTATCAACACGGGCAGTCGAGTGCCCTCTGGTCCACTGTGATCGCTGTGCTGTGTCAATAACAGATGCCGCTGTCCAACTGTAACTGCTACAGGCCTTTAGTGTCCCTTCCTGGAGCCTTTACGTCTGTTCTTGAGGACGGCGTCATCATTTGGGAATGTTAAGGACGGTGTGTCACTATCAGATGTGTTAATAATTATTAAGGGTGTTCAGAGACTGTATTATTTACAATGGCGCTTTGATTCGGTATTTTCCAATAATACAGAGTGTCTGATAATGTGCTTTATATTAAAATAACGTTTACACTTCCAAACTTATCATCAGTGGAATAGTTGCCTAAGACGTTTCATAGTTCATAGAACGACACACCCTATAAAACCCAAAGACTTTGGCTGTATTTGAAATGGCTCACTGCTATACTGCACACTGTATACTACAGTAGTGTGTACTGCATACTGTATACGCCCCCTGTATGAGGTATACTAATACAGTCACATGACCAGTTACCTCACATTTACCTCAGAGCTGTTATTACTGTATCCACTGTTTAGAGCTAGCTGCTGCTAACGCTGCTCAGTTCACCTGAAATACGTTTAGCCTAGCTGTTAGCTCCCCTCGGCTATTTCCCTCTAAAACTGATCCTGTAAAGCGAGTTCATCTTCTATTAATCTTCAGACCTGTATATTTTAACTTTCTGAGGCTCATTCTGATGAAAACACACCCCACTACAATTACTGCACCCACATTTACACTCGGAGTTGGCTGCGGTTTGCTCCCCAGTGTTACCCGCCGCCATTTCCTCTGGCTGAAGCAGGCTGAGAGCTGGTGAGGCCGCGGTGCATGATGGGACGCAGTACACCATGAAGATAGCTCCACCTGTATACTAGAAACTCTGACTGGAGTAGAACACCATCCGGGGATCTTCAGTGCACTACAGATCTTCTATTTGGTCACATACTGCACACTACATACTACTTTTAGGGAGATTTAGTATGCGAGTAGTGTGTAGTGCAGCCTATATCAAGGGTATCGGCAAAGGTCCAATAAGTTTTGTTTCCATATATGGACTATATGGACTGTGGAATGACCAGTCTGTGAGTCTCTAACAGTGTTTACATACTACTACTTACTACTTGCATCAAAGAATTGGTCAGTTGGGACGGATTTGGTGGATGCCTTCCCTGGTACAATTCCGAGGAGAATTCCCTGTAGACTGGGATTTTAGCTGCTGCTGGTAGACCTGTATGACCGTACATTCCCATACACCTGCAGATTCAGCTACTTTCTTCACACTATGGTCTTTGGCACGTCCAAATGCAGTCACTCCTTTTAGCCAATCATTAACATGGAGCCATGTTCCACATGTGAAATGAGACATTCACTGCATTGTAGCCCCTCTTCCCAATCTATGGATCCCGTCACTCACACCCCACAGATATTTATAGCCCCATCATCCTTGTGCAGCACCACCTGCAGGAGCCTAAAGTTACTACCACTTTGGTAGTACTCATTTGTTGTCTGGTCAGATTATATTCAAACATTTATATCTATATATTTATATCATATATATATATATGGGCCCCAAACACCAAATGTGTTTAGCGTCTTGCTTGTAGCTGTGCACTGTGACATTGCTCTTGGCTCAGAACAAGCATGAACTCCGAAGAATGGACATGAAAAAACAAGCCCTTTTTTGGATTTGCAGTCGGACATGAATGAGCAATGATATTGCGCTTTATCAGCGAGAGGGACTAATCCAGCAGCGGCGGCCGTGTTTATTCAGCTGAAAAGATCCCTCCATACAGCAGGCGAGGTGTATGGAGAGCCTGTGGGATTTGGCTTTAATTTGCTTTAATGGAGGTTTTTAATGCATCAATTATTTTGCTAATAGCAGAATGGAATTTTGATTGAGAGCAGTTTGGTTGAAGCTGAGTCACACGCCTGCTCTCAGTGAGTTCACTGTGTTTTTAAGCACAGATGAATCCTCTTTGTTAGGAAGTAATCTGGGGGTTTAACTTCAAGGCAATGTTGTGTTAACGTCCACCGAGTGTACAAGACTCAAACACTGTCACTCTGTCAGCTTGACTGAACTTGTCCTTACACCCACCTCGCCCATTGTGGCAGTGGAAGTGCTGAGAATCCTACGTGGATCCTTCAGCTTCTTTTCCTCCAGTTCCTTAAAATGCTGCTCAATTCCAGGAATTCTTGAGTTGACTCCCAGGTGATGGCTTTATGATTCTACAGGATTTTTTTTTAAGGTTATGAATTCAAAAATCAGGGCAGAAGCCTACACGATTACGCTGTAATTTGGGAATTTTGGGAGGGAGAACATGCCTGAAGCTCCTCCTTCTTCCATACTGGGCCCCTATAAACATTGAGTTTTAACCGTCAGCTCCCCACATCCGTCGTGTCCCTCAGTCCTCTCTTAGTCCTACCGTTGAGGGGATCAGAAGAGGGGGACTGGGCTTCTAACTCAAAGCAGAAGACGCTCAGAACTCCAGCCCAACTTCTCTCCACGTTCTCTCCCCTCCTGTGGTCATATAGTCTCTTCTTGGTGGTCCAGGACTCCTTAATTAACCTCCTGGGCTGTCTTAGTATCAAAATTCTGGGGGGTCCTGGAAAACAAACTTATTACACTCATCATCGAAACAACAGATGCACAAATAGCTGCACCCAGAAGGAATCAACCTGCAGGAAGGAAACTTGGTGGGTAGGTTTGACATTGTGAGACATGCAAATGGTTCAAGTTCCACGCTCGGCCACGCATGTGGTGCAAGCAAGGACGGGCCTTATCACTGTGTCTGACTGACCCAACAGCCACGATTGCAGACATTCAGCCAGCCCTTCACGAGTCATTCTGTTACTGCCAGCACTATTGGCAGACAGCTGCACGATCCAGGACCCAGAAAGAGTCTAGCCATATCAAGCCTTCACCACTAGGGTCGAATCCACCAGATGTTGTAAAGGACAACCCTGCATGACCGGTTCAAGTTTCCAGTATGAGCTTTGAACAATAACTGGTCATCCAGAATCATACCCGGGCTTCTTGCATCTTCAGACTCCTGGCACCAGAACAAATCATGAGTGGGGCCTCAGAAAACCACAGCAGTTTGGACAGGCAGCTATGACTGTGGGACCACAGTTTGAAGTGATTCAGTACAATGGACCATACGTAGTGACCATGATGCTAACTGTGCACCAAAACCATTGCACACTTGCTTCAAATGGTGTTGAGTTATTAAGGAATCTCAGGCAGACATGTGTATGTGGTTTCTGACGGTGTACTGTGATGGTGTACTCATGCTGTAATGTGACGGTATGGACAAAGGGACGCCGCTGCTGCTGTTTTTAACCACATGACGCTTTTTCCCCATGTTTATAGATAATAGTGCTTCATACCGTGTCAGAAACCACATAAACAAGTCTGTTCGAGATTACTGAACATCTCAACACAGTCTGAAATGTGTGATGATTTAGTTGTGTCCTTAGGATCATGCTGCTTGGTGATACTAGCAAGCTTCCAGTACTTGTTAGCTACGTTAGCCTCGTAGCTCCGGTGCCAAAACTAAAGAAGTAAAGCTCAGGCACCAGACGTGTGGCTATAAGGGAGGGCCGGTGTAAATTACATTTACTTTTTCAGGCTTGACCTTCATTTTCAGAGGGTTTCTTTGCTGAATGAACGTAATTCACAGAGAAGCATACAGTAATAAGTCACTTTCACGGCGCTCCTATCTCTCTCTCCGGATCACTTGTTTTTCCACTCAGCCTACTTGGCGTGATCTTTGAGATTGTGCAACCTGAATTCTGTCAAAGTGAAAGTGTGCAAATATACTGTTTGTCTTTTCCTGCACGCTCAGATCATGTCGTATCAAGTGTGTCTGCGGGTACGGCTGGGTGTTTATCAGAGGTGTGAATCTTTTGTGGAACTTTCGCCTTGCGTCGCAGGGATGTCAGCTCTTTATGAAATCATGAAGTGTACGCTCTTACAAAGGAGGGTTCTTTAGGCAGGACAAGTTTGTTTATACAGCACCTGGCTGTATTCAGTACGGTGGCTGAGAAAGCCCAACGCACTGCAAGTTAAAAACGCGCTGCAATGTCTCAAAACACAAGCATCAAAATGGCACGACTTGCACAACATTAGCCAAACGCGCTGCAAGATCTGAAAACACAAGCATCAAAATGAGACCGCTTGCAAACCATTAAC
>CM067477.1:28999862-29062322 GCA_034552555.1 Semaprochilodus insignis
TGATGATGTTCAGTATATATCTGATGATGTTCAGTAGATCTGTGATGATGTTCAGTATATCTCTGATGATGTTCAGTAGATATGTGATGTTCAGTATATCTCTGATGATGTTCAGTATATCTCTGATGATGTTCAGTAGATCTATGATGATGTTCAGTATATCTCTGATGATGTACAGTAGATATGTGATGTTCATTATATCGCTGATGATGTTCAGTAGATCTCTTATGATGTTCAGTAGGTCTGTGATGATGTTCAGTATATATCTGATGATGTTCAGTAGATCTGTGATGATGTTCAGTATATATCTGATGATGTTCAGTATATATCTGATGATGTTCAGTAGATCTGTGAGTTTTTAGTGAAGAGTGTTGCAGTGTTGGTTGTGTTTAGGTGGATCCAGGTTTCTGGCTGATTGCTGTGGGTCTGTTTGACCTTAGAGAGGAATAGTTGGGCACACTGGCGTGTTTGGAAGTGGTACCTACCAGGTTGGAATACCCAGTTTTCCATTGGCCTAAACAGCAGGTTGGTTCTGCGTACGCCACTGGCACATACTCCGCTTTACTTTGGTTGGTGTTCATGTGAGTGTACTTTCACATGGGGTCATATGGATGTGTTTCTGCGAGCCGGATGAGCTGGGCATTTTCTCTTTATGGCAGGACCAAATGGCTTCTGTTCTGTTCTGTGGGGTGATGGCTCATCTCTGAGGCATCCTCTCCCAGTGAGAGGAGTAAACCGTTTTTGCAGTGTCAGCATTTCTTCCTGCCTCGACTATTAGCACAGAAACACATGCAGATGCTCGCAAATAATCAGCCGCTTGATCCATGACACATGCTCCATTTACACACACTGGAATAAGCTTTTAATGACAAGTTGCTTTGCATCTATGGCCTAATGTTAACAGACTACGCTGCTTGGCATAACAGTTATTATCGTGATTGTAGTATTATTATTATTATTATTATTATTATTATTATTAATTCATCTGCATCACTTTGCTAAACTCAGAGACCACTCTTCATTTTATTTGATTGCATGTCAAAAGCCCATTTTATACAAGCATGTGTAGTGTTCAGTATTTGTACTCTCTTTATTACAGCCTCCATGCTTTTTCAGGAGACTTCCGTTTCTCCGTCTTCTGCAGGGATGTTTTTCCACACATTGCACAAAGTCCAGTCTCGGAAGTTGCTTGCACTTTTTGCTTAGAATGCAAGATTAGATCCATTTTCTATATCTTAGTGTGAATGTTCTTCCTTCTGTCAGTGAGGAGCTTGTTGAACAGCTACGCATCCTTTCAGACCTCCATAGCGAGTCTTCTCACAGTGGAAGGATGGACAGAAACGCCTGTGGATGTTCTCAGATCTGAAGCAGGAGTGGAGCTTGATGTTCTCCTCTCTCTCAGAGATGAAAGCTTTAAGTGCTGTTTATCTGATGGGAGCAGATTTGGTGGTCTACCAACTCTTGCGAGTGTTGGTGAGGAGTCTCATGTTCTGTAGCTTTAAATCATTTTTTTGAAAACTCCTGTAAGTGTTTTACCTATTTTCCCTTGACCTCTCCTTCATTATGCAAGTGGATTTTCTTGAATCTGATATCCTGTGAAACATCTTCAGAAAAAATAAATACATATTTGTAATGAAGTTATGTATATAGAATGGCATTTACATATAGAATTACAGTCTGGGCCTTTTTTAAGTTAAATCTCGTCCAGCAGGTGGTGCTGATGAGCCAGGGAAGTACATGCATTGCTTAATGTTACACTCAATGTGTGTGCTTTGTTAGGTAAACCCATTTGTACCTACACTCACTGTCTATTTTAACAGCTCCATTTACCTTATAGGTGCCCTTTGTAGTTAGACTGTAGTCCAATGGTCAGGACCCCCACAGGACCACCACAGAGCAGGTATTATGTGGGTGGTGGATCATTCTCAGCACTGCAGTGACACTGGCATGGTGGTGGTGTGTTAGTGTGTGTTGTGCTGGCGTGGATCTGTCCTGTGGGCAGCATCCTGGGGGCAGTGTCCTGTGGACAGCGTCCTGTGGACAGCGTCCTGTGGGCAGTTTCCTGTGGGCAGCGTCCTGTGGACAGCGTCCTGTGGGCAGTTTCCTGTGGACAGCGTCCTGAGGGCAGCATCCTGTAACCACTGAAGAAGGACTAGATGATGACCAACACTGCACTGTGCAGCAGCAGATGAGCTATCGTCTCTGACTGTACATCTACAAGGTGGACCAGCAAGATAGGAGTGTCTAACAGAGTGGACAGTGAGTGGACAGTGAGTGTTTGAAGACCTTTACTGCTGATGATGCTTTATATAAAAGCATAAAAATTTTAGGGATCTTTTTAGGCATCTTGATCTTGATGTCATTTTTTATACTCATCAAAACTTTGATGCTAATAAAAATGGGCTTCATAATGCTGTATTAATTTCTCCTGTTTATACACAGTGAGCTCTGAAAAGACTTGCGGATTAATGATAGACGTCAGCATGGCAGGTGCTGAAGTTGAAACGAGTGAAATCACGGCCTGATGATGCAGATGCGTCAGATAGAGGTTAGGCTGGAAACTGCTGGAGTGTTGCTGTAATGAATGTGGGGGTTTTACAGCTCTCTCATAGAGCCGGCATTGTTCCTGTGTCTCAGAAGCCTTGGGCATTGAGCTTTATGAGGCAGGAGATATCCGTCTGTAAATCAAGGACAGCTCAACAACTTCGGTTGCAGATTAACTGAGACATTAAAACAATAGGATTGAATGTTGTTTTCTCGAGTGGCTTTATGGCAGGGTGTTGTGTGACTGCGTGATGATGGTGTGAACACTGGAATACAGAAACTGACCTGGTGTAATCTGCCTATACAATTCCGGACTAAAGACAGTAGCTCCTGTTGTGTCTAGGCCTTGAACTGTGTGCTTCAGCCTCTTGTTAGGTGTGAAGACATAGGTTGGGTGTCATCATGTGTCTCCACTTCCTGCCATTTCAAATTAAAAGCCCTCTGCAGAGTTTTGCAATTTCATGAAATGTGATTACTAAATTACACACATCAACAAAAGAACAGCTGCACCCAGAAGGAGGTGTGGGATTGCAGTGCTATTGGGAAGGAAGATAAAGGTTACCAGGAACAATAAATTATAATAGATTTAGACTGATATGATCAATATTTATTGAGCTACACATACAGAAGTAGTGTCTCTCAGTATGGCGTCGGGCCGCCATGTTTGCTAAGGCAACATGCCAGACGTCTCGGCATGGAGGTTCCTAATGGGGTCCTGTGATAATCCATCCCATGCAGCTTGAATATTCTCACACAGTTCCTGCAGATGGTGCAGTAGGGGTGGAGGTGGAGTGACACCAGGCCTTCTGGACGTGTGACGCGTGACAACAAACTGTTCATCTTGGTGCTGACCACGGTGCCTCCACACACGGATTCATTGGGTGTTTCCATCAAGACAAAAGCGGGACTCGTCACTGAAGATGAACCGCTGCCATTCTGAGTCACTCCATGACAATCTGGCACGACACCACTGCAGTCTTTGGGGATGTTGACGTGGTGTTAAGGACAGTCGTTGTAACGGTCTGCTTTCATGTAGTCCTGCGTGGTGCAGCCGTCTGCCAATGGTGCTGGCACTAACAGGATGACTCATGGAGGACATCACTGCTCACTGAATGTCTGCAGTCGTGGCTGTTGGGTCAGTCAGGTACAGCGATGAGGCCCGTCCTTGTTTACGTCACATGTGTGGTCGAGCGTGAAACCTGAATCACTAGCATGTCTCACGATGTCAAACCCACCCACCAAGTTTCATTCCTGTCTGTTGATTCGTTCTGGGTGCAGCTAGTCTTTTGATGATCAGTGTAGTTCTGGTGCCAAATGAAAGAAGCAAACTTCAAAGACCAAGTATGTCTCAGCTGGTCTACTGCATCTGGGGCAAGTGTGTGTGGGTAGGTAGGTGAGGTGGGGGGCTTGATATTTCACTAAAGTGATGACTTTAAGTGTGATAGTGGAGAGGCGGTCAGGTGAAAGAGAGAGAGAGAGAGAGAGAGAGTGGGTGGGGCCCATCCTCTCAGTGCACTCACACAAGTGTGTGTCCTGGGTGTGTTTGGGTCCCGCCTGCTCACCAAACGATCTTTCACTTCTTGAGTGTGACGGACGGGTCAAAGGTCATCACTTCCTGGGCAAAGAAAAGGCCTCTCTGCTCCTAATAACTGCAGTCAGTCGTGTTTGCTCTGCTTGAGCAACACACTGGAGCCAGTGGAGAAATGAATGGGAGTGAATGCGAGTGGACGGAGGTGTTTGAGTGCAGTCTGGGTTAATGTGCCTGTGTTTGAATTGCGCGGTGAGGGTGAAGCGGGTGATCGATGTCTCCTCTTAGCTTTGTTTTCATCGCGTCTCTCTCGAGCACTCGTTCAAACAGACGCGCACACACGCTGAACACGCCCTGGGGAAGATCCTGGCGTGGCTGTCGTGGATTCCTCATGCCACTGAGAAGAGAGGGAGAGATATTTTAGGAAAAGGAGCTGGAATCACATGGCCTTGAGTTTCCATCTGAGATACAATACTGCTTCAGTGTCAGAGAGAGAGAGAGAGAGAGAGAGAGAGAGAGAGAGATGGAGGAGAGAAGGAATGCAAGGAAAAAGAGTTAGAAAAACAGAAAGAAAAAACAGAGAAAGAAAAAGAAAGAAGACGTATAAAATGAGAGTGAGAGAGGTGAAAGAAAGTGGGGAAAGAGAAAAAAATAGAGAAAGAGGGAAAGTGAGAAGAAAGAAAGAAAGAAAGCAGGAAAAGAGAGTTTGAGAAACAGAGAGTAGAAAAAGAAAGAGATAGAAGGAGGAGCAAGAGGGAGAAAGGAAAAAGAGATGGCGAGAGGGAAAGAAAAAGGGAGAGATAGGTCGGGGGAATAAGAAAGAGAGAAAGGGGTGAAAAAAGAGAAACAAAGAAAAGAAAGAGAGAGAGAGGGAGAGAAAAGAAGTAAGAGAAAGAGTGAGAGCGAAGAAAGAAGAGGGAATGAGAGGGGGAAGAAGAAAGGAGAGAGGGAGGGAAAGTGAAGAGAGAGAGAAATAGTGAGAGAGATAGACTTTGACTTTACAAGCTCTTTAAATGCCTTTCCGGAAAAAAGACTACAATCTAACAACTGTACAAAAGTGTGAGAGTGACAGAGAGAGAGAGAGAGAGAGATACAGGGTAACCAAGACACAGAGAGAGAGAGATAGAGTGATCAAGAGAAGGAGAGATACAGAATGACAAAGAAAGAGAGAGATATAGATACAGAGTGACAGACAAAGAGAGATGAAAGTGGCTGAGAGAGAGAGAGAGAGAGAGATACAGAGTGATCCAGAGAAAGAGAGATACAGAATGACAGACAAAGAAAGAGAGAGATATAGATGCAGAGTGACAGACAAAGAGAGATGGAGAGTGACAGAGAGAGAGAGAGAGAGAGAGAGAGAGAGAGAGAGAGAGTGACAAAGATAGGGAACAAAAAGAAGTAACAAAAGCTCCATATGATCAGCACATGGGTATGCTGTAATCCTGGATGCACTCATTATCACAGCACACGGAAGAAATTAAACCGAGGAGAGAGAAAGAGGGAGAGAGAGAGGGAGAGGGAGAGAGGGAGGGAGAAAGAGGTGGGGAGCGAGCGAGTGAGTGAGTGCCGTAGGGGGAGAGAAAAGGGAAGTCCAAAAAAAAACCCGTTTGGAGGAGAAAGGCTGAGGCTACATGTGGCTGCGGAGGGTGGGTGCGCGCGCGTGTGTCCGGCTATGGAGGGGGACAAAATCGCAGGTAAGTCGCAGGCCGAGTGCCAGACTCTGGGCTGTTTTGGGAATCCTGTCCTTATGGAACCTCGTGGAGGGATTTTTCCGCTGCTTTGTTGAAGAGCTGCTTTGGCTTTCCCCTGCTGTCCTCTGCTTTCTGTTGACCTCAGAGAGCAGCCCTGATAGGGCTCCTCCAGATCCACACGTGCCAACAGTCCCACTTTTAAGGCTTTTATTAGTTTGGCATGTGCAAAAAGGACGTTTGTGCTGTACTACTTTTGTCCCTGGTGGCGTTGCCTTTGCGGCTGAGTGATATGTTCCACTGGCAGAGCTGGATTTTCCATAGGCTTTGACCGGGAGAGGAAACCAGCCGGGCTGTAATAGCTACCCATAAAGAGTCTGTGTAATGCTTTTAGCTCACTATGTGTGTGAGTATGCTAAGTGAGTATGCATGTGATGTGTCAGTGAGCAAAGAGCTGAGGTGGGAGAACAGAGCAGCTTCAACACCATCACACCACCACAGTTAACACTACTGCATGTTTGACTGCTCGCAGATTACAGACTCAGAGCACACGGCTCTGAATGAGCTTAATCTCTTGGGGCTAGAATACACGACTGCTGACGACTTGAAACTTTTGTGGCTGGGTTGCTCGAGATTAGGAGCACGTCCTCCTCTAAAACCCGCCCCCATACTCCTCTAGTCTGAACTTTAATGTGTGGAGTACAATCCATACCACAAGCTAGCTAGCATCTAATGTTTCTCAACACATGCACACACAGCTGCATGCTTAGACTGAGCTTTTCGGGCCTGCTAGCTTACCGGCACTAACAAAGCGAAACTCTCAGCATAAGTGACTGAAATGGGAGTGGCTACTCGATTGGACTGCATTGAATTGAATTGAATTGAATAAACTTCATTGTCCCCTAGTGGCAGTTCATAGTGGGCATAGACAGGACACCAAACATATGGCACAAAGACCACCACAAACAACCACAGTCAGCATATAAGATAAAAAGACCACCATCTCATCTAGGGCAACGATAACGAGACCCAGAGGCAACAGCTCAAAGCAAGGCAGAATGGATGACATGCGAGAGGTCTTTAATGATCGAATGGCCTTTCTTTAAAGTCGGTTGTTCGTTTACACACTGCTGTCATCTCCGAAAAACACGCATCGTACGTGGGCATCCGCTGCTTACAGCTAGTGATGCATGACGACCCGAGGTATCTGTGCCATGCACAACCAAACTAAATGCCTCCTCGAGCGCCTCCATACCTCTAGGGAAAACCACAAAAAGTCCTTTTCCACAGGATATGACGGAATATTACCCGCATGTTGATTCCCACGGGGTTAATGTAACCTGAAGTTATCGTTGAGGCTTGTTTGAAAGTAAAAGGTGTCAGTACAAATCACTGATATGGCATATTCAGACGGGACAAACATCACTGAGGAATGCCGGTAATAATTACATTACCCCACCTCCCCAAGTAAAACTAATCCTGTCGCAATAGGGCTTTAGTCATTTCAGACTACTTCTGTTGGTTTGTTGTTCGTCATGAGATTTTGACCCAATGTACATGGCAGGAGGCACCTGATGGACAGTGCACCATCAGTATATAATAACTAGCATGAGCTATACAGAATAGGTCTTTAATCAGGCCTGAAATGTTGAACATCCAGTTCTAGCCTGAGAACATTCAGCCCAAGTTCTATCCCCAGCTCCAAGTTAACTCTCCAAACCTGAGTACTAACTGTACCCCAACAAAATTCCTTACAACTGGTCAGAATTTAATCCCCATCTTCTTTGCAAAGATTGATCAGTCCACACTTGTAAACGCAGAACAGTCTAGAGCATTGGCTGCAAATTCATAAAGAATATTCATTCTGACAGACTGTAATACACTACAGGAAGTGTAGGGGGCGATATGACCCACATGGTCATTCTGACAGACTGTAATACACTACAGGAAGTGTAGGGGGCGATATGATCCACACAGTCATTCTGACAGACTGTAATACACTACAGGAAGCATAGGGGGCGATATGGCTTCTATTGTTCCATTTAAAAAGTGCTCTATAATGTTCATATGACCCACACAGTCATTCTGTACAAACCCAAGTGTGAGCTGGACTCTGACAGTATTTGAAAAATGATGACTGAAACCGACCATAACCGGGTCCTGTGGCATTCAGACAGATATTTCAAGTTGTAGTGCGGAACGTTCTAAAGACTCCTGTGATAGATTGTGCAGTGAGACGGGATGGGGACAGGGGGGAGAGGGATAAATGGGGAATAACAGCGGGACAGATGGGGAACAGAATGAGAGTGGATGAATGTTGTCCAGTGGGATGGTGGATGTGTGTGTGTGTGTGGAACTCCAGGCTGCCACGAAGGGGAAGTGCATTCCCAGCTGCGTGTATGGATCCACTCTACAAGCTGTCCAACAGCAGTGCGTTTGCACTCCACACACAAACATGCACACGCACACAAACATACGTGCTAGAGCTAAAATATTTGTCTGAACCCAAAGGAACCCGACTGCTCACATCAGGCCCAAGTCAGGTTCAAATTTCACTGTCAACTTGTTCTGCTCCTTAGTTTAGTGTAGCCTCTTTTGAAAGGCCCTGTAGTGGCCGGTACACCAGTGAATCATTAGGTTAATTAGGACTCTGTTGGGGTGAAATGTTGTGACTCTGTGTTAAGCTGCTAGAGAGCAATGAGGGGTCAGACAGGAGGGGTGAGATCCTCCTGCTGTGAAAACAGTTCTCACTGTTTCACAAAGTCAGCTGAGCCAAGATGAAATGAAAAACAGCTTCCTAGATATAAGACATCACGCAGCACTGCCACACTGAAGAAATAACCACAGCAGAAAGACTAATGCTGACTCGCCTGCCCACTTACAAAGACATCCGTCTGATTCAGACTAGTTAGTCAGTCTCAGACAAAAAAAAATGTAGCACTCAGAATGTGATGATGTGATTCGGGTCGGGTCAGTTTTAGACAGAATTCTTTTTGGACTGAGCTCAGGTTTGGACTCGGAATGTGATGATGTGATTCAGGCCGGGTCAGTTTTAGCCAGAATTCTTTTTGAACTCATGTCAGGTTTGCACTCGGAATGTGATGATGTGATTTGGGCCGGGTCAGTTTTAGACAATTCTTTTTGGACTCAGGTCAGGTTTGGAATTTAGAATGTGATGATGTGATTCGGGACGGGTCAACTTTAGACAGAATTCTTATTTGGACTCAGGTCAGATTTGGAATTTAGAATGTGATGATGTGATTCGGGATGGGTCAACTTTAGACAGAATTATTATTTGGACTCAGGTCAGACTTGGAATTTAGAATGCGATGATGTGATTTGGGACGGGTCAGTTTTAGACAATATTCTTTTTGCACTCAGGTCAGGTTTGGACCCAGAATGTGATGATGTGATTCAGGCCTGGTCAGCTTTAGACAGAATTCTTTTTGAACTCATGTCAGGTTTGGACTCGGAATGCGACAATGTGTTTTGGGTCAGGTCAGTTTCAGGCAGAATTTTTTTGGTTGATGTGCTTTGGTCAGGCTCAGATCAATTTTATTAAGCTCTGGCCAGATTCAGCCTCAAAGCTTGATGAAGTGTTCAAGGTTGAGTTGGGTTGGGCTTAAGCAGAATTTTTCATGATGATGAGGTTGGTCAAATTGGGTCAGGTTCAGGCAGAATTCATGGGGTTCTGGCCAGGTTCAGCCTCAAAACTTGATTATGTAGGTTGGTCAAGTTGAGTTGGGCTCAAGCTGAAATTTTCATTCTCTGGACAGGTTCTGCCTCAAAACCTCATGATATGGTGTGGGTTGGGTTTGTTTGGGTTTTGAACCGAGTTTATTGGACTCTGGACAGATTCAGCTTTAAAACGTGATGGTTTGGGTTGGTCAAGTTGAATCAGGCTCTGATAGAATTCATGAGGCTCTGGCCAGATTCAGCCTCAAAACTCGATGGTGTGGGCAGAGTCGGGTGGTTTTGGGCTCGGACAAAAATTTCTTGGGCTGTATTTGGGTTCAGGACACAATTTCCGCTCAGAATTAAGGGAATCCTTCAGCAGTTTCAAACAAATCCCTATTTACTGGGTCTTTAGTATATGGTCATTTAGAAAATAATTTCTTTTATATTTCTTAATAGCAGAACAAAATCATTTCAGCGCTTAAGCACCTGTCTATGTGTTCTTTTATAGGTTATAACAGGGACAGATATGGTGAAACATGGATCAATTATATATGGCTACTAAATAACTGATATCACCCAAATGGCCAGATACAACAGCAGCTTGAGGTGTCAGTTATGTAATAGGTAGAATGCAATATTAGGTTTAAAATACATGTGCATTTAAAAATCCCATAGCAGAGCTCTTTGTTGTTATGATTAAACTATATAGTAAACATATAATAAATGAATATATTGCAGTTTACTTTTAATCCAATGGGGTAGCCATATAAAAATAGGTCATATCAATAAACATGTAGATCTATTTTATCAGTTAGTTTCTTTATTTATGATTATCTGATTTATATTGTTGTCACAAAAATCAAATAAAAACACAGAAATCCTGATTTACACAACCTTGCAAGGGCTGCGGTGCCAAATGGGATGCTGATGACCTTCATACTTGAGGACAGCGGCCTCTTCTTAGTGACTTGATTATCAGGTTCATGTAACAGCATAAAGCAGCTGACTTCAACACTGCGGTTTGTGAAGTAAACAAACCAGAGAGACACCCATAGTGTTGAGGGGTCTTCTCACAGTGGAAGGATGGACAAGATGTAGGGATCTGACATTTCATCACTTCATCAGTTTCCAGGTCTTGCAGGTGGTTGTTTTGGAATCTCCTGATTTAACACTTATTGACTTATGCGAGTGTAAAACCTTATACACTATATTGCCAAAAGTAATCACTCATCTGCCTTCACACGCATATGAGCTTGAGTGACATCCCCAGGGTTTAATATGATGTCGGCCTACCCTTTACAGCTATAACAGCTTCAACTCTTCTGGGAAGGCTTTCCACAAGGTTTAGGAATGTGTTTATGGGAATTTTTGACCGTTTCCCCAGAAGCGCATATGTGAGGTCAGACACTGATGTTGGACAAGAAGGCCTGGCTCGCAGTCTCCGCTCTAACCACCACTGCATTCGATGCTTTGCACTGGGCTTGGTGATGTAAGGCTTGGATGCAGCTGCTCAGCCATGGAAGCCCATTCCATGAAGCTCTCTACACACTGTTCTTGAGCTAATCTGAAGACCACATGAAGTTTGGAGGTCTGTAGTGATTGACTCTGCAGAAAGTTGGTGACCTTTGTGCACTATGTGCCTCAGCATCCGCTGACCCTGCCCTGTCATTTTACGTGGCCTACCACTTCATGGCTGAGTTGCTGTCGTTCTCAATCACTTCCACTTTGTTATAATCCCACTGACAGTCGACTGTGGAATATTTAGTAGGGAGGAAATTTCACGACTGGACTTGTTGCACAGGTGACCTCCTATCACGGTACCATGCTGGAATTCACTGAGCTCCTGAGAGCGACCCATTCTCTCACTAACGTCTGTAGGAGCAGTCTGCATGTCTAGGTGCTTGGGTTTAAACACTTGTGGCCATGGAAGTGATTGGAACACCTGAATTCAGTGATTTGCATGTGTGAGAGAATACTTTTGGCAATATAGTTTGTCTAATCTTCTCCTGAAAAACGACTACATTGTGCTTAATGGTCGTTTGACTGGAGCTAAATAAAGTGAGTGAGATAGTGCTGTGACAAGCAGTTCTGTGTTCCCCTTTATTTTTAGGTTTTCCAGCTGATGCAAAGTCCCAGGCGTCTTATTGCATCCCTGCTGCATCTGTTTTCCCTCTGATACTCTGATTTATAGTGTTCACATAACTATCATAAATGGCTTTTCATCTCGGTCAACAAATGTAGTCCAGAACCTCCAGCTCATGTGGCCTGCAGCCCTCACACTGCAGGGCTGTAGTGACCTCGAGTTGCAGTGTCACATTTTTCAGGGACTTCTTGTGTTGTGCTACTGTGTGTTACCACATGGGGGCAGTGCAGTTCTCCGGATCATAAATTGACATTCTCTGAAATGTTAGTGGGCAGAACGTTTTAGAGAGGCGTTTTTGTTCTCTAGACTCTCAGTCTGTCAGTTTTTACATACACTGTTCTATGTTCTGCGTGCAGAAACCTCTCCTCCTCGTTTCCTCTGTTCCTGTCTCTCCTTAAGGCTGTTCTGCACTCGCGCACTCTCACTCAGTCAGTCTCTCGCTCACTTGCTCTCTAGACCTAGATTGTTTTCCCAGCATTCAGGCATTTCAGGATTTTACTGGGGGGAAATGTTGGTCCACTCAGCTTCCTTCTGCTGCTGCCTTGCTGTTCCAGGCGAGCTGGAACCACAAAAGCCGAGGAATGAATAAATAAGAATATGCTGTCGGAGAGTCGAGACGGAGGAGTGGTCACTAATCCTGCTCATGGAGATAGATCTACCTTCTTCTCAGCTCTGGTCATAACCTGGAACACTTAATAAGCTCCTGCTTAATACCTTCTTCAGAAGTCCCTGATTGGCTGGATTAGGTGTATGAGATAACGCAACTCTCTGAGAAAGTATTCAGATTCACATTTATTGAAACACCACACACCAAAAATTCAACACTAACACTTAAATCAGCACTAAAATGTAAACGCCACTGACACTTAAACACCACTAACGCTTAAATCAGCACTAATACTTACACTAATACTGACACTTAAACACCACTAACGCTTCAATCAGGTCTAACACTTCAGTCAGCACTAACACTTAAACACCACTAACGCTTAACTCAGGACTAACACTTAAACACCACTAATGCTTAAATCAGCTCTAACACTTCAGTCAGCACTAACACTTAAACACCACTAACGCTTAAATCAGCTCTAACACTTAAACACCACTAATGCTTAAATCAGCTCTAACACTTCAGTCAGCACTAACACTTAAACACCACTAACACTTAAATCAGCACTAACACTGAAACACCACTAATGCTTAACTCAGGACTAACACTTAAACACCACTAATGCTTAAATCAGCACTAACACTTAAATCAGCACTGACACTTAAACACCACTAACACTTAAATCAGCACTAACACTTAAACACCACTAATGCTTAAATCAGCTCTAACACTTAAACACCACTAACCCTTAAATCAGCACTGACAATTAAATACCACTAACGCTTAAACTAGCATTAACACTTAAATCAGCACCAACACTTAAACACCACTAACACTTATATCAGCAGTAACACTGAAACACCACTAATGCTTATATCAGCAGTAACACTTAAATCATCACTAACAGGTCTATACATCACCACAGAGGGTTCTTCTACAGTATAAAGGGGTCTATACATCACCACAGAGGGTTCTTCTATAGTATGAATGGTTCTTTACATCACCACAGAGGGTTCTTCTATAGTATAAATGTTTCTATACATCACCACAAGGAGTAATAATAATAATAATAATAATAGCAAAATAAATACTCTAATAATAAATAAATAATGATTAGACGAACAAATCCTAAATTGAAGAAGGTGAAACAGAATATTGAAATATTCCAGATTATATTCATGAGAATATCTGAGAATATGAAAGACAGTCAATAAGCTGTGGCCTTAGATTTAGTGCAGCTACAAAGTCCTTAGATACGCCCACACACACACCCTGCGTGCCAGTGACCGACAGCTGGGTACACAGCTGCAAGTAATGGTGGACGTTTATATCTGCAGCCTGCCTGCTTCAATTATTCCACACATGTAAAGCAGTAGTAGTCAGTCAGCCAGGACGTGTTGGGCGTCTTAGTGTTTTAGGGTCTGTAGTCTCAGCGCTGCAGCTACGAGGCTAATGTCGCCTGCGAGCAGCACAAGCTTATATACTACCTGTTAGTGGGGACTGCAGCATAGATCATCACACGTCAGGCCAAACTCAGACCTCCCTTCTGCTGTTTTAGCGGTTTATAGCTTGCAGGTTTATCCGTGTTTATATAATGCATGTGGGCTCTTCGTCCTCGGCCAGGTGAATACTGCGCCGGGTGATATTTTGTCGTTGCCATGTAAACACAGCCTCGTTGTAAAAGCAGCCAACACACTCGGCACAGAGTACACAGCAGCTGGAGAGCAACTCACAATAGAGGTGAACTGTGTGGTGTGTGTGTGTGTGTGTGTGTGTGTGTGTGTGTGTGTGTGTGGGTGTGTGGCCTCGTGTGTCAGGTCTGTTCAGTGCTGATGTATGTCCACAGCCTGCAGCACCACAGAGATGTAGGTAAAAGTGCACTGAACCGCTTCCTATGTGCTATAGCTTTGCTTTATACTATTAGCTGTGCAGCACTTCTCTTCTGGAGCCGGCTGCTGTGATGTTTCACCAGACTAAACAGATTAGAACCTCTGAATAAAACACACTAAACAAGCTCTACACTGCCCTCCGGTGGAGTGTGTAGACTTCACTCGGTTCTCAGAGTATACTAGTAGTAATGTTCATACTCGTTGCGTGTTAGTGTGCCTCAGTCCATCTAATGCAATACCTGCAGTAATGTAAATACATCAAATCTGTCATACATGCTAATGTAAATGTACGTTAGCTAATATGAATCTAATAGATTTAATTTTGTATGTTTTGTTGTATGTCTTTTATTTGGTCTATCTAATATGCACTCAAAAAATAGTAGTGGAAGGTACCAAGGTAGTGTGGGATTGCAGTGCTGTTGGGAAGGAAGATAAAGGTTACCAGGAACAATAAATGATGATACATTTACACTGATATGATCAATATTTATTCAGCTACACATACAGAAGTAGTGTCTCTCAGTATGGCGTCGGGCCGCCATGTTTGCTAACCCAACATGCCAAACGTCTCGGCATGGAGTTGTAGAGGTTCCTAATGGTGTTCTGTGATAATCCATCCCATGCAGCTTGAATATTCTCACACAGTTCCTGCGGATGGTGTGGTAGGGGTGGAGGTGGATTGATCCCAGGCCTTCTGGACGTGTGACACGTGACACGTTTTAATCTTGGTGCTGACCACGGTGCCTCCACACACGGATTGATTGGTGGTCTCCACCAAGGCAAAAGCGGGACTCGTCACTGAAGATGACCTGCTGCCATTCTGAGTCACTCCATAACAGTCTGGCACGACACCATTGCAGTCTTTGGTGACGCTGACGTGGTGTTAAGGGTAGTCATCGTGACACTCTGCGTGCATGTAGTCCTGCGTCGTGCAGTCACCTGCCAATGGATGACTCATGGAGGCACCACTGCTCACTGAATGTTCGCAATCGTGGCTTTTGGGTCAGCCAGGTAGAGCAATAAGGTCCAGCCTTGCTTACATCACATGCACGACCGAGCGAGAAACTGTTCTTTTGAAGATGAGTGTATAATCTGATGAGTTTTCTGGAAGGAACTGGATGAACCGGTGGAGATTGTGTCTACAGTGTGCCATCATTATGCTAGATAAAGTTATATGGACTATGCTGGCTGTCAAAACAATACAAGCAAACGGAAACTGAACAGAACTGAAGTTAGGACAGTATTTAAGACATATTCTTTAGTTGTTGTGCTTCTGTAATGCGGTTTTCTTATCTGGCATATGGATCAACTTTATGATTTTTTCAATTTTAATAACTGTTATTCGGTAGCACGTGTTATTCTGGAGCTTCTGTCCTAAATTCAGTCCTAACTGAAGTTCTCATGGTGTCTAAACTTACAAGCTTTCAGAGCTAAGATGGTTCCGTAATATAAAGTCAGGAGTCTGAAGAGAATGAAGCTTTGTAAACTCAACAGGAACTCGATATTAACTCAAAGCTCTGCAAAATGAACTCAAAGCTCTAGCGTTACTGAAGTGTGGCAGTTGGCATGCCGGTGTCAGACACTTGTCGCTGACCTTGTGTCTGTTGCGGAGTGTGCTGCTGGGGACAGCTGCTGGTTGCATGTGTGTGTGTTCCCCAGGAGAGCCACGACAGCTGAAACTCAAACACACTGGAAGAGCCGCTCCATCTGCTTGAAGCCTGACTGCTGCAGCGAGCCGGATGTCTACATTATGATATTTGTATAGAGGTCACTACCAGGACCTAGTGCCAGCAAGAAATAATTAGAATTACATTTGTGTTTGGCTAATAAGCTCCACCTGAGAGAGCTAATATGCCCCCAGCAGAAGAATCAGGTTAGCAAACCGTCTATGCTGCCAGTTACTTTCTAATACAGCGAATAGGCATGAGGGGATGTGCTCTACAGTGATTCTCTCATGGGTGCATGACCTCAGTGGCTTATTGCTTTTATAAAAGCACGTTTTTTACCTTTTCCAGTTTTGATGATATGAAAATATATAGCAATGGTTAACGTCGAAAACCTCCACCGTATGGGTAGATTCCACTTGCTTAATTACCACTGTAACGCTAATGCTAATTTCCACCAGTGTCTCTGTGCTAAGCTCACTGTACAAACAATGAGTCACCTGTGACTGAAACGTACCTAATAACATGTAATACCTCCATGAGCACCAATAAAAGCTGTGACTGGATTTGGCATGTACTGGACAAGTTTCTGGATGTAGTCCACATCAGTGTTCAGACGCTCTTACATCAAAGAATTGGTCAGTTGGGCCAGATTTGGTGGATGCCTTCTCTGGCACAATTCCGAGGAGAATTCCCTGTAGACTGGGATTTCAGCCTCTGCTGGTAGACCCATATGAGCGTACGCTTCCATACACCTGCAGATTCAGCTACTTCCTTCACACTATGGTCTTTGACACGCCCAAATGCAGTCACTCCTTTTAGCCAATCATTAACATCTGCTTTGGAGCCATTTTCCACACATGGAACGAGACGTTCACTGCACTGTAGCACCTCTTCCCAATCTATGGATCCCGTCACTCACACCCCGCAGGTATTTATAGCCTGAGCCTGAAGTTACTACCACCTTAAACGCTCAAGGTAACTCTAAGCTTACAATTATTAGGCCGCACTTTGAAGGAGCTCAGTAGAAGGGTCTGGCGTCTCTGAAAGGCTCTACATTGACTGATATTGTTCAGCCATGTCAGTTTTCAGTGCTTGCTCTTAAAGAAATCCGGTCTTTAGAATAATCATCAAAACAATCAGCACATATCTTAATTACTGATATAATCAATAGTGACGGCCCTGAACGTTTCAGAGGAGAGTACGTCAGGGCACCTGCGTGGGAGCAGCGCTGCTGATTTAAATTAAAAGCCCTCTAATTGGTCGATTCATCTATCAGTATGTAGAGTATGCGGAGTGTGTAGCTATATAATGGAGTGTTTGCATGTTACTGCACTCTTTTGTTCTCAGCTGAATGCCGTCAGGCCGTAACTACCACCTTAAACACGCAAGGTGACTCATTTTTTGTCCAGTGAGCTTGCATTGTGCTAGCATCAAACTTAGAGTGCCAGCCATTGTCCCACCTTGGGTTTAGTAGTACATAGTATAGCAGATACGTAGTCATTTGAAACTTGCTTTGCATGTTACAGTTTTATGTTTATATACTTAAGTTTTGAGCATAACAGTGTTTATTGCATCTACAGCCGATTTCAAATCGCATTGCAGTGGGATTCAGATCTGGTCTTTAACCAGGCCGTTCCATAAACTCTTTTTAAACCTGTCCTTGGTGGATTTACTTGTATGTTTGGGATCATTAACCTATTGAAAGATCAACTTTGCCAGCTCCAGCGTTTCGACAGATGGCCTCATATTCTCCTCAGGCCCTCTCTGGTATGAAAGAGAACTTGTGTTGATTCTATGATTGCAAGTTGGCCAGGCCCGGAGGTAGCAAAGCAGCCACAAACCATGACACCTGTGTTGTGTTGAGGTTCTTCTGAACAAAAGCTGTGGCCCAACGACTGGTATCTTTCACTCGTCTGTCCAAAGCATGTTGTTGCAGACCTCCTGGTGCTCCTGGTGATATTCGTTAGCAGACTTTAGTCTGTTGTTTTTCGACAGCAAAGGCTTCCTCCTGGTGCACCTCCCATGTCGGTCAAATTTGTACCGTACATTTCTAAAGTTAGATGCATGAACTTTGACATCAGCAGCTACCTGGAGATTATGTGTTGAAATGTTGGGGTTCTTAGAGTCTTCTCGGCACTCAGGTTAAATTAGATCAACTGTTTTGGACAGAGAAGGAACTGATTTCCAATATTTAGGAAATCTTCCTAAATCCCCTCCAGACTCACAGGCGTCTACACCCATGGTCTTTGAAGGCCTCTGAGAGCGTTCCAATAACAAAGACCAAACCAGACCATATATCTGAGGTTGCAATAAGACAGATACTCATGATATTCCCAGTAGAACGGCTCAGTGGTCCATGCGAGCAGCATAACAGCACATAATGCTGAGTTCAGGGAAGTGGTCATCGGTGTGTCCGTATCAGGCATTGACTTTAGCACCGAACTGACCTTTTTTATGACGTACATTTTGGGCCTGTCTGTGTCTATTTGTGAGTGAGAGAAGGGTGGGGGAAGACCTGGTGTTTGCCAGAAGAGCAGAGAAATCTACAGTGTGATTACTCACACAAGCAGCGAGGTTTTTCCTGTTTATGTAGGCCTGCAATGCATCACCCCTCAATGCAACATGCTCTCGTATAACAAGCCAGTACTTTTCCAAACAGCAAAGACTCTTAGTGACAGCGGAGTGTATCCATAGAGAGGAAGCACACTAACTAACCCCAACCCTGACATTTACTCTAATACTTCAGACTCAAACTTAATTAGGTTTTCCCACCTCACCTTCAATGAAGCCGAGATCACATAGGGCTACAACCGTCGAGCATTTGAACAGGGTCAATGTGGAAGCGATCAAGGCTTTCAAGCCGCTCGAACCCAGTTTACACTGGGGCACAAGCCAAACTCAGCCATGTCCGGTGCAGTGTAAATAGGTTTCCTAGATCTGGACAGCTAGCTAGCCTGCTCTCGTGTACTTCCAGTAGTAAATAAAACTGACCACTTGCTAGCTAGCAGTCTGGAGCAAAAACTAATACCTCTCACAGGCCATGAGCCAGACAGCTGCATGACGCAGGACTACAGGACTACACAAACCGCAACGACGACCACCCTTAACACCACGTCAGCGTCGTCAAAGACTGCAGTGGTGTCATACCAGACTGTCATGGAGTGACTCAGAATGGCAGCCAGTCATCTTCATTGACGAGTCCCGCTTTTGTCTTGGTGGAGACGACCAACGAATCCGTGTGTGGAGGCACCGTGGTCAGCACCAAGATGAATGGTTTGTTGTCACACGTCCAGAAGGCCTGGTGTCACTCCAGCTCCACCCCTACCGCACAATCTGCAGGAACTGTGTGAGAATATTCAAACTGCATGGGATGGATTATCACAGGACGCACACTTTCTATACCGACAGATGCTGGATGTACTCGGATGTTCCTCTGCAGTACTATGAGTTACTTCTACTTTTACTGGAGGAGGGTTTAGGATTGCTCTGCACAGCTGTGGGTGGAGAAGGTAGTAGGCAGAGCTCTGATAGTGTCAGGTTCGGAGATGTCACTCATTCAGAGATGATTTATGGTGGGCTTTGATTTCAGCAGAGAGCTTTAGTAGCTGCTGGCCTGAGGCCGGGCACAAATTCAGGAAACTTCAGGGGAAACTGCAGCAAACCAGGAGCAGATACGACTTCCTCTACACTCCTCCTGAAATATGTGCAGCTGTGTGTGAACTGGATTCTCTACTCTTGTATACTCTCTCTCTCTCTCTCTCTCTCTCTCACTCTCTGTCATTCTCGTTCTCCCTCTCTCTCTCTTTGTCTTCACTCTCTCACTCCTCTCATTCTCTCTCTCCATGGGTTAATGAACTTTACTCACAGTATGAAGTATTGAGTCACTTGTGGGGAGTGTGTGTGTTTGTGTGCACTGAATTCTCAGCAGAGAGTGAGAGAGAGAGAGAGAGAGAGAGAGAAGAGTGGGGGAGAGGCAGAGAGAATGAGAGAAGAAATGCAGAGATAAAGATAAAGAAGATAGAGGGGAAAAAATTGAGGGAGAAAAGGAGAGAGTGGAGAGAGGGTAGTTGGGGATTGAGAGGGAGAAAGAGTGGAGGGAGACTGTTAGGAATAGATAAAGTGAGTGAGGAGAGCGAGAGAGAGAAAAAGAAAGGAAAAAGAAGATAAGAGTGGAAACAAAGCAGATAGAGAGAGAAAGAAAGGGAGACCGTGGAGGGAGAGATAGGAAGAGAGACAGTAGGCAGAGAGAAGAAAATTGAGAGGAGGAAAATAAGAGTGTGGAGGGTAGAGAAAGGGGGAGAGAGGAGGGAGAGAGTGTTAGGGATAGAAGAAGTGGAGAGAGAGAGTGGGTGAGGAGAGAGAGAAAAGAAAGAAAAAGAGGAGCAGAAGGAGACACAGTGGAGGGAGAGGTGGAAGCGAGGAGAGAGAGTGAGTGAGTGGAGAGAGAGAGAGTGGGGGTGGGGGTTTGTCATCGCTCACTCGTTCTGGAGTGCAGGAGGGAGGAAGTGAAGGAAGAGAAGTTCAGTCCTTTAAGAAGAAAGCGCTGCTCCCGGGTCTGTCCAGCGGCGAGTGCTAGGCTGAGCTTTTTCCCTCCGTCGCCTCCTAATTTGGGATTTGTTTGGGGGCTGAAGACTGGAGTGCATGTGAGAGAGAGAGAGAGAGAGAGAGAGAGAGAGAGTTTGCCTCGGTGGGAAAGTACGGAGCTTTAACATTTGCCTGGAAAATGTCCGAGTCCAGCGTTAATGTGCATTTGGAGGGAATTATTTCAGACTTTGAAGGTCAGTTTTCTTCATTCCTTACACTCGGTCTACAGCTCAGCTTTAAAGAGCAGGTCAGCATGCTAACACGGCTAACAACCAATGGAAGCTAATAGTCACCAATAAGCCTAAAGACCCTATGTGCATGGAGCTAATTGGTGACTATTGATTTTCATTGATTGTTAGCAATGTTAGCTTTCTGTTAGCTTTCCTAACTGATATATTATTTTATGTATTTATGATGTTGCATTGGTTGTTTATATATATATAGTAGAGATATATAGAGATATATAGTGGTTATATATACACACACACCTTTCTCTCAGGTATTATCGTTTGTTCCTCCTGGGGTCATTTTCCAGCCTCTGTTTTTATTGCTGTGACTGTGATTGTGAATGAGCTCTGTTCTGATTGGCTGTCTTCTATTGCCCCCAAATAGCAGCTTTTATAACTTCACTTTGAGTGGGCGGGGCTATACTGCTGTAGGCTCATTATAGAACAGACCCTTTATGAACAGGTTCTGTCATATGCACCAGCAGTCAAATTACGTTTAGTTGATTGTAGTGCAGACTTTCTACTTACCTGCCGAGTTTCACATACTACAGTGGTGTAATATATGGTGTATATTATAGTGTAAAACAATATAAAGTGTGCCATAACTTTTGCACAGGCCACATTGTGTGTTATGTATGTTTTCCCAATAAGTCAAACAAAGTAAATAAGCAGTACTTGTGTATGAAAATGTGCAGAAGTGCGGTCTGGAGTACTTAAAATCAGCACATGGACTTACTCATGATTGTTTATTATGATTATAAACCAGGCTTTAATCAGCTGGTTAATAACTAAGAAGTAATAACTAAATTAAATAAGTGATTATCAGTACGTCTGATTTATAGTATTCCATTTTCACCTCTCAGGTAAAAGTACACAAGTACTTGTCCATGGGTGTACTTTAGTATCAGAAGAAAAGTACTTTGATTTATAATATTATTTTGATGGAAACATATTTCATATCAGCGGACGTGTATTTCATACATATTATACTGCAGTACATTCACAAGCAAGTAATCAGCACTTTCACTCAAGTAGACATACAGCTACACCACCTTTACTAAGAGTCTTCCTCACATACCTAACTACTGTTAAACTGTCTGTCTCTCCGTCTCTCTCTCTATCTTTCTTGTTCTGTTTCTGTTCTTTACCTCTTTTATCTTGTCTCTTTCCCTCTCTGTATTTTCTCTGCATTGTCGTTTTTCTGTTCCCATATTTTCTTTCTCTCTCTTATGTCTTTATACTCTTTATACTATCTCTTATCTCTTTATTCTCCCTCATTCACTCTCTGATTCACTGTCATTCCTCTTTCTCCTCCCTCTCATTCTTTCTTTCTGATTCACTTTGTCATCCTTCTTTCTCCTCCCCCTCATTCTCTCTCTCTGATTCACTCTGTCATCCCTCGTTCTCCTCCCCCCTCCTCCATCAGCACCTCAGCTGGATGTACTCCTGACAGACGCACATACATCTCACACCTGCCCCCCCCCCTGTCTGTCTCCCTGTCTCTCTGTCTCTCTCCCTGTCTCTCTGTCTCTCTCTCTGTCTCTCTGTTTCTGCTCTTGTCTGGTTCTCTGTATGTCATCACTTGGTATACAAGTTTGTGTAAGTGACTGTGTGTGTGTGTGTGTGTGTGTGTGTGTACCTGAGCTTTTGGGCATGTGTGAGAACGCTTCACATGACTAGGCTTGAGGAGATGATCTGTTTACAATTAGGGCAGCATATGACAATACAACACCAACTATAGATAGTATTTAATGATTATGAGAGCCATATGAGTAAATTATTAGTTATAATTATGACATAACAAGTCGTTATCATGAGATACTGAATCATAATTATGAGAGATAAATTACTAATTATGAGATAGGAGCTTATTGTTGGACAGCAAGGCATAAATGAGATACTTAGTCATAATTACAAGAGAGAATCCCATTATGACATAGTAAGGCATAAGTATTAGATACAAAGTCATAGGAGGTCTTTAAAACATTATTAATCATAATTATGACATAGTATCCACTCATTACGAGATAGAAGGTCATAAATATGAGATTATGAGTCACAGGAGCTCTTTAAGACATAATATGTCATCATTATGGCATAGTAATTGATTATTATTATGAAACATGAAATTGTGAGATACTAAGTGATACTTATGAGATAATGTCATTATGAGATAGCAAGTCAGAATTATGAGATTATGAGTCATATAAACTCTTCATGACATAATAAGTCATCATTATGGCACAGTGTCTTATTATTATGAAACATGAAATTGTGAGATACTAAGTGATACTTATGAGATCATGTCATTATGAGATAGTAAGTCAGAATTATGAGATTATGAGTCATATAAGCTCTTCATGACATAATAAGTCATCATTATGGCACAGTGTCTCATTATTATGAAACAGGAAATTGTGAGATACTAAGTCATAATTATGAGATAATGTCATTATGAGATAGTAAATCCTAATTATGAGAGAGAATCTCATTATGAGCTACTAAGTCATAATTATGAGATTGTAAGTCATAGGAGCTCTTCCTGACATAATAAGTCATCATTATATGATAGTATCTCATTATTATTATGAAACAGTAAAGTGTGAGACACTAAGTCATAATTATGAGATAATGACATCATGAGATAGTAAGTCATAATTATGAGATGGTAAGTCATAGGAGCTCTTTATGACATAATAAGTCATTATTATATCATAGTATCATTATTATTATGAAAGAGTAAAGTGTGAGATACTAAGTAATAATTATGAGAGAGAATCTCATTATGAGGTAGTGAGTCATAATTATGAGATTATGAGTCATAGGAGCTCTTTAAGACATAATAAGTCATCGTTATGATAGTCATTTATTATAATATAGTAGTTATGAGATACGAGGTTCGTTAGGATGGGAGTCTTCCTCATTATCATGGCTTACTAAATGGCTCTTTTATATTTCCTGTGGCAGAAACAGACTCAAAAACCAAAGGATCATTAATCGAATCGATTCACTGTCACAACTCTACTGTAACGATCTTATAATACTCACTGCAGCCTCCGAATGACGAATACTAGATATTCCATCTGGATTTAAGATGTTTTTAAGATGCCAGGCAGTTGAGTAGGCGCTGTAGCTTTTAGGGGAGAAATTACAGAGGAAGCGTCGAAGTCTTTAGGCAGCTGAAATAGCCCCAGAATGTTTTACCCACTTCACTTCAGGGTAATCCTCACCACACAAACACACACAGCACAGCCCTGACTCTGTGGCTCAGTCATATCAGATAGACGGAAGAACTTCTAATCAAAACCGCTTACCAACTTTATCCAACTTCATCTGGAGCTACATCCGTCCCTCAGGACTGCAGGCTGGTTGCTCTGGACGGACTAGGTTGGCTTCTTTTGGGGATTTCAAGGACAGTCATTCCTTACTACGATGCTGAGAAGTCGGATGGGTGTGATGGCTGTTGGGTCTTCATTCCTGCAGAAAGTAAAACCCTAATTATGCAGTCCTTCAGACACTGCAGAAAGCGTGTGGCTGTTTGGGGAGCTTGCATGTTGAACCGACCACACTGTAAAGCTAAAAATGAGTCTCTTTGCTACCTACTCTGCAGTGTAGCAGTTTGGCAGCAGTCATTTGGCGCCACACACTACTGCATGATTGCCTTGACTGTATTGCCAGGGATGGGCCTCTAAGGACCCGGTTGAGAAGACTGAGGTACACCGTTAATAAAGATGGCTCTTCAAAGGGATGAACTTCATGCTTAAATGGTTCTTTGCATGGTGAGACGATCCTTCAGATTGATAGAGGATGTGTTGTGTATGCGTCCATATGATAATGGTTATATCACCGCAACATACCCAACACCGTGTAATACCTCCATGAGCACGAATAACAGCTGCGATGTAGGCCACATCAATGTTCAGCCACTCTTGGGCCAGTTCAGCCACTGCAGTTGGGCCAGATTTGGTGGATAGATGCCTTCCCTGGCACAATTCCGAGGAGAATTCCCTGTAGACTGGGATTTTAGCCACTGCTGGTAGACCCGTATGACCGTACGCTTCCAAGCACCTGCAGATTCAGCTACTTTCACACTATGGTCTTTGACACGCCCAAATGCAGTCACTCCTTTTAGCCAATCATTAACATCTGCTTTGGAGCCATTTTCCACACATGGAACGAGACATTCCCTGCACTGTAGGACCTCTTCTCAGTCTATGGATCCCGTCACTCACACCCCGCAGGTATTTATAGCCCCATCATCCTCTGACTTATTTTTTCCGGTGAGTTTGAAATCTAGGCTAATAAACAAGTCAGCAGTGTAGTTTTAAGTGTTTGAGCAGGTGTTAAAGATCGATTAAGTAGGCTAGTGTTGTGAACCCAATTGCATCTCCCACTCTTCTCTCTTTTTGTCATATACATAAAGTTTATTCAAGCCATAAAAAGACAGTATAGTGGTATATATCTCAATGCAAATAGCAGTCGCTTTCACCTCAAGCTCGCCAAATGCTTCCACCTACAGTGTAGGAGCATGCTGGAAGGAATTAATGGACGACACAGGATCTTTGCTGTTTGTTCGAGGCCTGCCTACAGATCAATGGCAAAATCTGCAGGAACTGTGTGAGAATATTTTTAAGCTGCATGGGATGGATTATCACAGGACACCAGACCGAGACGTCTGGAGGGGTTGCGTTAGCAAACATGGCGGCCCGATGCCACACTGAGAGACACTACTTCTGTATGTGTAGCCCAATAAATATTCCCCATATCGGTCTAAATGTATCATCATTTATTGTTCCTGGTAACCTTTATCTTCCTTCCCAATAGCACTGCAATCCCACACCTCCTTCTGGGTGCAGCTGTTCCTTTTCTGCACAGTTCTGCTCCAAAACTACTTAGAAATAAACCTTGTTCTATCAGCCTCCACTGCAGGTTAAGGAAGCTGGTTCATCCTCCTGTAAAGTTCCATTTTGGAGGTGTTTAAGGTGGACTGCTATTTTGTAGTTTGATGTCTTCACTTTTATTCTACAGTAAAGCATTAGGATTAACTTAAGGAGAACCTGCTATGAGGAGTCGTGTATGAACTTTATACCGGTACTGCAGCTCTAGTGCTAGTGTAGTATTAACATGGACTTAGCTCCAGTGCTAGTTTTAGTCTTAGCTCTATTAGCTCATTTGAAAAATGCAGTGTTTCACGTATCTGCTGCTACGCTTCCCCTTTTGCTGCTACTGCAAGGTTTAGTCTGCTAAACCAGTTCCACCAAGCTATTTCACCTGCAGACAGACAGGCAGGCAGATCCCGTCAGCAGAGGCTGCCAGAGGAAACAGTCTGCACACAATCACTCAGTGTCTCCAAAAATCTCTCTAATTCACTCAGACTGTCTCCACCCTTATCAGTGCTATCAGCTCGCTGCTTACCTACAGCCCGCCACCGTTTTCCTGTCTAACGTTGACTCTGTCTCCTTTTAGTGGAGCGAAGCGCAGCATTCCATTGGTGCGTGCTCTGCTACCGCTCTTTGTTTTTCTCCTGTTTTGGACGCGAAGGCTGAAATTCATACCCACTGTCTCTGAAACGCCTGCCAGATGGAGCAATGAAATACTTCCCTTCATCTGGAGTAGGTCTTGGCATGTGAGCGGAGGATTTGGGGGGAGGACGTAGCACGTGCACTCAACCCCGTAATTGTACACCTATAGATCTTAATAAGGAAAACATTAGTATGTCTGTAATATGCCGTGAGTTGCCCGCAGGCTTGGACTGCTCGGTGGGAGTACCAGGAGGTTTCCCAGTGGTCCGCGCTGTCAGTTGGCCCAGACGGTCAGGTCGCAAGCAAAGAAGAACTAAACTAGAGCACTGTGCAGCCACCTGCATGCGATTGGCCAAAATGAGGCCGAAAGACGTAAAGTATGCACATGATAAACAGCATGAATGCTAAGCATGTAATAAACTTCGATATGCAGAAGAACCAGCTAACAAGCTAGCTTAGTCTTAGCCTTGCCACTAATGTTTACAGCTTCGTAGAATGAATATGGAAGGTAATGTTGAATCCAAACCCTTATCAAACCAGAGAGTCAGGTGGCTGTAGAATCAGTCTGCATTTCTTCTGAATGCAGTCCTACAGACAAACCAAAAGTCCATTGAGTCGTGGTTATATAGGCTTTGACACATAAGAGTTTGGTCAGTTGCCAACAACAGAAGCAACAAAGCACAGGAAGACAGAAGCCACCATATAAGGACAGACAAGCATAGAATGACCAGAGTGTCCTGGGTAGGACTTCACAGCTATCCTTCTGGGTCATCGGGGGTGCTGGAGCCTATCCCAGCACTCATAGGGCAGAATGCAGGAAAGGTGTGCCTGGTCAGGCCGCCAGTCCATTGCAAGGCAGAAACACACAGTGGTCAATTTAGCATCTTCAGTTCACCTGACTACATGTCTTTGGACTGTGGGAGGAAACTGGAGCACCCGGAGAGATGGGGGAAACATAGGGAGAACATGCAAACTCCGCACAGAAAGAACCCCACACCGGGAATCGATCTCAGGCCCTTCTTGCTGTGAGGGTGTGTTTGGGTCATGCCTTCACAGATTCACATGACAGTAGTTTGTAGATTGTGGAGGTTTGTGCATTGTAGAGTCTTTGGACTGCAGAGTATGTTCACCTCAACCTCTTTTCTTGTCTTAATCCAGATACATAATAGTAATACTTAACGTTATAATCACCGTATGACTTTTAGCTCAGATTATTTAAGCCAAACAATGCACACAGCAGTGGGGAACCATGAAGGCCTTCAAGGTCTTCAGAAAGGACCTTTGCGGTATTTAAACTTTGCAAGTATTGTATAAGTCCTCTTATTTCATTGTTAAATCTAGATTAGGAATTGAAGGATTTAGTTTAGATTAGATTACATAACTGGATTAGGAACTATTCACTCACTTACTCATCTTCTAAACAGCTTTAACTTCTCAGGGTCATTACTGGGGGTTCTCGAGCCTATCCAGAGTGTTAACCGCCTTCCGCCCAATGAGAGACGACAACGCTACCCACTGCGCCACCAGGCCACCTCGATTCAGAACATAATAGCATATAATACAGTGTTCCATCAGTAAACAGAAGGGTGGAGCTGAGAGCAGAAAATACCTGCTAACAGGCCCACCCACCCTCGCATAAGCACTCTGATGTGTAACCGGCTAGCTGCTCTTGTAGGCTCTGCCACAAAAGAAGCAATTAATCCATCAGCCAACCAAAATGATTTCCATTAATGGTTGCTGACAGATTTGGTTTGCATTGGCACATTTGGTGTTCATGTACAGAAATAGCCCTGCTACTGCTTCATATCATAGCCATGTCTTTACCACTGACTCTGCCCCATCGGTAACCAACAGAACTGATAGTCCTAGGTCAAGCGTGACCCTTTCGTACCTCTGCAAAGTTTGAGGTGACCAAGTGGAGTATAGAGGAGACAGTAAGGAGTGAATCTTTGAATCTGTCCACCCTCAGCTAGGTTAGCCTCAGTGAGCTATATGGCTAGCTGTGCAAACCTTCTAATGCAAAGCCTGTTTTGGGGAACATAACATTCATAAATCATGTGAACAATTGCTTTATGCTTCAGTTTGGGATCTCAGTGCATTGCCTTCATTTTTGTTGCTGCCAGCTGTGTAACGTTAAGCTTGTTAGCTAGCAGGTTAGCAGAGTAACGTGATGCAGCTACACCAGCAGTCATGTATAGCAGGCTGAGTAGTTTGCTACCCGTTCAGGACGTAGCAAATTGAATGCCATTATTTTGGAGATAATGAATAGAAGTGTATTTAAGTGGATATAGCTATAACCAATAAACAGCTTTGCCTGCCTTTTTGGGAAAGTGAAATACGCCAGGTCTCTGTGCTTTCGGTGTGAGGTCTTCTGCTTAGGCTGTTGACACTTGTGGTTATCCGGTCGCTCACCCCTTAAAAGAGCTCATCTAATAGACCTCACTTGGGCTGATAAATGAACGCAGTGAACATTAAGAGGCTTTGGGGAAGGAAATGGTGAGGCCAAGTGGATGAGGGCATGTTTGGGTCATGCCTTCACAGATTCACACGAACAGATTGTGGAGGTTCGTGGATTGTAGAGTCGTTGGACTGCAAGGTATGCTGACCCATAAACCCCTTTTCTTGTCTTAATCCAGATACATAATAGTAATACTTAACTTTATAATCACCGTATGGCTTTTAGCTCATATTATTTAAGCATAGCATAGGCTAAACAACGCACACAGCAGTGGGGAACCGTGAAGGCCTTCCAGGTCTTCAGAAAGGACCTTGGTGGTATTTAAACTTTGCAAGTATTGTATAAGTCCTCTTATTTCATTGTTAAATCTAGATTAAGAATTGAAGGATTTAGATTAGATCAGATTACTTAACTGGATTAGGAACTACTCACTCACTTACTCATCTTCTAAACGGCTTTAACCTCTCGCGGTCATGGAGCGGGATGCTGGAGCCTATCCAGAGTGTTTCCTGCCTTCTGCCCAAATAGAGCCGGGATTAGGAATTAGAAATTAGGAATTGACAAAGGAATTAAGAAACCACATATTGATATTCAGTGGGTGTAACCAATTATGTGAAGAATAAGAAGCATCACTCTAGGCCTTCCAGAAATGCGAGTATGACTGGTCGCCTGTCCAGAGCTTTTCAGAAGAACAACAACTGCAGTCAGGGCTCTTAAAGAGTCACTCTAAAACTGCAACAAGGTAAAATATATACTGTATGTTTATATATCTGTTACAAGCTCCACATGAAACATGGAACGTCTCAAACATGGTCAAAAAGTGCTCAGTCGCTATTAGCTTAGCACTAACATACTACTGAAATCCCATTGGGGGGCCATCAGAAATGAGCATTACATGTTTTTATTTGTTGTCTTTGACCAAGTTTTGACATTTGTGGGCTCAAATGAAGGCCGAGCTCTTGTAGTAGCGGTACGCCGCAGACAACTGCCGTCTGACATCTCCATCTGGAACCATTTCCCCAAGTTATGATGAAGATTGTCATTTGTAGCATAATTTCCACCAACAGAGCAGAAGGCCTATGTGTTGTTCATTAGCAGTTGGATTAAAAACCTCTGTAAAAGCGCTCCGTATCATGCTACTTAACATTAGCACGGAAAGTCTCATGATAAGCATCAGAAGACGTCATGTGGAAAGGTGAGATGGAAAGCAAAGCATGGAAAAACGATTGGCGAGAGAAAAAGCCAGCCGAAGACAAGAAAGTAGAAACAACTGATAGGACCTATTAGACACGGGCTCGTTATTTTCATGCTTTTGCCATTACTGTAGTGATCTTTGCTATCTTGGCTTGCGCACAGAGAGAGATACTGCAGCTTTGAAGCTCAGGGGGGAGTTCTTGGCCTGGAGTAGGGTGAACACCGGGAAAGTTTCTCATTGTCCTTGAATAAACTACTAATAAGTACATACAAGCATGTGCAAAAAGGCTGCATGATATGATATGAGCAGTGATGCCTCCATGAGTCATCTTGTTAATGACAGCACCATTGGCAGACGGCTACACAACGCCGGGCTACATGCATGAAGACCGTTACAACGACACCTCCTTAACACCATGTCAACATCACCAAAGACTGCAATGGTGTCATGCCAGACTGTCATGGAGGGACTCAGAATGGCAGTGGGTCATCTTCAGTGATGAGTCCCGCTTTTGCCTTGGGAGAGACGACCAACGAATCTGTGTATGGAGGCACTGTAGTCAACGGCAAGATGAACGGTTTGTTGTCACCCGTCACATATCCAGAAGACCTGGTGACACTCCATCTCCACCCCTACCGCACCATCTGCAGGAACTTTGTGGGAATATTCAAGCTGCATGGGATGGATTATCACAGGACACCATTAGGAACCTCTACAACTCCATGGCGAGATGTCTGGCATGTTGGCTTTTCAAACATGGAGGCCCAACACCATACTGAGAGACACTACTTCTGTATGTGAAGCTCAGTAAATATTGCCCATATCAATCTAAATTTATCATCATTTATCTACATTTATCATCATTTGATGGTCTAGCAGCGCCATATTTCATATTTTCATTTTTTAAACCTAGCTGCTCTGTGCTCACAGGGATTTGTCCATTCCTCATTATAGAGTAACAGTGAAAATCAAAGCCTGGTTGGAATTTTAACAGGAAGCATGATGTGCCGAAACGTTTGCCAGACGGTGTAGGTTAAGCGTCTTCCTTTTGTTTTCACTGAAGTATTCTAAGCGGCTTTGTGATGCTGGTCTGGTAGACATAATAAAATGCCTGCGCCGTCCGCGGTTTGTGTTTCAGTCACACTATCCTGGAGTCCTCATCACACACAGTTAACTTCAGCTGATCCTCTCTCTCTCTCTCTCTCTCTCTCTCTCTCTCTCGCTCTCTCTCTTTCCTTCACTCTGACTGTGTGTTATGTAACAGGGTCGACGTGTCTGCCTTGTGTGTGTCTCAGTCTGAGAGGTGTCAGGCCTCATATGGTCAGTGTGTAGAGTGCATGTAAATCTGTACACTGTATCAGACCCTGAGTGTATTTAGGGCAGATGTCTGCATGTATAAACCATTCTAGTTAATTAGTTCAAGCTGAGGGCCCGCAGTATAAAACACTCTATCTAAAAGCCAGCTCAGAATCAGACCTTAGATATTTACCGGGACTAAACCCTAACCCCTACACTTACACTAAACCCTAAACCCTGCAATCACACTAAACCCTAACCTGTACATTTACACTAAGCCCTAACACCTACACTTACACTAAACCCTAACACCTACACTTACACTAAACCCTACAATCACACTAAACCCTAACCTGTACATTTACACTAAGCCCTAACCCCTACACTTACACTAAACCCTAATCCCTGCAATCACACTAAACCCTAACCTGTACATTTACACTAAGCCCTAACCCCTACACTTACACTAAACCCTAATCCCTGCAATCACACTAAACCCTAACCTGTACATTTACACTAAGCCCTAACCCCTACGCTTACACTAAACCCTAAACCCTACAATCACACTAAACCCTAACCTGTACATTTACACTAAGCCCTAACCTGTACATTTACACTAAGCCCTAACCCCTACACTTACACTAAACCCTAACACTTACAATCATACTAAACCCCAACCACTCCATTGACACTAAACCCCTAACCCCTTCATCTACACTAATCCCTAACCCCTTCATTTACACTAACCCCTAACCCCTACATTTACACTAAGCCCTAACCCCTACACTTACACTAAACCCTAACACCTACAATCATACTAAACCCCAACCACTCCGTTTACACTAAACCCCTAACCCCTTCATCTACACTAAACCCTAACCCCTACATTTACACTAAACCCCTAGCCCCTACATTTACACTAAACCCCTAACCCCTTCATCTACACTAAACCCTAACCCCTACTTTTACACTAAACCCCTAACCCCTACATTTACATTAAACCCCTAACCCCTTCATTTACACTAAACCCCAAAGCCCTTCATTTACACTAAACCCCTAACCCCTACATTTACACTAAGCCCTAACCCCTACATTTACACTAAACCCCTAACTCCTACAATTAACACTTAACGTGTTATGATTGTGATGGTAGTGAGTAAATGGAATATTCAGTCATAAGTTGTAAGAAATTAATCATAATTTAGGGATAGAGTCACTCAGAGCAAAAGGGTTTTAGTGACAGTCTGATAAAAGTCCCAAATGTGTTGCGTTCTGACTTTCATTCAGTTTATTGGATTAAACACTGACTATTATGTGTCACTGGCATTTGTAAATGAGCTCTGTTCTGATTGGCTGTTCTTGCCCTGCTTCATCCAAACTATGTGTCTCAGGCCTTGAGCTGTTTTTTAGGTAATCAAAGTAATTCACTTGGTCTATGAGTGGTTGTAACGCTCATCTATGTTAAAGAACTCTGTTTCTGATTGGCTGCATCATCAAATAGCGGCCTGTATGGGAGGTGCATCAAACCACTATAAGCCGTGTGGGCCTAAATGCATTCATTTTAACTGCATCACAAAAACAGTGCTTTCACAATGCCGGGGTTCCATATATGGACTGGTGCAGTCCTAAAAAAAATGTGGAAAAAGGAGGAAATTGCAGTTTTCCATGAATCTGGCCTTTAATTGGAGCGCTAGGCCAAAAGAGACGTGGACTATCTCTGTCACTGAATCTCTCTCTTCCTGTTTAACACAGTCAAAGTCATTTTCCATTGGGCTTTAAATGTACTCCTGGGGCTGAGTGTGGGAGTGTGTGTTGTAGCTATGCAGGGCATGCGGTTTTGCCCGGCCTTTTCTTTGGCTCTCCTTATTAATCCCACCACAAGCTTTCTACAGGAAGTGACACCATCAGTGGTCAGCTTAAGTAAAAACACCCATTCCCAAGATGGGTCATGAGAAAAGTCCACTCATGAGAGAATGTCAGTAGGCCTTCTTTTGAAGCTGAAATGCCTTCCGTATCTATCAGTATCAGGTCACAGAGAGGCAAAACGTGACTAGAGTGATCGCAGTGTGATCTGATGCAAAATGAGTATGAAAAGAAAGACAAAAATGATGCTCACTTATTCAATACTACAATCGTCTAAATAATAGCTGCCCCCAGAAGGAGGTGTGGGATTGCAGTGCTGTTGGGAAGGAAGATAAAGGTCACCATGAACAATAAATGATGATACATTTAGACTGATATGATCAATATTTACTGAGCTACACATACAGAAGTCTCTCAGTATGGTGTCGGGCCGCTATGTTTGCTAACCCAACATGCCAGACGTCTCAGCATGGAGTTGGAGAGGTTCCTACTGGTGTCCTGTGATAATCCATCCCATGCAACTTGAATATTCTCACATAGTTCCTGCAAATGGTGCGGATGGAGTAACACCAGGCCTTCTGGACATGTGACGCGTGACAACAAACCGTCATCTTGGCGCTGACCACGGTGCCTCCACACACAGATTCGTTGGTCGTCTCCACCAAGACAAAAGCGGGGCTCGTCACTGAAGATGACCCGCTGCCATTCTGAGTCCCTCCATGTCAGTCTGGCACGACACCATTGCAGTCTTTAGTGATGTGACGTGGTGTTAAGGGCAGTCATGGCAACATCCACATGTGTTTCTCTCCATCCTTCCTCTGTGAGAAGACACCTCAACACTATGGAGGTCTGTAAGGGTGTGTAGCTGTTCAGGAAGCTACTCACCGAGTAAGGGAGACACACAAATCCAACAAAGAAGCTGCTGGTGTTCTCAGAACAATGGACTGACCACCCCAGAGTCCAGAACCTCAACACCACTGAATGTGTTTGGGGTTATTTGGATGGTGAGAAGAAGGTGCTTTTAAGACTGAACAGTGGAGCTATGGCTACAGACTTCTTTGGGAAACTGAAAGTGAGTCTGCTAAGAAGAATGGATGCTGTAATGAAGGAGAAGCGTGGCTGTTTTGACCAGAAAGTAAATAAATGATGGTGGTCTGTTGGATTATTAGTTCGGAATTACTCCAACTCATCCCAAAGGTATTAGACAGAGCTCTGTTAGTCCAGAGAATGAAGTTCCACTGCTCCACAGCCCCAGCTGGGGGGCTTTATACCCCTTTAACACTCGTTTGCCATTGGGCTTGGTGACCTTAGGCCCATGTGTGGCTGCTCCAGAGTTTCCCCATTATATTGGTTAATGCTTTTCCATAGAGATTGAACAAGCTGTGTGTGCATTTGTGTAGATTCCCAGCTTGCACAATCCTTGTCCAGGCACCACCACCCAGCCTGTAAAATAAACTGTTGTATGAACTTAATTTACTCTATTGAGTCAAACAGGTCCAGCATATATAGAGTTTCTTACCTCAGCATACAGTGTAATTACTGATAAAGCAAATGTCCAGTCCAATTTATTTGATGTACTGAAAGGTACTTTTGGTTATATGGGAAACATATGAGAATTAATTTATTTATCATTAAATGGTTAAGATGTAAACAGTGTAGTTCAGAGAGGTCTAAGAGTTTCAATGCCCCCAGCAGGAAGTGTGGGATTGCAGTGCTATTGGGAAAGAAGATAAATGATGATACATTTAGACTGATATGATCAATATTTATTGAGCTACACATACAGAAGTAGTGTCTCTCAGTATGGTGTCGGGCCACCGTGTTTGCTAACCCAACATGCCAAACGTCTCAGCATGGAGCTGTAGAGGTTCCTAATGGTGTCCTGTGATAATCCATCCCATGCAGCTTGAATATTCTCACACAGTTCCTGCAGATTGCGGGTGGAGGTGGAGTGAGACCAGGCCTTCTGGACGTGTGACGCGTGACACGGTGCTGACCACAGTGCCTCCACACACGGATTTGTTGGTTGTCTCCACCAAGACAAAAGCGGGACTCGTCACTGAAGATGACCCGCTGCCGTTCTGAGTCCCTCCATGACAGTCTGGTACGACACCATTGCAGTCTTTGGTGACGTTGACGTGGTGTTAAGGCCAGTCATCGTAACGGTCTGTATGCACATTGTCCTGCGTCATGCAGCTGTCTGCCAATGGTGCTGGCACTAACAGGATGACTCATGGAGGCATCACTGCTTGCTGAATGTCTGCAATCGTGGCTGCTGGGTCAGTCAGGTACAGAGATAAGGCCCATCCTTACTTACGTCACATGCACGGCCGAGCGTGAAACTTGAATCCTTGGGATGTCTCACAATGTCAAACCTACCCACCAAGTTTCATTCCTGTCGGCTGAGTCTTTCTGGGTGCAGCTAGTGTTTTGATGATGAGTGCATGTATAAAGCAGCTCTCATATTAAAACTCAGAAGACATGTGTAGGTTCACTGGTGGTCTTGGAGAGTAAATAAAATGTTGTAGACATGGCAACCCCTGGTTCCCATCACCACCAGTGTAAGAAAATCAGTCTGCATATTTCTCTACACTGGAGCATATGTAGACTCTGTCTACATATCAACCATACAGTCATGCAGAAGCTCTCTCAAACCTTTTTAGTTTGTTGGCTCTCTTGGAGGGTTTTTAGTGGCACTCCTCATTTGAACTCACTGTTCCCCCTCGACATGTTTAAGATTCGTTCTCTGAGCCACACGCAGGAGATGTACCGTATAACTGCTCTGCCAAATCTGGGCCTGTGCTGTTGGCTCATAGCCAGCCCACTCTTCCTGTGTGTTGGGAAGAAACTCGATCCACGTGTGTGTGACGTGTTCTGCTGTGTTGTGATAAGCGTGCTGCTGTCTGGCTGGTGGAGCCTCTATAATAGGCCCCTTTGTGAAAGACCCCGCACTGTCAGCCCCAATGGGCCGATCTTGCTGAAAGACCTGGAATTCACACCTGCATTCAGCAGCTACCTGTGCAAGAACAGACCAGAACCAGAGGCTGTACAGTAGACAGGGTTGCCAGATTGGGCTGTTTTGCACTGGTTGGATTGCATAAGAAATATTACAGTGTTATTTATTTATATTTGTGGAATATACTGGCAGCATGTATGTGTATTTATTCTTCATAGCTGTGGGTTAGTTTGCCATGATTATTCTTCTTTTTCCTCTTCTTCTTCTTCCTCTTTTTCCTCTTCTTCTTCTTCTTCTTCTTCCTTTTCTTCTTCTTCTTCTTCCTATTCTGTACTGTACTTGACCGACAGACACCATATAGTTTCAGTTTCATAGTATAGTTCCACATACACTATCTCAGTGTAGACTCCCGAGCACAAATTCAATGTTGGTCCGACCCACACTCATCTGTTTGTCTTTTTTCATTCCATCCCTCGTTCCTCCTATAGAATCCCATTCATTTTCGACCCCTTCCAAGCCCTGTTTTTTCCTTTAACCTACAGCCACTAAACTGCATGTACTCCCTCAGGGTAGATCCCCAACTCTAATCCACAGACATACTGACCTGCACTCCTCTATGTGTCGTTTATTCATCCCTCGTTCCTCCCATGGCAACCACAACCTAGCAGGAAGTGGGAACCATTTCACCCATTCCGACTTTCCTTGAGGAATTGCACTTTTCTAATGGGTTAATGTTATTTTGTCCTGCCCGATGGTAAACAATGATGTGATCGAAAGTCAGAAGGAATCATTACATCATGATGGAAAACAAGACAAACAACTATTTGTTATTTAAATGACGTGATGTGATGAGTCGTGCTTACTGTGGCCAAGAACACGAACTAAAAAAAGGTCAGGTTTGATTTCAGGCTGTGTTCCAAAATGAATGGGATGAGAAGATCATTTCATGGTTGCATCATGGGACAATACTGCTTATTGCATACTTCACCGTTTACTGCACACGTGTGATTGGTTGAAAACCGACATCATGTCATGTTGGCTGTAAATATGATGCAGCTATTTTGTTATGTATGTTACAGTCAGTGGTCTTTCCAGCCTTTAGGTGGGTTTCGAATGATTTATCGGAAACCTATTACAGCAGTCTGGCAACCATGCATGTGGAGGCTCAAGTGAAGGCCCAGAGGCTTTACTAGAAGCTTGGAACTCACTGGAATAGCACTTTTCAGTAAGATATCAGGCCTGGAAACGGGCTTACTGTTGTTTTAGCAGCCTTTAATTATGAGGTGGATGTTACTCAATGTAATGGGAACCAGAATGCGCTCAGTGAAGCTCCGCTGGGTTTAGAGCTGATCACATACAGATATCATTTAGCCCTGTTTGTCAATGAGTAGACCTGCCAGTATGGATTTCAAACACTGATGGACTCTCTGAAATGGGCCAGCTGTGAAATCAGTGCCACAGGCTTTGTTGTGCATGTGGAGACCGAATTGCAGCAGACTTTTTACTGCCAGCAAGGCAAACGTTTGCTGAACTGTAAAACCGATCAGAGAAATGATATAGAGATTTTGATGTTGGCTGTGTCTTAGAAAGATAATGATGAATGTTGAAGGACTGGAAGGAGAAAAAAAGGGCCTGTGCTGTGTTGGCAGGCAGGTTGGCACAAGTACACAACATGAATTTATTACTGAATGCACTAATTCCAGGAAATGCTTTCTGACATTGGAAGTGTTTGTGTTTTATCTAGGACGTTCGGCTAGTTGCCTCTTCCTATTGCATGGTCTGCCTGGGAAATACAGCACAGACTAATTCCCCGCTTTCCCATATACCATCACCGGAAGCTTGAACGGTTGACAGTAAGGCAGGTGTGGTCCTTGGATTCATGCTATTCTCAGGCCAACCATCCTTGGAAAAGTCACTTTGATCACACTATATGGCCAAAAGTCTGTGGACACCTACTCAACCAAAGGTTCCTTCAAAATCCAGACTTTTTAAAGGCAAAAAGAAGTTTGTCCTTCTCTGCTGCAGTAACTGCCTCTACTGTTCTGGGAAGGCTTTACACTAGACATTAGAACATTGCTGTGTGAATATGATTGTTTTAGCAGAAAGAGCATTAGTAAGGTCAGGTGCTGATTTTGGATGATCATTTCTGGATCACTCCAGCTCATCCCAAAGGTAGTGTATGGACCTCCATCAATCCAGGGATTGCAGTTCCACTGCTCCACAGCCCAATACTGGGTGGAATTGCGTGGGCGGAAGGTGGGAGGGCGGGTTGCACTCCAAATCAAACCCTGAGTGAACTTAAATATCCCCAGTTTCTTCAGAGCCCCTGAAGGTTATATGGTGATTATTTTTAAATTAATATATCGAGACCACAAATTAGGTTTCTCACAAAAATAGTATTTATGGCCTTAATATATTAATTTGTGGCCTCAATATAGTAATGTGTAACTTAAATATAGTCATTTGTGGCATCAATATATTAACTTGTGACTTTAAACTAATAACATGTGGTCTCAAGACATTAATTTGTCACCACGCCTTATTAAAAATAATCAGCCTTCAGGCTATTGTCTTTTTAAAATTAATAAAATACTATAAAATACTATGTACATATTTTTATATGTTCTTTTTGGTGATTTTAGCAAGTAATCTGATCAGTCAAACGCAACGAACGACCTCAACGTTTGCCAGTTTTGATTCGCACGCAAACCGTGCCTTAAGACTACATTACCCATAAGGCACGGCAGCGGTTTGACGGGATAACTGAACTCAGAGTGAGCGCTTCGCATTGTGGAGTTTGTAGTCAGTTCGGGAGTTTTCCCCAATGGCGGCCATGTTGACGAAACATTTGAAGCGGGTCAAATCAGGTAGTTCCGTAGTCTAATGTTACTTTTGGTTTCCTTGTTTTTTGGTACTCCTGTCCTCGCATATTGTCGAGTATTTCTGAATATTTAACAAATTTAAAGATGTCTAACTTCGTGAACCCCTGTGGAATATTGCGTACATGTAAACCAGCTAGCGTTAGCTAACCGCTTTGTAGCTGCCCAGATAAATTAACGTTACAGTCGCCATGCTAGTAAATTTAAGTCAGATAAAATTCATATTTTAGTCCTTTGGTTTTAGGTGTTCCTCACAATTTAATTTGCGAAGCCACAGAATAGCAGTAAAATCAAGATAAATGTGGCAAACGTCGCTAGCTCAGCTGACGCGTTAGCCTAGCAGTCGTAGCTAACAGACCCGTTTGCGTTTTGTAATTACGTCTAACGGCTAGTAAACGACCTTTTTGCTGGTGGGTTGTTTTCATAACGTAAAAAGACCCCAACAGATTTACAGGTGACCTGTAAGTGGGTCTGAACGCACTTACTGGCGTTCTCAAGGAGGTTACATGAAACTAGTGGTCTTTAATGACCGTGAAGCTGAGGTCAGCTTTCTGTTCACCAACAGCTCGTTCGAATTTCTCCGTTCCACCTTAAATGTCCCCGCAGTTACATTCTGGCGCTGTAGGAGGAACGGGAACAGGTTATTATATTGAGGTCACACGTTACTATCCTAAAGCCAAAATGTACTATATGTATGTGTGTGTGTATATATATATATATATATATATATGTGTGTGTGTGTGTGTGTGTGTGTGTGTGTGTGTGTATATATGTCATCAACTAAGTATACCCTAACGCTTCAACTAGACCTCTTTATTTAAACATCTGAGCTGCTATGACATATATATTTGTGTGTGTATGTATATGTATTTGTGTATGTGTGTATGGCAAATGACTTGAAGCCTCACTATATTAATTTATAAATAATCAGCGTATCACTTTCAGGGGCTCTGAAGAAACCGGAGACATTTCAGTTCACTCAGCGTTTGATAAACTCCACATTGTAACTGCTGTGCAACTCAAACACAGATAATAGGAAGCCTCATCTAATGGTAACCATTAAGCCAGTTCCCATAGGAAGCTACATCATTTTAATGGTTTTTAATGGTCCCTTTTCAGCAAAGTATATATGATCCATTGCTGTTTGTGTGCCTTGGCAGTCAAAGTGGATAAAAGATCTCTAATCTAATGATATTATTAGCTAAAGTTTATATTCACAGACAAAGCCTTGCTCACCAAAGGCCTCTTCTTCTCTGTGTGTTTTGAAATCCAAGCATGACTATAAAAGTCTTGTAAAAATGTTTTTACCATGCTTTCTCTTCTGTGTTGTTAAAACCGCTATACAATAATAATCAATAATACAGTGGTGGCATTAAACACCTGCAGCAGCTCATGGCTGGCCACAGTGTCGCTCAGGCTGAATAGAGTTTAACGTTTAATGTTTAATGTCTAGAAGAAGGTCTGTTGGGTTTCAGTCATGGGCTGCATGACTTCCTGTTTAACATGTAATGCCCTTTTAGTTTGGACAGCCACAGTTTCATGTGTAGGGAATACTGTATACCGCTGTGCTTGAACCAGACCTCTTAAACGTCTGAGGTGCTATTCTCACTACCTGCACCATGTACACTACGGTAAATATATCTGCTTTTACAACCACATACTTAACTGCACACCTGGCTACCTCAACATACTGTACTTCCTATATATATACTTAACACTGTTTTTCGCTGCACTGCATGTTGCAACTGCTGTTTTTATCTCAGTTCTGATAACATTTTGATGTGCAGTTACTTCTCTTGCACATCTGTGTATTTACCTTGGAGGATCAAGCTTCAAGATGACTACTGTTTTTAGGTCTGTACTGTATTTTTAAAAGATGCATGTCCTACAGGCTTAGAAACCACATAAGCAAGTTTCTGTGCAACTGAGCAGTTAGCACCAAGCTAATTAGCAGGGCATTAACTTCCCTTGCCCAAATCAGACCAAGAAATCTTGGCTGCTTGACTATATTGTATCGGTTTCTTTTTCCCAAACTATTGCTTTAAGCACAAACATTGTGTTGGTCCTAATACATGGATTTAAATGCAGTTCTCTTGATCAGTCGGCTATATGTTGGCATCGGACGATTTTAAGCCTAAACTGTATCAGCTGATATTTTGCTGACTTAGCCATTCCTGAAAACTGTATCATTGACACAAAACATATGAGCCATAGTTCACCGGTTACGGACTGCTGCAGCCCTATGAAGACCCGTTGGTCTCAGGACCCTGCAGTTTCTTGTTCGTATGCTTGATAGAACTGCACACATTTTGACTTAGACGATGAAACTGTGGGTCTGGCACACGGCTGCCAAAAAAAAAAAAAAAAAAAACCTGACCCAGAGACACTGGTCGGTCCATCTCTAGTATCGACGGTAGTGAATGTCAGAGTATTAAGTAGTTAGGTTAGATACATTTAGGTTAGAGTTATTGGTATCGAAAGAGAAAAGTTGTTCATACGTAATCATAACAGGGCCTTTTAGTCCAAGCCTCATGATCCTCTTTTTCTTCTTTCAGCACTAAAAAGATCGTTTGAAGTGGAGGAGGCTGACTCGCCCACAAATCCATCACCTATTTCGCGCAGAACAGCCAATCCCCTGCGTTCTTCCACCAGCAGTACCAGCCGCTTCCACGACCTGGGCTCTCGCAACTCCGACTACACCTCCAGACAAGGCTCTGAATCTTTGTCCAGCAGCTCCAGGCATGGCTCTGAAAGCTCGTCCAGTGGCCAGCGCTCTCCAAAAAGCAGCCTGCGGCGGGCGGAAATGACTGGAGCCCGTCTCCCAGAGGCTGCTTCACGCAGGACGGAGATCTCCATCGATATTTCCTCCAAACAGGTGGACAGCTCGCCCAGCCCAGGCATCGCACGATTTGGCCTGAAGCGCCCCGAGGTGTCTCTGCAGGGTCGGACTCCGGAGCTGGCGAGCCACAGGAGGACAGAGGTCACACTGGGTCGATCTCAGGATGCCCCGTCCTCACTGCGGAGAGTGGATGGACCAACTCCACCCTCTAGGATCCCCGAGCCAGCCCAGAAGAAAACGGAGCTCCCCAGCCCGGTAGACGCCTCGCCCATGACCCGACGACCTGAAAACCTTGCTGTAAGACAGACGGAGACGCCCTCTCCGGCCAGAGAGTCGGAGAACAGCTTCATCTCAGCCACCAGCGTGACCCCCAGTTTCACTGAGTATAAAACCCCTCCACCAGCACAGGACAACACCAGCAGAGCTCCTGAGAGTAAGTCACTGATTTACTTCTAACAATTCGATCATTTGTTCACTGATCCGCAGCTGTTCTGTGTAGCTGAACAAATACAGAATGGTTCATCAGTACGAATAATGTTTTTTCTGTTACCCGTATTGAAACCTTTAGTATCTAAAGTATATTAGTATATATTGGGTATTAGTATCTACCAATACCCAACTGAATTCACTCAAACGGGATTCATTTTACCGGAAGAGGTCAAACATGTCAGTGTGAGTGTGAGTACCGTTTCAGTATAGATTTGTTATGGATTAAGAGATTAGATTACAATAATAACTTTTTAAAAAACCCCAAATGCAGCTCAGCATTTTCTACTGGTATTGTCCCAATACAGATTCCTAGTGTCAGGATTTGTGCCATCTCTAGTTGTAGCGATATGGCAAAATTTATGCCCAGTCATGATCAGAGCGTTTCAAATTAGGTCTCCTCTAAGTTGATGTATTGAAATACAGTAAAAGCAGATTATTAACTTTATAAAATTGCAACACATTTCTCCCAAAATGGCAATTACTTATTATTGGTGGATTGCAAATAGCTTAAACTTGAATTTTCTAATTCATCTAATTCATTTTGCTTGTATTTATTATTATTAATAGTAATAGTAATAATAATGATGATGTTGTTGTTGTTGTTGTTGTTGTTAATCATAATAGGAAATTCCATCCCATCTCTGCTTCAGACTTACACAACTTGAAGTCATGTTTATGAACTTACTGAGCAGTATTTCACTAAATGAAGCTTCGTTCACGCGCTCACTACTCACCAGTATAATCTGAATATAAAGCTGTGGTGATGAGAAACGCAGGAGTTAGGAAAGAATGTGCCCTCGGACTCTAAGTCTTAGGCTGACGTCAGACAGCTGCAATGTTTTGGCAAAATCCTGAGGCACAGAAACCGGCGTTAGGCTGACAACCATGCCTGAAGTATTTCGGTCAGATCGCATAAATATTTCCTTGCTACAGCGTGGCCACTTTCCTTCATGGCTGTCTGTCCAGCTGAGCTTTTGGGGGCTTTTCTGACACCATTGAGAGTATCTTTGAGCTTTCTGTGGTTTGTTTTGATATCGGGACAGAGGCCAGCCCGTGCATATGCTGGATTATTAAGGCCAGAGTCTGCTCCGTCTGTACAGTTCAAGGGTGGACAGTATGACAGAAATGTGAGATTACCGCCCAGATAACAGTGTTTAGTTTTGTTAGTGTTTAGTGCCTGATTTTTTATTATTATTTTTTTTTAATCCCCCCCTTCTGTGCTGGGGCTATGCGGCTAACATTGCTAACAAACACCAGAAGTACAGTGTTTTCCGTAACTCCGTATGCATGGTGGTCAGATTCTGTAGGGGATTCAGAGTTAGACACACCACCTGTATGTCTAAGAGGCTGACCGCAGCATCCACCCACGTTATGAAGGTTTGGGTGCTTTCTTATCTTACATTAAGTCCTACCTTGTCCTAAACCATATCTAGAATCTGTGCGACCTTAATGAAGAGCGGGACGAGGTTTGGGTGAGGTAGAGAGATGTTGTGTTTATGTACAGAGGGGCTAAATTCACACAGTGTATTCCTGGTGGGAATATGCCAAGGGAGAATGTTTAAAGTGACCTTTGCGTCCCAAACCTTCCTTCACTGCCAGCTGAAGTCAGTTGTTCATTAGTGTGACCGCATATACCCAGCTTATGTGACTGTAAATGGTGTTGACGTAGTGTACGTTTACTGCTGTGTTACTTCACGTGAGCTTGTTTGTAGTGTTTATGTACCAGTATTAGAATTTTGACTAATTAATAACTGAGCAGTAGTTATTTGTGAGAAACTGTACATAGCTGTTAATGTAACGTACATAGCTGCTACTACTTCCTATGGACTGGCCTGTTGGTCTGTATTAGATATTTGTTTGTTTGTTTGTTTGTTTATGATGCATTGTTCAGTATTCCAGAAGAACCGGTCCTAAAACTTTATTTTCATTTTTAAAAATGCAGATAACGTATTGTCAGTATCGTCTGCCTCTGTTATTAAATTAGTGGGTTTGTTGCGGTACACTGTAAAAAGTGCAACTGGAATTGGCTACAGGCAAATTACTTTGATTGAAAGAATTGTTCAGAGTTCAGTTTTTAGGCTGAATAAACCTAATTCATATACTTCATATACTTGTAATAAAATAGTCGTTGTTTTAGGTTGGACCCACGAAACACTTCTTACAGTGTAGGCTGTGTTTTGTGTGTTGGACCATATGAAGACTTGCTGGTGGGAGTGGACTAGCAGGGTCTTTTTTAGAAGCTTGAAATGCTACGTGTGACTAAAGGCTGCTCCAGAGAAATGATTCATGAATACCACGAACTGAACCAATTAGGCCTGAGCAGAGTTACTGAGAATCTGACTCTGAATGCAAACAGAAATCAGACTGTCCTCTCTTTTCCTTCTTTGGTCTTCTTTTTTCCTCCTAATTCCTTATGTACTGTTTCTCTCGCTCTCTGTCCCTGCACACGTTTTTGCTCATGCCAGCTTTTGACACTCTCTTTACTCTCCTAGTTTGACCAGCAGTTGTAACCGAGTCCAGTGCAAGGCCTGACGTCTCTATTAGAGATGACTTTCAAAAAACAATTTTGGTCATTTTCGTAGTTCAAGATTTTCTACCAGAATAGATTTACAGATCAGTTTTGCCAGAACATTTTTTTTCCCCCCTCGTACTCTATATCTGTGTTCACCCATGTCTAAAATGCTGTGTTAGTGTTTTTGTGTCTTTAAGCCCCGCTTCCTGATGAGCCTTCTGATTGGTCATCTCAACCACTCTTGTCTGATTAAGACTCTGATTAACAACAGTGCAGTTGACAGCAGTAGCAGCATCCTGCCACGAGTGCCGCCCCTACAGGCAGCCAGTAAGGACTGTGTTACGAGATGATGTCACCTTGTAACAGAGGAAAAACCTGGAATTCTAATGAGGCGTTCAGGCAGCTAAGAAAAGTGGCGTGTACTTTGGGCTTTATAACTTTGCAAACCATTTATATGCACAGAAAGCTCCAGAAACACTAAGGGGAAGAAGAAAACCGGGAAAAGTATAACAAGTCTACTTTAGACATGTAAAACGATTACTTCGATGCAACAGTTTTCTTACACACACATCCTTATTGGCAAAGCGAACAAAATGAGAGAAACACAGAAACAAGTGTTGAGCAAGTGTTAACACAGACGCATTGTCCATAAAAGCTGGATTACCATTTGTTACTGTTCAGATTTTGATAGACTGAGTCTAGGTCTTACAGAGCAGTGGGCGGGACTTTTGCTGTTCAGTTTTATTTATTTATTTGTGGGTTGATCGAGTGGGCAAGTCTCTTAAGATGCGCTTTTTGTTTGACATTCTTGGTATTTGAACTGTATGCATTTTTTTTTTTAATAGGCCTGATTTGCAGAACGACTTACCTGTTGCGCCCCGATGTGTACAGTTCAAAAGCCTTGTTCAGCTTGGACAATAACCCTGCTTGTTCAAATACAATTTTTTGTATTTATTTATTTATTTATTTATTCCTCTACAAACTTGTTTTATTTTGTGACATGTTTTATTTTGTCTACTTTTATTTATTTATTTATTTATTTATTTATTTATTTATTTATTTGCTTGCAGACTTTTCTGAATTGTATATCGTCCCAGCACTAGTGGTGGGTGTTTTAGTTTCAGAAGCTGGTGAACAGGAATACCTTGACTGTCTTCCATTCTTTGCAGCGTCAGCATGATTTTTCAGGATCACATCTGGTGCTCCGACTCCAAAGTGTTAATTTTAGCCGTCTGCAGGAGGACCTCTAACCATACTCTGAAAGTAAAACATTTCTCAGATGTTTGTTTGCCGCACTTTTCTGGCTCTCTGCCAGTGAGTAAATGCGTGTACGGTTCCTCGGCGGACCACTGAGGAGTTTTTGGTTTGTTGGTCTGCAGCAGACACAGCTGTTAGGTGTGACATTCCAAATCTGGAGTTCATAAATGTGCAGCGTAAAAATAGAAGGCCTTCAATTTTCAGCTTTCATGCTCCAGTGGAGCTCTAATCTGACTGCAGTACGGACGGCTAGCTGCTTCACTCCGTACCATGTGTTTGAAAGTTTTGATCTTGTTGGGCACTCTGTGCTGTTACATAAAACTAGACTATCTGTCCAAGATGTTTGTTCTGAAATGAAGTCTGTAAATGGAGGGGTTTGTTTTTCCTTTGCTGCAGTAATAGCTTCTACTCTTCTGGGAAGGCTTTACACTGGAAGTCGGAACATTGTTGTAAGGGTTTGATTGCATTTACAAGATCATTGGTGAGGTCAGCTTCTAATAGTGGATGATTAGTTTTGGACCACTCCTGTTCATAACAAAGGTATTACCTGGAGCGCCATCAACGGAGTACTGTTTGTCCACATTCCAATGCTGAAGGGGAGATAACTATCGCACCCACAGCTCATATGACCCACTAATCCTGACCGTTAATTGATTTTGTTGAATCGTGTGTATTCGAGCAGGAAAATCACCAAATTATGCCCTAATCCGGCTCTCTAGGGCTGTAATTGATGCACGCTGCTTTATGGTAATTGTAGTCCATCATGTAATTTGAACACTACAGAACAAATCCACAAGGGCTGTTAATAAAGTGTCCTGCAAAAAACATGCCTTAAAATAGTTTAGCTTAAGACTGTAACGTCATTTGTAAAGCCTGTAACAGTTTGGGATTTTACCTAAGGATGTATTTGGACTCTGAAGCCGAGGCACCCGCCAAAGGGATCCCCGGCTGCACCCGCTGATTTTTATGTCTTTGTTTAGCTTTTTAGAGCTAACTGGTTAAATAACTGGTTAGTGACCCTGAGTCTCACTTTTATAAGATGAATTTTGCATCCCATTTGAAATTGGTGGCTTCGAACATGCATGCATTTTGAGCTCCTGCTGGTGTGGGTTTCTTCGTCAACCCCTGGTCATTGTGGAGACAATTGATGATCTGTGCAGATAACAAAATGAACATAAAATACAACCTGCTTACAAGCTGATTCTGTTGATTTTCACAGTTTAAACGACGTTGTTCCAGTTGGGACTTTACCCTCTGTATAAGGAGTGTCGTGTAGTTTGTAGACTTGGTGCTGCATTATAATGGTTTGTGCTGCAACATTTGCACCTTTTTTAGAACCAGTGCTACCTGCTCAGGAGGTTTATATCCAGCCCAGTCAGAGACTTGCTCTAGTTTTGAACAGGAGTTGGAGATAAAATCCAGATGCAATGGAAAACCTGTTCAAGATGTGAGCAAGCTAACATGGTGCACATTTGGATTCAATTACTAATCCTTTTCTGTCCCAGAGTGGACATCAGCACATCTCTGCTTATACAGCACAGTGTGTGTCTGTGTGTGTCTGTTTCTGTGTGTGTGTGTGTGTCTGTTTCTGTGTGTGTGTGTGTGTTTCTGTGTCTGTTTCTGTGTGTGTGTGTGTGTGTGTGTGTGTGTGTGAGAGCACGAATGCACACACATTTCTCTGTGTGCATGCGTGTGTGTGTGGGTGTGTGTGCATGCATGTCTCTGTGTTTGTGTGTGTGTGTTTGTGTGTGCACGCACGCATGTCTCTGTGTTTGTGTGTGTGTGTGTGTGTGTGTGTGTGTGTGTGAGCACAAATGCACACACATTTCTCTGTGTGTGTCTGTGTGCATGTCTGTGTGTGTGGGTGTGTGTGCACGCATGTCTCTGTGTTTGTCTGTGTGTGTGTTTGTGTGTGCATGTTTGCCGTAGGGCAGAGGGCTGTAAACCAGTTGATTTAAAGTGCTCATATTGTGGAATCCTGAAACTTCCTTGCTCTTTATTTTTTTACTGGTTTTGAGAAATCAGAGGAATGTAAGCAATTAATTATTGGTGTAATGAGTCAGATGTTTCTCTGATTCTGTTTAATTTTCAAATCTGACCTCAAATTAGATCTTTGATGTTCATTCGTTCCTCTTAAACTCAGTGTGGCAGTACCGCTTTCAGCTCATGAGGCCCTCTAGCAAAATACAGTCCCTTCATTTGAATGTGGGTGTGCTTATAGCATAAGCCCCCCCAACCCCATCCCCCAAAACAAAAAGTGCTTGGTCTTCCAGCCCTAATGACTGTACATCAGTCTTAAACATGTAGAAATAAAGCCTGTTTTATTTGTAAGGGATAAAGAGAAGTCTGATGAATGAAAAGTGACAGTTTTGGGCTCATATAATGGGGAAAAACAAAATATGGAAAATGTAGTATAAATGGAAATGAGGAAATGAGTGTGACCTCGATTGTAGTCCTATGGGCAGTAAGCAGCGGTTGCTCTCTGACCCTCTCAGACGTGTAATTAAAGGACATTTCTCTGAGTTGTTTCACCGTTGAGCATGACACACAGTGATGGTGCAGGTTGAGTTGCTGCTTGTGAGTCGCCTCATTGATGTGCGTGAGGGCGTACTCATCCGCTGTGGGTTTCAGTCATGTGCCGTCAGTCTGGAATAATGGGAACCTTAGCAGAGATAGGCCTGGAGCTTTCCTTGATGACATCACTGCGGTCAGCAGCATGATGAGAGTTTGTGGCTGTTTAACAAAGAGCTGAATAGAATAGCACAGTAATGAGGTGATTTACGGTGGTTTCCTCTCGGATACTGAGTTCATCACAAGGAGCCTCTCTTAGATCTGCTGGGAAGGTCCAGCACACTCACGAAGGTCATTCAGCACAGCTGGAGGAGTCGTTTTCTTAATCAGACCTATTTGGACAGTGATTATTAGGCTCTCTGTTGATTAATAGGGGTAAAGGGTGAAAAGTCGTTTAGTCATATATGGCTTTGCTAATGGAAAATGGTTGCTGTGGCAGTTAATGGAAGATGGAAGTGCTCTGTAAGGCCTCCACTACAGGAAGTGTAGGGGTGATATGATTTCTCTTGTCACTTAAGTATTTTGTGAAGCTCCATAGTGTTTGTTTATATATATATATATATATATATATATATATATAGGGTTATATCTAAGTGCGTAGATGCCTCATTGTCTGTTGTTGCCTTGTTACTCATTTCTTAACTCATTCATTCATTAATTTTCACCCAAATCATTCTTTAATAATCCTCCGACATTTCTGACATCTCAGTTTCCAGCAGAATCAGCCAGGAAGTGTCTGAGCAAATTAATATTAAGGTTTAATATTATACAGTCGAGTCACATTATTGTGACCTCTTCCTACTTTCGACGCCAGCAGTGCATAGCTCATGAAGGAAGCCACGCGTTGTGAGCTGGCTTGGTGGGTATATAAGGTATGTGTGATAGGCTGTCTGCACACATGTCCCTCATTGCTGTCATGCTTAAAGGGGTGATGCATGCTGATTGTCTTCCCTGGGGCAGATGGGATCTTCCAGCAAGACAGCGCAACATGTCACAGTTAGAAATGTCCGACACTGGTTGGAAGATCATGACCAAGACTTCCAAGTACTACCCTGGCCTCCTAATTCCACAGACTTAAACCCAACTGGCCATCTGTGGGACCACCTCGATCGTGGTGTTCGCTCTATGGGGTTCTCCCCTACACTCCCTCCAGCAGCTGTGGGATGCACTGCAGTCAACATGGCTCCAGATACCTGTGACAACCTACCAGAACCTTACTGAGTCACTCTCAGCCCATCTAGCTGCTGTCCTCACTGTTTGCAGCCACCCTGAGACTAAATGCCATATTAGAAGTCATTTTGAAGAGAAGACATGTTTTAGAAACTTCTAAGCAAATTTAAAGAGAAGACGTTTATGTTGGGCCAATTCATGCAGGGACTTTGTTGTTGAAGAGCCGGTGTGAACTGTGTAAATTAACAAAGTGCCGATACTGCTTGTTTCTGTGTTAGGGTGAACATTATTATTTTATTTTGCGTAATTTGACTCTGAATGTCGATCACTGGGGGCAAATATTAGCTCTTAAAAACATACGAATGATGCTGCTTGTTTCTGTGTTAATGTTAACGTTGTGCTTTATTGTGTTAATTTTCTTCAGTTCTTTAGTAAACTGCAAGTGTTTGCTTGAGCCAGGAAGAACCCTGGAATATTTTTGCTGTTTTAATATCATATGGTGATTGTTTGAGTAATAGAAAATACCATGATATACATCAGAGTTTATATGACAGACTAGTTGTAAATTATCTAACTAGGTAATGGTGAATCAGATCCGCATTCGCCCTTTTAGCAGTGTCCGTCCGTGCGTGTGTGTGTGTGTGTGTGTGTGTGTGTGTGTGTGTGTGTGTGTGTGTGTGTGTGTGTGTGTGTGTGTGTCAGTTTCAGGGGAGTTATTAGCCTGTGGGGATCGATGCTGGTCATGCCCATTTTAACCTTTAATGAGGCGTGACCTGTGACCTGCAGCAGACAGAGTTAACTGCTGATACACATCCTCCACATGCGCTCACATGGGTGCTGTAATGTGTGTTTGTGTTCTGGTGCTCAAGTCGAACCATGGGAGCAACTGTTTACACTGCATGATTGAGATGACTGGAATAAAGCTTGAATCACCTTTAATATGAGAATGACGTGTTACTATAAAACACAGAAAAGAAATAAAGGAGTGTTTACATTATTTAATACTGAGATCCTCCTGTTTTATTAGTTTGAGGCATAGCCTGACATCAATCAGCTAATATCAGAAATAATATGCACAATTTGATATATATATTACAAAAAAATTGCCTCTTAAAATGTTCTAATCAGTAAAATTATTGATATTTTCCTCCGTCTGGATGATTCCTACTGTTTGATTTGATTCTATACTTTATGAATAGATTTGATTTGTTAGGGCGTGTTGAACTGAAGGTAAACTAATGCAGTTTGCTTTGCTGGTGAAAATATTTACTTAATGTGGAATCCCAGTCTTCGGGCCAATACAGATTTATCCCCCGAGCTCTCTGGTGTTTTGAACTCGTACTGACCCGAGTGAGAGTTTACTCTAACCGAGAGTAACCCTGAATGAATAAGATGGAATATTGTTATTTTGATGGCTAAAAAAATATAAAAAATATAAAATATAAAAATACCGCCTTCTAAGTCAGTGTTGGAGGGCTCTTTGTGGTTTGCTGTTAAATAGGTGTTCTTTATTTTATGTTTTATTTTATTTTATTTATTTATTTATTTATTTATTTATTTTTGAAGGCTAACTAACAAGTAACCTGTACTTAATTGGATTTTTTTGTTTTAATTGGAAATGAAATTAATGTAAAGGTGTTCTGACCTTTTCGTAGTATTGTATCTATCTAGTCTCAGTATTCATATTTTGTCTGTATTGTGCTTCTCTTTAAACATATGTGCATCAGTTTTGGAAATTACTAGAGTCAAAGAGTAAACAAGACATCTAAAGTTAACCACAAAAAAAGTTAAAATATAACGAGGCAATGTGAATGTCAGTAAAACAGTGTTTTTTTTTTTTTTGTTTGTTTTTTTTTTACTAGTTATTTATTCATTTATTTATTTGCTTATTGTTTATTTTGCATAATTTGCCTCTGAATGTCAATCAGTGAGGGCAAATATTAGCTCTTAAAAACATACAAAAATATATACATTTAAAACATTTTATCAACAATATATTTAATGTAGTTTTACATTCCAGTAGTCCTAGTTGAACAATGTTTCTGACCAAAATGATTCAGTTCTTAATTGGTCATAAAACAGCAGAAACTCTCAGTTTTTAATTATGGTAAATATTGCAGCACTGGGGGCGGAGCTACCCGGACTGTGTATTAATTACCTTCACTGCTGTTTTGGGACTTTTTTTTCCCGTTCTCTTTAACTGTTTTCCGTGTTGCCATGTTACTCATGCTGGAAGTGAGGTCTGGATACATTTCACACAGATGTTTTTGACTAAGACAGTGTTTTGACTTTGAATCTTGGTGCCAAAAAATTGTTGTTGACACTAGTAACACCAGGGCTCGTTAATACTGACTCATATAATCCGACTGATATATCACTCCACTTTCTTCTGTCACTCACTCGTAGGAGCTGTAGTCTGTGCCTTCTGAGGTGTGTCGAGTTTGACCATGCTCTGATTGGTATGGATTGTAAAAGGTCATCAGAGCAGGACTGACCAGCCTGCCCTGCTCTTACACAGTCTCCACACCGTGACGGCCAGCATTTCCAAGGGGACGGGGGCAGGAAATGAGGATGTGTCTCATTTAGGTCATACAGTGCTTCTGTTTACTCTTGTATCGTCTCATCTTGAAAGTGAGTGCGGTGTTAGGTCACGTTTCTGTGATGTGAACCTACAGGCCAAACAGAGGGACGTTACCCTACAGACGACTTTAGAGATGATTTGGCCACAAATCAACTTCACCTCATTTTCCGCTCTGTACACGTGTAAGGGATCGTCCAAAGCATGTTTGAGGTCCTATTTATTACAGCGCAGTTGATATGTAGAAGATGACGTGGCTTCTGCTGTTTCATTTTGGTCAGGGTGCAGAATGTCCAGATGGAGTTTTACATGTCCAGTAATGCCCTATCAATTGGTACCAGAATAACAACACAAAGTAAATAGTTAATGATTAGGAAGCTTGTAATTTAAGGTGGTTTCAAGATGATCAGACAACATGGCTGCTGCTTACAGGTTGCTGCTGTTTATGACGGTAGTTAAGGTGGAATTGCAGGTCTTTTCCCCTCTCTGTGTTCTGCGAAGTCTTGATCTTGCCACTTCCAGAGCCAAATGTGCCGAGAAAATTAACATCCGAAGTAACTTGGCTTCTTGTGCACAGTTTCGTAATTGACCTTTCTGCATGCGGGTTTGCTCAGTGAGAGACACTAACCTCAGCTGTTTGCTGCTTTCATTAGTTTCCTTGGGTACCAACACTCAAGCCCTTAAGAACGTCTCCTCCGCTGCGCTTTACATTAACATTAACGATGAAGAATGTTTTGCCTTCTCCTGTGAAGTTGCTGTTTTGGACGTACCTGTTTGGCTTGACACAGTAAAACATTCACACAGCTTGAGTTTCTTGCAAGCGACTCACCTTTGTGATGATTGAAACAGCCGTTCGGAAGGCTAGTAAAGCGGCACATGTTCCATGGATTGGTGAAAATTGCACTGATAAGTTGCAGAGATATTGCAGAGAATTATGTTGCATGCAATTCAAAACACAGCCAGTGCAGTAACTGCATAACCTACATGGTAACAAGCAGCTGATGGCAGTGATGGCCAAAGGCGGTCCATGTTGACGTCTTATGTATTAGTTTTTGTAAATAGTTTTGATGTTTCGTCCCGTTTTTTCTTAAATACTTTGTAAACTGTACTTCTAAATGGGGGAAAATCAAAACCAAGAGTCATGATATTATATTTTAGCTGTGTTTCCAGAGAGTCGGATGCGGGGTGTAACTGAATGTTTTCTTCTGTCCATCTGTTAAGTGCTTGTGTGTCATTTGTTGCCTAATAGTGATTCCCCTGGGCCAAGCTCTCCGAAATAAAGAGCTTTTGATATCCAGACTGAGGGAGTGGAGCTTGTGCTTGTCACATGGCGCGAGCGAGTGAGAGGGCAGTTTGTGATAAATCACCTAGTTTGTGTTCTGTTTAGAGAGCTCTCAGCAGCATCCAGTCCCAGTCAGATACAGAAGATGAGAAGGCTGAATATAGGTCTTTGGGCTGTGACCTGACGCTGACGAAGTGGCAAAAATATATAACATCAGATGTTTTTCCATGTTTAATTTTTCCGAGGTTTGTTGGAACAGACGAAACACCCCAGCAAAACAGCAAGATTAAAAATACTGTGAAAAACCTGAGGCAAACCTCACCTATAAGGGTGTTTCCACAGGGGTGGTCTGCAGCTAGGACCTGTTCTAGGGGCTCGTTATCGCTAGTTTGCTTTCACACAAACGATTTCATCTGAACTGTCCTTCAATTGCGTAATTTTGTAGTTCACTTTTCTGCATGCAAGATTGCAAAATGGTGGACACTAGGTTCAGCTGTTTGCTGTTTTCATTACTTTCCTTGGGTACAATCCATCTGCTCTGCTGCTCTTTACATTAATGTGCATTAACAATGAAGAATGTTTTGTCTTCTCCCGTAAAGTTGCTGTTTTGGAGACACCTGTATTTTTTCTTTGTAGAGCGACCGTTTTTTTCCTTTATGGTTTTAATTCATTTGTTTCCAACCAAAACATAAAGATAGTAGAAAAACTGTTTTTGCCTTTCTTATTTACACTCAATCATCAAAACAATAGTTGCATTCAGAAGGAGGTGTGGGATTGCAGTGCTATTGGGAAGGAAGATAAAGGTTACCAGGAACAATAAATGATGATACATTTAGACTGATATGATCAATATTTATTGAGCTACACATACAGAAGTAGTGTCCCTCAATATGGCGTCGGGCCACCATGTTTGCTAACCCAGTATGCCGGCATAGAGTTGTAGAGGTTCCTAATGGTGTCCTGTGATAATCCATCCCATGCAGCTTCTCACACAGTTCCTGCAGATGGTGCGGTAGGGGTGGAGGTGGACTGACACCAGGCCTTCTGGACATGTGACGCGTAACAACAAACCGTTCATCTTGGTGCTGACCACGGTGCCTCCACACACATGGCTTCATTAGTCGTCTCCACCAAGACAAAAGTGGGACTTATCACTGAAGATGACCCGCTGCCATTCTGAGTCACTCCATGACAGTCTGGCACGACAACATTCCAGTCTTTGGTGATGTTAACGTGGTGTTAAGGGCAGTCGTCGTAACGGTCTGCGTGCATGTAGTCCTGCGTTGTGCAGCCATACAGGACGACTCATGAGGGGCATCATTGCTCGCTGAATGTCCACAATTGTGGCTCTTGGGTCATTCAGGTACAGCGATAAGGCCCGTCCTTGTTCATACAATCCAGTGCAATATATGTACAGGAGGTAAGCTGCAAAAACAAGAACTAAATCATTTACATTCAGCTTCCACCAAGTGCAGTCCTTGGTGTTTCAGTGTTTCTGCTTTGAGTGCTGTTTTTAAATAAGCAGAGCTTATTTACATACATCAGTCTTGAAGGTACACCCTTTTTAATTTCATGGGATAAAGAGAGGTTGGAAGGTGGTCATGTAAAAAGGAATTATGAGTTATGATTTTGTGTGGGGTTTGGTGCATTAAACCACACAAACGTTATAAGTGGATATAAGGCAAAAAATGAAGTACAATTAAAAAAAAAAAGGAAGTGGGTCGGCGTGTGGTCATCTCAAGGATGTGGGCTTCTTGTTGCACTGCCTGCCGCGCCAACCGCTGCTCTGCCCATGTCGCTTTGTCTGTCTGCCCTCCGTTTGTTGGGACAATTGTTGCTTGACATGTGAAAAGCTCTTAAATCTGTCTTTCTTTGTGATCCACGTGGGTGTTCAGGATTCTGTAAGTGCTGGTGAAGCTCATTGTGTACTTGGACGTAATTTGTCCCAATAACAGTGAAGTGTCCCGATATTGCCACCCCTGCCGGAGATTCTCTCCTCATCCTTTCCACTGTTTTCTCCAGGTTGAGAGGTTATTAGAGTTCACTTCCAAATTGCCCCCACTAAAACAGCACATTTCCATCAGGGAGGCACACAGAGAGACTCTATGGAGCTCCAGTGTTGGCTTTGGCTAAAGGCCATTAGCCTGCTCTTCCTTTCGCCTCCCGTCCGCAGATGTGCAGCAGCTGGAATGACTGGGCAGCTTCTTTTAAAGGCCCAGTCGCTCTGGCTTTTGTCAGCAAATTTACAGAAGAGAGATTACGTTCGTTTCAGTGGAATTTGCAACATGAATCAGCTTTGTGGCACAGACGTCCAGAGGAAAACTTTTTGAGATACAACATGAGAATTTTGTGTTCCTGTTGTTTATTATAGGCGTGTTAGTCAGCTTGGTTGGAACAGCAGTTTGTGGTCTTTTCCAGCCACTCTTTAGTCATTGTTTAATTCTGTGGACCAATTAGGAGTAAGATAACATCACTGTCATCCCAAAGATGAGTTGAGGGAAATTTTGACGTTTGCTACATGCAGTTCTCCATTTTAGATATTTGCCTATAAAAGTAGATTAGTTTTACTTTTCCATAAACTCTTCTAAGCAGGTAATGAAACAAAAACAGGTGGCAGCTGCTGCAACACCATTTAATGTATTCAGCAGAGCGTACGGTGCATTCAGCTTGTTGGAACAGTTCTCCTGTCTGAAGCAGAGATCTTCATTCCGTTTCTTACAGTTTAAAATAAACACACCGCATGGTTCATGAAGCTGAAGTCGGCTTTTATACGCCTTTAATTCTGAAATGAAAATTGAGATTTAAGGTGAAACAGAAGATCGGAATTAGAAGAGAGCTGCACTGCTGCTCTAAAGCTGGTTTCATATTCATAGGTTCAGATTTCTTCCATAGCCGCGATGGTGCATGTAAAAGGGTTAATACTTGCCAATGATCAAAGTTGTTGACGTCCAAGACAAGCAGCTACAGCTTCTTTGACGTCGGACATGTTTGCCTCTTGACAACCACGAAAAACACTGATTTCTACGACTACTGTGAGAGCTACGAGTGTCTCCAAACTGCATTGCACAGTACGGACACGTAAAACAGGTGAAGATCAGTGAGGAAAAAGTACCTCACCCGTTATTATATTAAAACTGAGCCCTGTGAGCCACATCAGTCTTTTTTTTGCAGATCACAAGTGATGAATCACAGAGGATGAAGTCAGAGGTTTTTAGGAAAGAGCCAGTATTTATAATTTTTGGTCTGTTAGCAAGAACACTCTAATATATCGTCGCTGTCCCAAGAAAAACAGTTATCTCCAAAATGGCATCTTTACAGCAGAGGGGAAAAACCTAATGTGATTTTAATGTAATGGAAACAGACTTTTTACCTAGCAGCTTTTGGTCATTTCTGTTGGTCCATTCATCAAGAATTTCACACAGTGTAATCAGCAGCTGCTGTGTTCAAATGATCCGTAAAAGTACCAATCCACAGAATATCGATATACATGGTTTCCGTTAGACAGCGATGATATGGTAGCTCATAACTGAAAGTTGTTTAGTATTAGAGCCTCCTGATTTGTTTGGTGTTGGTAGCAAACGAGCTGTCGTTGTTTTGAAATATCCCTGTACATATAAAGACCTAATTAAAGGTATATAATATGGTTTTCTTTCGTTTTGGTCAGTAACAGTGCGTTCGGTAACTTGAGCAGAACTTATGACGGAATATGATGGGAATGCCGCATTAGTGTCCTAAAACATTCAACTGTCCTATTTTTTAATTTATGTATCTATTTTTTTATTTGATGAATATTTGAATTATGAGTTTTAGAGCTAGCTAGTATGTGTGTTTATCCTGAATATGATGGCAGTAAGAGCTTGCACACCCTTTTGTCTAACACTCGGGCAGAAATACACAGGAAAAAAGGTGCACATTATAAAGACAACTCTAAGGTGTGTATCAGTCCATGGTGCAGTTACCAAGCATCCCAAGTTTAAAGGCACCAGACAGAATTTCTACACAACCGTTGCACTGGTAGATACATACATTCAACCTTGTTCTACTTTCTAAACCTGTTTTTCACTCCCCTTGAGTCTTCATGCCTGGGGTGAAACAGGTATTCTCGGATCATCAGATTTTAAGAGGGCTTTTTTGTTTGGGGTTGGTGTTTTTGGGGCCGATGGCCAATTCTGATCAAGGGCAGGCTGGACTGTATTCGGTCTTCACATTTTTGTGTTGAAAAATGTATGTCATTCCGCATCTCGTAGCAGTACACGTTATGCAAATGCTGTCATGGTGTTAGCATTACCAGTGTAAATGGATGATTATCAGAGGAGAGCTTTATTTAAGGTGGAGAAAGGCAGGAGGATGCTCCGTACTCTTTTATTTTTCTTATATAATACTGTGTTCATCTAGAATTCAGAGAAGAGTCTTTTGGTGTCCATGGCTCTCGAGAAACTTCTAGTTCATTGTATCACTGCGGTTGACACCAAAAGTTGGGAAAATTGAGCTCTTGATGGACCGTTCTGCTCAGTACTGCAGTACTCGCTGTACTGGGTTCAGTGATGTTCCCTTAGGAGTCGTTTCAGGTTAGTGGTGTTTCACTCACGTTACCAGTAGTTTTGACTCAGTCGGGGGAAAATAAAGAAACCTGCCAGACTGACCTTGTTTGTTTGTTGGTTTGTTTGTTTGTTTATCAGCACATGCTGCAGAACAGGTGTTTACAGCCCTGCGCGAGGCCCTTGGCTTAAGTCCCATAGTCAAACGGTCTGTATTTCCATCTGGTGTTTGTACGAGGAAATGGATCCAAGGGGCCTCGTAAAAAGCTGCAGCAGTTGTTAACTCGCAGTATGTGGGTGGTATGTTTAATGTCATCCATCATCTTTCAGGAGCAGATTAGTTAGAAAAATATCGTCCAACTGCATATTTGGGCTGAAAATCGTCCGATACCGATATGTAGCTCTACAATTCTTCCATCTCTACGTTCTCTCTTTTATGGTAGACCAGTTACGAGACCAGTTTGCTAGCTTCTATGCTACTTGCTAGCACAAAACATGACAGCTATCAGTGTTTGCTACAGGTAATTGTGCTTTTTTTCAGTATATGATTATCTGCTAAATATTAAAGTGCTGTATTGTTATTGTTCATGCTTTAGCCAGTAAGCTAATTTGCTGAGTGCACCACAGTGGGGGACTCCATGTTTCTAGCATGGGAGCTACACAGTGCTAATGCAGATAACCAGTTTTAAAAACGTATATCCACTGTGGTTTTAGCTATGTGACATGGTTTAGTTCGTAGTTCAAACTTTGGCTTGGAGAGGTTACAAGCAGCACAGTAATAATTCAAATAACTGAATTATTTGGGCGTGTAGTCAGCACCATGCTGACATGAGGGGTATATGCTTCCATTAATTGTTAGCTTCATTAGTCTCAAGTTTCAGGTTTGTGATTTGCACAACATGTCAGGACATTTATGCATTGAAATGCATGTGGTGAGGGTCAGATTGGTGCTCTACAGCAGGGCAGTATTAATATACATACTAACTAAACATATTAAAATAGAGATATAAATAGAAATATATAAAATAAATACAAAATACACTAAATATGCGCCTGTAGAAATTCTCATATGTACTGAGAGAGAGTCTGAGAGAGAGAGAGAGAGAGAGAGATATGTATTAATAAATTAATAATAATAACAATAATAATATAAAGTGTCAGAGTGCAATGGTATTGGTGAAAGGCTCACAGCTTGTTCAGGAACATGATGGCCTGTGTGTAAAGACTCTCGTAACAGTAGTCTTGTTGGCAGGTAAGCTAGATTTGAAGCAGGTTTGGGGGTTCTTTTGTGGGTGTTTGATTTGCCAAACTGTCTCTTTAAGACCATGTACTAATGCCGGACAAGCTTCACCAAACCTGCCAGGAATTACTCAGTGGCCTGTGAGGTGGATGTAGAGTGAAAAGGGGGAAGCAGTGAGGAACAGTCTGTGCGTGTGAAAGGAAGTCATAAATACAGGATGCCAGTCTTTGTTACTATTGTTTGTGGTTAAGCGCTTTATTGGCCCATGTATACAAGAGGGGTGAGTGTATTTCTTTACAGGCTCTTCAGCTGTTGACCCAGCTTATCAACAGCCCCCCAACAGCCCCACCACTCAGATTGTGCAATTCCTCTGAGCTGCTGTAGGGGTCAGTGTTTGACAGGTATATGCCTGTTTTCCTCTCATTATGCAGCAGGTAAGAACAGAAGGACTTTGCAGAACATTTCTGCATAATTAAAATCTTGAAGTAAACAGTCATTCAGAGAGGTTTATAGTGAAACGCTTAACTGTAGGCCAAATTACTTACTCTAATTTCTTTACAGTGGTGGTGATGGGAGCCAGATGTCTTCAGACCAAATATAACCATTTTATTTACTATCCAAACCAATCAGTAAACCTACATGTCTTATAAATGTTGAATTATGGTAAAATATTGCTACATCTGAAAGCTTGTTTTCTTGTGGACTGTTTATCTTACAGGGCCCTGCGTGTGCCTCTCCTCCATAAATGTATTTTTAAAAAGAAGTTTTAGGCCAAAGGATTTATCTCAAAGCTGTCATAAAACGACGTTTAAAGCATCAGACAGCTTATTCACGACCAGTTCACATTTTTTTGTATTTCAAGCTGTTTTGTCCCATGTGACCAAAACAAAGACTGCTTGAATGATGAATTAAGTAATCAAGATTCCCATTTTCCCCCATACGGTCTGATGGATTTTAAAGACGGGACATTACGGATGCTTCCTTTAATGGGTTAAAGCATGCACCATGAAGTGAAAAGCAAAATATATTGCTCATAAAACTTATGTGTTTATAGTTCAGGGCTTGGGAAGCTGAGAGAGTGTGGGATGGTAGTCTACATTCATACTGACGTTTTTATTCTTACAGACATGTAAAGCTGGAACGTCCTTCTTTCCCAGAGGTCCAGATTTGGAATGTGGGAGAGCCCGACCCAGTCCGTACTTGAGATATATTTCCAGACTGAGCTGAAAGTGTTGGGATATTGGTAGTATAGAATGGCCTTTAGACCAGAAACATACCCCACACTGACATGGTCAGCAGTGATCCTCTCAGATTTGCTGAGTACTTTGGGGAAGTAATGTTGTTCGTAGAGGCTTTCGTCTTCATTAGTTTCTGAGATGCTGGTAACGTGGTTAAAGGCTGTCCCGTTTTGGAGGATCCTGACGGGACAGAGAGAAATGCACCTTTTGTTTCGGAGAAATCAAAGGACTCAACTAATGTAGCTCATAAAGACTTTCAGTCGGATGTAGGATGCACCCAAATAATGGGCTCTGAAAAGGCACTTTTAGTTTTTGGCTAAAGAGGAGAAAAAATGTTGACCAAGAATCAAATATTGAAGCCTTTCCAGTAGATTTTGATTGATGATGATGAAGAGACATGGGGATTATGACTTTTGTTTCCAGCAGATTGACAGTGGTGGCAAATCAGCTGAACAAATGAAAAATCTTGGCCACTTGGAACTGTTTGATGGGTTATAGAGGGTCATTGGAAAAGTGAATCGCCAGCGCCTTTCATAGAGTGTCAAGAGGAGTTACAACACCCAATAATTTCTTCAGAGCAGGCCTCACTGGAGCTGTCTGCAGCCTTGGTCTTGGCTAACACTAAGGTACTGTTTATAAGGCTGCATGACACCTGCATAAGCTTGCCATGACAACTGACATAATCCAATGCAAATGTTTATAAAAGCTTATGGTCAGTAGGCGTCATCGGTCATGAAGCCTGCTTTGGATAACTGATTCAACTTTGCAGATGTAATCTTTATAGAGATTGATGCCTGTTGGAATAAGCATTTATGTATAGTTATGTCGGGTGTCAGGACAAGCTCATGTAGGTGTCATGCACTCATTCAGAGACTCGACTGCAGATGCTTTTAAAGAGCAGGTGTGATGCTAATTATTGTCTGTTGCTAATATTGATCTGGGTGCATGAATTTGCAAAAAAAATCATGGATTATGCAAAAGCAGAAGAGAAGTTGTTCATGGTCTGCTGGCAGTCTGGGGGAAAGGGTTTATACCTGTATGCTGGAGTATCACCACAGTGCCCCCTTGCTGCAACTCTCAGAATGCTGCCTGTGCTGAACTGGGAGTTTTCAGGTGGCACGTTTAGGACACAGTAACATGTGATATCACTTTAGTGTAACCTGAAGCGTTTACATGGGTGGGTTTCTGCTCATAATCTGCCGCCACCCCTCCCAGCCACCCCGCCCCCCTCCAAGCTTTGATATGACAATTGTGAGTCTGGCTTATTTATTTGTAGCCAGCTGCTCGCTTCACATAAACAGTAACAGTTTGGGTATATGGACAATAGTGTGTGTGTGTTTATGTGCCCCAGTATGTGCATATTTTGTTTTTTCTTCATTTCCCTGTGGTCAGCACTTCTAAATGCGTCCTATTGATTCAAGGTCCACTTTCTGCTCTCCTCCCAGTGAGTGGGCTGAGGCTGAGGTCACAGGAGTGAGTGAGTCAGTGGATTTTGGCTTGGGCTGATGGGTAGGGCTTTTCTCTCCTCGTTTCTCCACTTTTCTTCTCTTCTCCCCTCTTTTAATGATAGTCCAGCAGATGAACTCAGCTTACCCTAAATGTATTGAATCAGCCAAGGCGTGTTTGATGCCTGGAGTTTGCTTATTTAGCATTAGCAGTGAAGGTACAAGACCAGTGTACCTAACAAGTAATGGACGCATGCACACCAAATAGCATGATGATAGCTGCAGGCCTAAATCACCACACTACTGGACAAAAGTACAGCCATTTTTATAGCAACTTTGAGTTAAAGGTGCGTGTTTAACTCTTTACTATCCTAATTTGCCTTCTGTAAAACTGAATTATCCGTCAGCTTGTGCTCTTAGGCTATGCCTCCTAATCAGCCTGTCTGGGGTAGGGTGAACAAAGGCTGCCCTGTATTTGGTGGGGAAGAGCGCAGCGTCCTCTTTGAGGCTCATAGTCGTCCTGCCTGACAAACCGGCCTTTCACTCTGCTTCCTCCTCTCCGTCCGGCTGCCGT
>CM067477.1:29062822-29078783 GCA_034552555.1 Semaprochilodus insignis
TATATATATATATTCCCCGATCTTGAATAAACCTAGAACCTTCAGCATCGGGCTGACGTTCAGTGGAATAGGAGTGATTCCAGTATTCTGCTATCAAAATGTCTTTAGTCAGTTTCTCACCTTTTGTTCGCTGTAAAAAAGTGCCTAAAAATGACTCTAAATTGTTACAAACCATACAATAAGTTTTTGATTGAATAAGACTTTGATTGAAATAATATTCGGCTCTTTTTTTTAGTTGAATAAACCTTATTCGTTTACTTGTTACAAATTAGAGTAATTTTTTTATGGTTGGACCAACGAAACGCTTTTTACAGTGTTGTGGACTGTTNTGAAATAATATTCGGCTCTTTTTTTTAGTTGAATAAACCTTATTCGTTTACTTGTTACAAATTAGAGTAATTTTTTTATGGTTGGACCAACGAAACGCTTTTTACAGTGTTGTGGACTGTTCTTAATATAGTGAGGGACTACCCTTAATATAGCAATCACCCACTGGAGCTCTCCATCCCAAGGCACTGTTATAAAACCACACTCGTACACTAGACCTGTGATTGCCCAGTGTGTATCAGTTTCCCTTCCACATTAAGCCTCTCTATGGAAGGTTGACGGGTATGCTGGTTTTATCCATATATGATCCTTGTGGTCTTCGCCCAGAATGGGTAAAGTTCCAGAATGGGTAAAGTTCCAGAATGGGTAAAGTTCCAGAATGGGTAAAGTTCCAGAATGGGTAAAGTTGAGTTTTACTTCAGGATATGTTTCATAATGCCTTAAGATACTGGAACTGGATTGGATCCAGTCCAAACCTCAACATCACTGAATGTTTTTAGGTTACATGTATCAGAAGAATCATAAATTGCAACCAATTTCTAATACTGAACTTTGGAGGTGGAAAAGTATACCTTAGGTTTCCTTATAAAACTGAAAGTGAGTCTTCTGGAAAGAACTGAAGCTGTAATAAACAGCTAGGAATTCTGGGAAGTGATCAAATATAGGTCTTCAGAGAGGTGATGCACATGAATTAATCTGTTTCAAGTAGGAGTATTAAGTTAGAGTATTTCTTAATCATAGTAATGCTGGTTATCTAAATTTCTGCATCCATAAAATCAGTGTCAGCTGCAAACGAGTCCAGCCATAGTGCTTTTCATCAGATATTACATTTTCATAAGGATTATGTAGCCCGTTCCTCTCCGACCACTTTGTATTTTAATTAATAGGAAGTTTGGTTATTCCTTTTTCTCAAAGCCAAACAAAGAGCAGTTTTTTGCTGCGCTCTGTCACATGTTGTGGAATGTAGAAAAGAGCAGATGTTCTGGAGTCATAAAAAGTCTTCATGATCAGTCCCAGAACTCTGCAGAAATGCCGTTTGTTAAAATGCCACTTGCAAATCTCGTTTGCAGTCATTGCTATGTTTGATATGCTGCATATGGTTTAAACATTTCCCGGAATCCGGTCATCTGTCACTATGAAATCGCTCGACTGAACGTCAGTCGGAGCTGACCCAGCACAGCGGGCCGCCCGATGTGGAAAAGACACTAGGTTTTGTATTGTGACTGGGATGGGCTTTGAAATATCTTGGAAACTCATTGGTGAATCACTTTTCTGGAGGCTGTTTTATTTTTGTGTGTGTGTGTGTGTGTGTGTGTGTGTGTGTGTGTGTGTGTTGCCAAGTATCTGAGCAATCGCTCGGACCTGCAGATTTTCTAAACAGAATATAATTACAGCAGATGCTTTGGTCGTTCCCCAGAGGAACACTCTGTCTGACCAATAACAGAACGATCTTGATATACTGAAAATAAACTCAGATCTGTTATAATAAGGCTTTAAAGTGATGGTGCTGCAGCTATCAGATATTTTCGTTGCCAGATATTTTGTTTGAACAGCATCTCATATATTCTAAATGGATTACAGAAGCTTCAGTGGCTGAATGGAAAAATGAAAACCAGATTTGAACTGTTTTCAGTTAGCTTTTGTTTGGTGCCGTTACATGAACTCTCTTCATTTGTTTAGTGTTTTTATTTATGTCTTTTATGATGGCAGGTGGCATAACATGCTAATCTGGTGTATCGTGCCCAGTGCTACAGTAGGCCAGTTGCTGGCACTGGTTCACTGTGCAAATGGTGAGCAGCACGGAGGTGTTTTTAATTCGCACTTATAATTAGTAATAATTACTTCAAATTAGTACTTATATAAGTAATTACATGCAGACACAATGAAAATAACTTAGTTTTATGAGCTGTTTTCAGTAAGAGGAATAACCGTGTCTGTGCTGGGCAGCTAACTAGATTAGTAGTAAACTTATCTGTATGAGATATAGTGTTAAATTGAATAGGGGTATTAAAGCTCTCAGACCTCTATTTAGCCAAACTGCAAGCCCTTCGTCTGACTGCCCTCAGTCTGGTGGATTTCATTGCTGAATGGTGCCCCACTGTGCAAGAGCAGGCAATTATCAAAACGGTGCTACAACAAAAATAGACCAATGTGAAACGATGGTATACAGAGGCTCAGAAGCTACTGGGAAATCATGTCACCAACACCAACACCAACATTTAAAGGATCATTGTAGTGCGGAGTACGTGGCTGCTTGCTTCCGGAAACTAAGCTGACTTAATAAACAGGTTTGTTTTGTTTCTTCCTGATAAACGGTACATGAAAGTGAATGAGCTCATTAAAGTGCTGGTTATTTAAATGTCATTTTCGAATGTTTTGTGTATTTATTTATTTCTTTTTTAGATTAGATATTTGGTGCTTCCATACATACAAGATTCCATTCTAATTCCTTCCTAATCTCAAAAACAAACACAGGAGACAGTTTGAAACTGAAGTGACTCCTGTTTCGTATCAGTACTGGGAGATTAGAGATAAGCCTGTGGTGCAGTAAAATGCATATCACAGGTCAGTAGGCACTATTGCACCTTGTTACCACCTGTATTTGTTACGGTTTCTCTGCTCAGTCGAAGGATTACCCCTCTATGTTTGCACTGTAGTGCATAAGCCGATGATTCCAGCTCTGCCCCCTTGTTTTCCCTCTTTTCTGTGGTGCTGGACTCGCTGCCATGTATTTTCAGGGAAAGAGCTCTCTGCTATTCACTAGCAGCCCTGGTTTTATCTGTAATTGAAAGCAGAGAAAGAAGACTAGCCTAATTTTGCTCAGGCCTGGACTTGCTTGTGGAAACCTTTTTGTTTGTTGCCTTTAAAGCAGTGAAAGCACTCTGGTTTACTTGATCGACGCTCAGCAGAAATATGTGAAATATGAAAATGTTCACATTAGTAAGAAGAACGATAACAATGTGGACCTGAATTAGCAAGAATAGTAATTGCTGCTCTGCACTAGCGCTGACGGAAGGGACGGGTGATGTTTCTGATAAGCACGAGCGCGCCCCATATGGTTCTGCTAAGTTAAAAGCATTTGTGCGTTTGCCATGTCGTCTGAAAACAAGTCTCTGGTTTTCAGTTTCTCTCATCCAGGAAATCGACTCGTCTGTCGTCCTCAGTGTTCTCCTCTCCGCTCATCCTGCGGGTGTTTTTCTCGGCAGTGGCTGACCGATCCGGCCGGTATCTCCTGAAGCCCTCAACCCTGTCAGTCTGCACACTTCCTGTCGTAACACTCAATTTAGTGGAAGTGGGAAATGACAGGAGTCAGACTGAGGGCTGTGTGCAGTCACTCTCTTAGTCGCTCCCTGTGGCTGCACAGCTTTGTTGTTGCTTTGTTGAAAGTTTTCTGACCACAAATGTTTTTCGTTTCATTGCTGCCGTTTCTGTGATGTGACTTTGATAATGCTTAGTTGCCATCCTAATAAGATTTATCGCTGTAATCTGTTGACTTTTAATAAATGAATGTAACCGGGGTAACCCAGTAACTGTTAAATGACAAATACACTCATCATCGAAAAAAAAGAAATTGTTGCGCCCAGAAGGAATCAGCCAATAGGAATGAAACTGGTAGGTTTGACATCATGAGACATGCAAATGATTCAAGTTTCACGCTCAGCCGTGCATGTGGCATAAGCAAGGACGGGCCTTATTGATGTACCTGACTGTCCCAACAGCCACGATTGCAGACATTCAGCGAGCAGTGATGCCTCATGACTCATCCTGTTAGTGCAGCACCATTGGTGCACGGCACAGGACTACATGCAAACAGACCGTTACACTGACTGTCATTAACACCACATCAGTGTCACCAAAGACTGCAATGATGTCGTGCCAGACTGTGATGGAGAGACTCAGAATAGCAGCAGGTCATCTTCAGTGACGAGTCCCGCTTTTGTCCTGGTGGAGACGACCAACGGGTCCATGTGTGGGGGCACCGTGGTCAGCACCAAGATGAACGTTTGTTGTCAGGCGTCACACGTCCAGAAGGCCTGGTGTCACTCCACCTCCATCCCTACCGCACCATCTGCAGGAACTGTGTGAGAATATTCAAGCTGCATGGGATGGATTATCACAGGACACCATTAGGAACCTCTACAACTCCATGTCGCCACTTCTGGGTGCAACTATTCTTTTGACGATGAGTGTAATTAATTGTTCGGAGCGTGTTATTGTTAGACTTTCATGATATGACCAATTCTGTTTGAATGCAGTTGATCTATATTTTGCTTTTTGTCTGCACCTAAAATACAGTCAGTTTATCATCAGGATGTTTGTAATGTAACATGTTTATAGAAGGTCCAGTAGTTACCATCACTGCTATTCAGAAGTCAAAGCGTTAAAAGCTGGAGTGACTTGGTTAAAGTTGTAGATGTCTGTCTTTTATATAAGATATCCTACATGATTTGGCTCCTCAAGCTTCTGAAAATAGATCCGCTTGATCTGTGACCAGAGATGACGCGTGATCTGTTTGGAAGACGTCCTTTAAACAGTCATTAGACAGTTTTTTCACTGTGTGCAGCTCACACTTGTAATGAGCTGCCTGTACATGTTGGAGAATGCACTACTTTTGGCTGTTTTTCAGCTATTTTTAAATTCTGGCTGCAAAACAATCAAGAATGTAATCAGAGTCCGTAAATCATCTTAATGCAGCTTTCATTGTGCTTTTTACTACATTGTATTGTTGTGTATCATAAGAGTGAGCAATCTGGCAGGAAGAGTATCACGATACTCGGAGACCTACTTGATACCCAATATTCACACAAACACAGTATTTAGGTTTTCTGAGATTTAATGAATTATAACCACATATAAAAGAACAATGTTAAACTTTTTTTTTTTTTTTGAGCTGCACTAAATTCAAGTAGACATTGTCTTCCTTTTGTAATGAAACATAGTCAGTCCTTTTAAGCACTGTGTGTTCAGCCAAGCGTCAAACATAATTATATTGTGACATCATTTAAAACATCATACTTTTCCGTTCCTAATGCATCAATAATGTTTTATGGAATTTTACACATGTCGGGGTCTGAAGTTCCTCAGTTACTAAATTGTCAGGAATGCACTGTTCCTGTAAATCTAAATCAAATCAAATAAACTAAAGAAAACAAGATAACAAACAAGATAAACCAAGGTAAAAGTGGGAGAGAATGACTGGAGTAGACCCCATAGAGACAGACCATGTGGAGGGATTTAAAACAAGTAAAAGTTCTAGTATCGTATCTGAAAATTTAGAGAAAGCCAGCGTAAATGAAGTCGGGATCCTCTGACATGGTGATGAAAGCAAGGATAAGGTGAAACAGGCTGTCTGGACCCAGTGGTTCAGTAGCTGATTCTTAAATGTCTAACATGGTTTGCAGAAGATGCTGTAAAACCAGAGATGGATGGGTTAAGGGAGGTTAGTGAGGTTCTTGAGAGATGCTGTGGAAAGCGAAAACGACTAAAGTGCAATTTTTGCTTGTTTCATTTATTTCTGGCGTTTCATTTACTGCATTGATATTGATGGAGTGTGCTTAGATTGAAGTTTGTCTGATTTACAAATCCAGAAGCAAGCAGAATTTTTTGTCTTTCTGTGTGAGCAAATCAGCGTTGGTTAAACTCTGTTGGGTTGTGTTTAGTAGTTGTAGCGGATCCTTTAATATGAAGAAACCTGCTGTTTTACTTTAGTACAGCCAACTTTGTGGAGAGGTATGAGTCTTCACTGCTCATTGCCACCTAGCAGCTCAACACAATCTGAGCATTACACACACACACACACACACACACACACACACACACACACACACACANCCCAAGGAACACACACACACACACACACACACACACACACACACACACACACACACAGAGAGAGTGCTAGTTATTCTGATAACCCGAGTTGCAGGAATAGAGTTATATTAATAAAGTAAATCGTGGTTGGATTTCCGTTCCACTGGTGGACTGGCCACTAGAAAGCCTGCAGAAACAGCTTAATGTCTCTCTACATGTGTACAGAGTTCAGTAAATGTGTGCACTCATAGGTGCCAAGCCTTTCTACAAACGTGGCCAATCAGATTTCAGAACCTGAACCATGTTTTAATGTTCATATTTTAATTGTGCTGCATTCTTGATTTCAGCCTTGGTTGAAACTATTTGGTGATGCAGTGAAACAATAGAAGCCATTTTGGCCCCCTTCACTTCCTGTAGTGAGTTGCAATACTTTGGAATGATGTCATAATTTTCATGAGCTTAAGACTGTTTATCATATTCGATGTTTAGCAGCAGTTAACTGGAGTTCAGGTTGGGTAATAAACTGTAATCAGCTGTTGTACCTCATCCTCACAGATGTAGTAACGTTTGTAGCTGGCCTGCTCGTGTAATGACCAGTCTTAAGGGTGCTGTAGGTCTACAGGGTTGTGCTGAGAAAGTCTTGTTCTAAAGCAGCAAACTGGTCCCGTCATGCTAAAAAGTAATGTGAACTGGTCCCCCCCAGACTCAAGGACAAGCATGAGGTCGGTTTATCGTGCCTGGTCACTGAGGAAAAGCGTCATTCTCGCCTGCGAGTGGAAGGGAAAATGTTTGTGGAGACTGCAGGCAGTGAGGCTGTATTTTTCCTCTGCATTGTGTCAGGCAGTTCAAAAAGCTTTCAGGACAGTCAGGATGATTAATGACCGTTTTATTCCATAAGATACCGTAGCTGCTTCAAGGGGTATGAATAAAGGGAGTCTGCTTAGGCAAGGAGTTTTATGTATTTGTACTCCTTCAGCATTACAGCAACCTTTCAGCCAAAAATCAAAAGCCCCCCCCCCCCTTCCTTCACATGTAGTCAATCAGCCAAGATACGGTTGGTGTCCAAAGTTACTTCAGTTTTGTCTTGAAGCTACATGGATAATGCAGTAACCCCACCATTTAGCATGGTGCTGACTGCATGGCTAAATGAGCAGACGTTTGCCTCAAACGGGGTCGAGTTATAAAGTGATCTTAAATAGCTTTGCTTTCTGCTTATGTGTTTTCTCACACTGTATATCATATGTGATGGTTTAAACATGCTAGCTAACTTCCATTACAGGGCTATGCAACAATCATTGACGGAGGGCTCTTTCACACCTAATCTGTTTGGTCCCTGCGGGTCCATTAGGTCTGTTTTGGTCCAAATCAGTCTAGGGGAATTAACATTGAACATGCTTTTCTCCTGTTCTAGCAGACTATCAGAGCTGTTCTGTCCACATAATCTGCCTGTTTTAACATTTTAACTTGTTTACAGACGCTCACAGTACCGATTGTAACAGCAGGCGAGAAATAAAATAATAGCCAAGATGTGTGTTGATTTTGGCCAAGAATCAGTGACCTGATTTGGTTAAATTCAAATCTACTGGTTGGATGGTACATTTATATCAAGAATAAGAGACAGACTGACAGAGAGAGAGTGACAGGCCAGTGGAAGTTAAGAATGGTTGGTTTTTGGCGCTCAAATAAAAGAAGCACTTGTATCCTCACCAAGTTTCTGACCAATCAAAGTGCACCCACATGTATAATTTGGTGCACAAGGAATGGTTGGTTTTTGGCTCTTACATAAAAGGGGCACTTCTATCCTCACCAAGTTTCTGACCAATCGGAGAGCTACGCATGTCAAATTTGGTGCACATGAGCTGTGGCAATGTGTAACCAAATGGAAAAGCATACAGTGCCAAAAACTCTAGTACAGAATCATCTGCAGCGCTGGATATGAACACAAAATGCAGAAATGTCACGTTGTTGTTGTTGTTGTTGTTGTTGTTGTTGTTGTTGTTGTTGTTGTTGGATTAGGCAGTTAATAGAATAATAGTCAACCGATGAGAAAATTGCTAGTTGCGTATCTAAAAGCAAAGTAGATATAAATATTGTTCCCTTGACGGAACATCCTGCACTACACGCGGTAAGAACTACTGGTAAGAAAATCAGCTGCTGGAAACCCGAAACCCTTTCTATTACAAAAGGAAATGAGGTTGTTTTCAACTTCCTTATTCCATCCCATGTAGGCTGCAGTGCCCATTTAGTTTTACCACTGTTAGTATGTGCAGACATGAGCTCATTAAAAGCTGTAAAACCTGCTGTCTGAGAGCAGTGTAGACGGTAGTTCTGAATGCCCTTCTCTTCTCGGTCCTAAACAAGCGAATTTTACCTAGTAGATTTATGCCCACTCCCACAGTGCCCCCAGAATACAGCTGGCATTAGCCAGTAAGGTGACTAAAGCAGGAAGCACTGGCCTGAGTTGATACTGTGTGATGTATTTGCAGGGATGACCTTTCACTCTTCCTCTGTTTCTATAGAGTTCAAATGCAGCCTATTGAAAATCCCACCCGCCGTTTCCAAACTGTAGTCCCATGACGGTGGTTTGGTGTGAAACTGCAGAATGCTAACGCTCTGCCTTTTTTATTTTTGACGTTTTAAAGAGCAGTGCCATTGACCTCTTGCAGCTCCTTCCTTTTGTCTTTTTGGCTGCTGGCTTCTGACTAACTTGGTCACAGCCCTCCCCAGGCTACACCCTGTTTTACTTACTCCAACCAACCAGTAGATCTGTATGGCTGAACCAAGACTTGTAGATCTTTATTATTCAGTCTGTCAACCATTAGGTCTTTCTGGGTAGCAGAAGTTGTAGTTCAAAAAGGAAACGGTAAAAGAGGAATAATATTAAATGTACACCACACTAAATAATGGTGTAAAAATACAGAATATCTGAGCACACTAGGAACCAGACAGGGCTCTATTCAAAAGATCAGCACAGTGGTACCTACTGCCATCCACCCATTAGGCCTGTGACCTTAGTCAGGCAACTCTTAACAAGTCAGTTAGTAAGTCTACCAACCAACCAACCAACCAGTAGGTCTAGATAAGGTTTTGAAACCCATCAGTAGGTCCGTGTAACCCAACCAACCAGTTAGTCTGCCTGACCTAACCAACCAAAAAGCGTGCCGTGTTAGGTCAGCCTGTAGGTCTGTATGGTCTTACCTACCAACCAACCAGCAGGTATGGCTTATTTATGAGCTAGCATGACCTGACAAACTCAGACATCATAGTAGCACTGACGGTATGGACCTGCTAAATCTGCCTTCAGATACATTCATATCAAACGACACGCAGTGTGCATAGTAACATGCTGTGACCCTGCACATGGGATTGGAGCAACAGTGGATGCGAGGGAGGGTGCACACGCCACTTACCCTGCATCAAAGAACTCAACCATAAGGCCACCGCACACCGGTCCAGCAGTATCTAAACATTGAAAACCATTGTTTTTAATGAAGGTGCATTGAATTCCAGCTCAATGCCAGACTCCGATTTCCTGTTGCATGCACACGCATCACTCAGGCATACGTACGCTACAGATTGCACTCAACACTTCGGTTGTTTCTGTGTGTAATTAACACTTTAATTTGCCTTCAAAGAGCACAGCAGGACCTACAGACAAACACAAAGTCTGACGATGATGGTTTAGTGTAATGTGAAAAACCGGGGACAGTTTTAATTCTCAAGGCTGTAGTAATATGACACCAGTGTTCTGTGACTCTGAGCGTCATTCGGTTTCTCAGAACACCTCTCAGCGTTTGGTCAGTACCTTGTAAAATAAAAGCCGCATGGAGACCACAGAACAACATAATGGTGTTTAAAATGCGCAGAGGAAAAGGCAATCCGTGTTTTAGATAAGCAGATATCAGTGAAAGTTACAGCCTAGTGTTTTCTCTCATGGACAGAGCTGTTAGCAGAGTAGTAAACTGATGTCAAGTGTGATTAATGATCACAAACTGTAGTAAACAAACTTTCACCACCAAAGAATAAATACCCTAAAAAACTACTTACGTTGATGACTGTAATTAGCTGAACTCCGTTTTATGCATCATATAACCACGGCATTGCGGCTAATGCGCTTATCGTCACGGCCCTGCATGATAGTTGAAGACTGAATGCTTTTGCTAGTCACTGTATGTGTTGAAGAGAATGGCTTGGGGTGGGTAACAGGGAAAGTGCATGCTGGCCTGTTTGAAGGGAAATGGTGAAGGAGGTGTGTGCAGCTTTTTCTCCAAGTCTGGAAGGGATCAGCGAAACGAGGAAGTGGTTTTCTGGCCTGCGAGGTGGAAGCTAGGTGTGTCATCTTGTGGGCAGTAGTGAAAACAAAACGGTGTTTGAGAAAAGAATGAATGGCTGTTCATGTAGCTTTCTGACTGTGACTAATTTCAGGAAAGAGCATGTTTTCGTTAAGACAGAGTTCTGTTTAAGCCTCCACGGTCTTTTCTACATGTTCGAACAGTTTCAGACTGTGTAAAACTGGGTCGGTTTTGGCCCTGGTGTGAAAAATTTGGGATTTTCCCCATTTTTGTGTTTCTGTGGCTATGTGACCAGTCAGCATATGGAAGGAGTAACTCGACTCTGCAGTTTTTCATTCTGAGTGAAACATGCCTGTCAAATCTTTTGCATATTGTCTTCACCAGCACTTACACAAGTATCATTTCGCAAAGCATGTATGCAAATGTGCACGGTTCCTTCACGTGTTAGCAGTGTCTTAGCATATTACACTGAGTTCACCAATATTCTTTGCAAAACTGCTGCCAATCAAGCTGAGGCCCAGGCACTTTATCCCTGTGTTGCTGCCTCAGCACTCATCAATTCTCATATCCTTCAGGTATTTAATCATATGTAGTTTTTGTATATTTGTAACATGTATGTAGTAATATATATTTTTGTCATGTGATCAAATGAACAACATTAAGTAAGCAAAAGTGGCTGCGTGTTTTTGCTTTTTTTTTTTTTTTTCTTTCAACTTTTGCTTTTGTTAGTTTGCTGCTTGTTGGTTTATTCCTAGTTCTCTCACTAGCACTGTCCAACGTAGAATGTTGATGCCGCCATCTAATGCTAACATCATTAATCTTATGATATGGCATATGATACTTGAGACTCGATGTACTTATTCATGATTAACAAATGCATTGCTTTGCAACAGGTTTAATTTAGAAAGCTTTGCTTGGAATTTGCTGCTAAAACGCTGTATTTAAATAAAAGGGCTCATAGTCATATCAGTGGTTTTCAAGCAGCTAGGCTTCAGGCTGGAACTACAGATGGTTCAAAGGGTCAAACCTGGATAATTTGTGATGTTAATGCTTTAATGTGTCAATTCTCAACACCACCAGTGATCACATTTACATAGATCAGTGCCATGAAAAGGTATTTGTTGTCTACCTCCTGGTTTCCTCTAGTTGTACATAAAGGGATGATTTCAGAACCCCGGAACAGAAAGTAATAAGGGAAACATAAGGAAACACAAAACACAGTGTTTAAATGATCGTTTCATTTTTTGAAGGAAAAGAAGATTTTGCAACACACGTGCTCTCCCATGAGTTAAGCTGTGGATACGTCAACATGCAGCAGCAAACTAATGAGAGTGGCAGCAAAGCCGAAATCTCCAAAAAGCTCCAGCTTCTCTTGAAACAAGATGTAACGGTGCAGGGAATGGGAGGGTAGAGTCCCAACTGGAACCAATAAGTAGGACCATTCTACCAAATTTGCTTAAGGATGAATTATTCAGACCTTAAATATTTATTAAAGGATTATGATCTTTTTAAACCCAGCACATTAGTAGAGATAGTAATACTACTTACATTTTAACCACACCGCAACCTCATCCTGCAGTTTAGAGCTGGAAGTGAGACTGCATCCCTGTGCCTCATGACCACATGGTGAGGTTAGGTCTCATGGTTTTGAAGTATGTGTGTCCTAAAGTCTGGAAATTGGTGTGAAACATTAAGATTTGTCACTGCCGAAACGTTTCTTAACCTGTCTTGTGTTTTAATGAAGGTATGATGCCTTTGTGTGTGTGCAAAACAGTGGGTTTGTTAGTCACATACCGGCTGGCGTTTAAAGTTCTGCTCAAATTAAGCTACAGTTGTCACTGTGGAAGCAGTCACTACTGTAACGTTTGGTAGTGTTATGATGGATTTGAATCAGCCGACAGGAGTGAAACTTGGTGGGTAGGTTTCACTTCTTGAGAAATGCTAATGATTCAAGTTTACTTCGGCTGTGCATGTGACGTAAGCAAGGACAGGCCTTAGACATGACTGACCCAACAGCCATGATTGTGGACATTCAGTGAGCAGTGATGTCATTGATGTTAGTGCCAGCACCATTGACAGATGGCTACATGACTCAGGGCATGACAACGACTACCCTTAACACCACGTCAACGTCACCAAAGACTGCAATCTTGTTGTGTCAGACTGTCATGGAGTGACTCAGAACGGCAGCGGGTCATCTTCAGTGACGAGTCCTCTTACCAGTCTAAATGTATCATCATTTATTGTTCCTGGTGACCTTTATCTTCCTTCCCAATAGCACTGCAATCCCACACTTCCTTCTGGGTGCAGCTGTTCTTCTGATGATTTGTATTTTAATCAAGTAAACGTAGTTGCGGTAGGACGTCATTCGGAGCAAAATGATTTTAGTCTGTATTCAGAAATGTGTTTTTAACTTTGAACAATTTCAATAGAATGATCATAGACATTTATGGGTTGGAACAGAACCTGTTGCTCTTACTGGATCTCAGTGATGAAAGCTGAAACTGTGTCACACTGACTGGTAATTCTCTTGCTCTGGATCAGGTTAACCCTGCGATCGCACAGTGTAAATCTAGTTTAAGTGGGGAAAAAAAAGTTTTGTACAAATAAGATACTTGGCTTTAATCACAATTCATTATTTTAATGGTGACGATCTGTTTTAGGGGTTAAAAGCGTGTTCGGTGCGGATGATTGGTTTGTCTGTAGTGTAGCACATTAACGTTTTCTGTGTTGAGGAATCTGGTGCGGTGAGGAATCTTGCTGGCTGCCTTGGCTGACATATGCGTGCGTTCGTTGAATAGCTGGTGCCAGGCCAGAAGCTGCCAGTGGGTCAGGTTTCGAGCCTGGAGGTTTTTTCTTTCTTTCTTTCTTTCTTTTTTACAGCCGTTCCTCCTGAACTATTGTAGGGCAGCAGCTTCATTGACTGTGTAAAGCGGCTACAGGTTTCAGTGAGCTGGGTAATCTTAAGCCTGAAGTGAATGTTGTCTATTAGGAACGCTACTTGGCTGTCCTCGTCAGACAGTTACTTGGCTGAGAAATCCTGCTTTGTGAATTTTAGCCCCATTCAGCATGTTGTATCAGTTGGTTGGTCAGAAACGTTCCTCAGATGTAGTAGATTATCTACTCATACACAGTTTAAATTGGCCCTCTATTTAAAGGACCCTAGTCTACATTTTTGGCCCCTTGCTTAATCATAATGCCTGTCCGAGTTACTGCTGCTGAAGCCATGAGACATTTTTCAGCGTTAATCTGAAGTCGTATCACATACGTGTTCAGGAAGTGGCGGCTTTGTTGCAGTTGACTTTTGACACAAAGCATGTTGTTATGTTTAAAGGCATTTTTTCCTCGTCTAGTGGCGGTAAAACTTGCTTTTGAGCTGTTAAATGGTTTCATTTTCATTTTGTAGAGGTAAAATAGGAATTTGCTTCCTCTCATTGGGGATTTAAAGAGTGCTCCAGCTTTTCCAGCCTTCATTTCCGTCTACTGCATTTGTAGAATATGCCCATTTATCACAGACAGTAATTATGACGTATTTATTAGTCTTGCGAGTCCATACATGATCTCAAAATGCAACTCTTATGGTGGTGGATTGTTGCAAAAGGTGCTGTAAACAAAGGTTCGTCCCCTTAACCCCACCCCAAATTCCTCTAGTCTGTTCTCGTTCAAAGCCCCAAGGAACCCAAATCCTGTGGTGTCTTTCTAATAATGTTAATCTTGTTTCTCTGGGCCACATTAAACCTGTACAAAGTGTGTCTTATAAATATCATCCTGTCGTCTAATAAATTTTTGTTGTGTTTCACCATATTTTTCTTACCTGCCCATGTGCACTTGGGTGGTCCTTAGATTGGATAATGCTCCAGGAAGCATTTCCCAACCAATCACGAGGCTGATGTTTCTGGCCCCACCCACACAAAACAGTTTCAGAGTCAGAGAAATGTTAGCTAGCTAAGCTAACCCAGCATAACCGAAACCAAGCAAGCTAGACCTCCTGTCTATAGCCACCTGTCACCTGTTCGTTAATTCATACTGCTCATTAGCCATGCCCACACAGTTCCCAGATCAGTGTGGTGTTTTGTTTAAGCAGTTTTCAATAATTTTTATTTCTAATGTTTTTTTCACACAGGAATTTTTGTAGCTCATAACAGCCAGCTTTAATATATTGTCTTTGTCATTTGTTATTCGTATAGTCTTCAAAAAGCCTCTAACTCTTCTACAGTTCTCTTGGGATCTGAAGCATTAACCAAAGATGAATTTAAGAAAATGCATACTAATGTAATGATTTGTAATGATACGTAAATATTTCTAATTATTCAGATCAGCCCTAATCGGGAGTAAAAAACATCCTCCCCTAAAACTCCCTCTCCAAAACTTACCACGTGTGCTGTTGAATAGATAGTGACACCTGCCCCATAACAAAGAGGAGGTGCTTGGTGAACACACCAACAGTGAATGGAAGAATGGAGGTATCCATTAACACATGTCATTTGCAGGCTGTTAATTAGTGGTCTCTTATTTTAATTGATTGTTAGCGCCATAATCCTTGTTGGGCAGTGAGCTTTTTCTTGGAGGCAGTGTTGATGTCTTTCGTGCATGCTTTTACGTTTTGCATGCTCTGAAAATGATGTCACAGGGAATCGCGCTCGGGCCTGAGTGGGCACCCCCTTTATTTAACTCCCTGCAATCCTACTCCTTTGTGATGGATTATTGCTGGATTAGATGGGTGCATTAGTAGATGAATGAGAACATTTCTGGCTGTGTAATAGGGTTCAAATGTATAGATATTTACACAAATCAGCAGCTGCTCCAGCCAGGAACTCTATGTGTGAGACAGGCTGGTGTTTATTATGTCTATTTCCCAGCTGTGTGGAAACGCTGCTCTCCTACAGAATCTCTACACCGCTATAAAACAGTTCAGTACTGGTCTTTCCGTAGCTTGAACGGTCTTCTGTTTTCTGGTAGGTTGTCTGGTGGCCTCTGGCTTAAATGTTTGCTATAATTTCTTTGAGTGAACATGTGATGTGATGTGATGTTCTAGTGTGGGAAGCGAGCCTCTTTTTCTGAAGCACTCTTTCATGGTCATGATCTGCTGCTGTGTGCTCCTGAATGCCACTTAATATAATAGTTAAGTTTAATGTTGTCGTCACCTGGACAGCTTTTTAAACAAGGTACCATGCAGCGTAGTCAGTCAGCTCATTTACATATGCCTGAAACAAATAAAACAGCCTGTTGAATTCTAAAATATGAAGACAAATTAGAGAATCATAATGTTTTTAGGCATATAAAATTCCCCAAAACTCCACAAATAAAAATATTATTTTTTATAATAAACTAAATAAGAATAGAAATAATGCCTAACATTATTTTAGATTTTATTAAGTACTTTATGATTCTTACTAAATGCTTAAGTGATGTCTCAATGACCAATGATTATAGTAATAAGTGTGTGACTCAACAACTGGGACAGTAAGAAGTACACACTAATGAGCAATCTACTCATTAGTCTACAATAGATAATTAAATACTTGAAGTCG
>CM067477.1:29079283-29091286 GCA_034552555.1 Semaprochilodus insignis
GCGTAGGAGCCAGTGAGGCCAAGTTGCGTAGGAGCCAGTGAGGCCAAATTGCGTAGGAGCCAGTGAGACCACGTTGCGTAGGAGCCAGTGAGGCCACGTTGCGTCGGAGCCAGTGAGGCCACGTTGCGTCGGAGCCAGTGAGGCCACGTTGCGGAGGAGCCAGTGAGGCCACGTTGCGGAGGAGCCAGTGAGGCCAAGTTGCAAGTGGACATGTTACTGATCTGGGCTTGCGCAAAACACACAGTGCTTTCTAACAGGAGGGAACAGGAGGGAAAGCCTTGTGCATCAGTATTCAGTGCTCATTCAGTGTCAGCACACCATCACCGTTCAGTCTAGCGCTCTTTGCTTATCATTATTGCCCTCGACTGGTTAACTGAAGTGTCCCCAAACAGGAAGTGAACGCTGCTACCATGTGAAGCTGGATAGTCCAGCTCTCGCCACCATATCAAACAGCTCAGGTAATCGGCCAGTCAAAGTTGAAGATAGCTTGTGGTTTGGTGTTTTGCTCAAATTTTCCTATGGCCCCCGAGTGTGAGTGTGGCCCCCGAGATGTGGCGTAAAAGTCTAAATGAAGCTGATGAATGCTCATTTTTCAGGAATATCACTGACTGTGTGAAATACAGAAACACAGTGTTGCACATCACAGGGGTGGCTGTGTTTTTGAGGGGTTAGCATTGAGCGTGAGGCGCAGCCAGCTTAGCATGCGTGCACTCGGTTTTCTTTGAAATTTATCGGATGGGCTTTAAAATAAAGCAGAGTTTTGGACTAGGCCTGTGATTCTGTGGAGCGTATCGAGGAGATCCCTTACGCTATAGTAGATTGCGTTCAGCTGCATTATCATTCAGTTTGGTGCAGTGAGTGCACACTTTAAAGCCTGTTACCCTTTCAGCCATGACCGGAGAGCACAGAATGACCTTTAGTTTCTCCAGTGGTTAAGTTAGTCAGAGGCATGGGAACTCTTACATCACATAGAGCAGATCCAGATAAACACCAACTATTTGAAATTGGCTGTCCTTTAGAATTAATTAATGTTCCACAAATACAGACAGCAGCACCGTTTGCCCAGCAGCTTAACTTTATTTTAGTACCGGTTCTCGAAACCCATCCCTAGTTATAATCAGTGGTGGACGAAAGTACCATGTAGTTGAGTTAAAGTAGAGATCTCCAAGGTAAAATACTCCTCCAGTGTCAGTGTCAGTTCCTCCCTTTAGACCTCCACTGGAGTAACAGTACTAAAGTATTTACCTTCAAATGTACTTAAGTATGGAGAGTAACAGGAGCATGATTTATTATGGCTCTAATGTCCTATTATCATTTCTGGAACAAGACTCTTAATCAGCTCAGTTTAGGTGAAGAGACTCTAGTGTCTCTCAGTCCACCAGTCTTTAATAGAAGCTCATTAATTAGTCTGACACTGACGTCTATTCAAATCATCATAAGCACAGAACACTGAAGGAGAACAGGTTCCATTAGCTAGAACTTTAAAATAACTTGCTGCAAACATGTAAAGTCTCGGTTTAAGATTGTTTTGCAAGTTTAATAAGAAACAGGATCACTAATGAGTTTCCGTTACCGTGCTGTATCTGTAGGTCTCTGTTCATAAACATAAACCAGCCAAAACACATTTACTATAAAAGGTAAAGGAAAAAGACACTCGCCAGTCACGAGTGCATGTGTACATATTTCTATACTGTGGTCTATTTACCCACAAAGTCAGAAACAATATGTTTGATCGGTTTACTAACCCCATCCTGCTTTACCTGCCTTCCTCCAGGTGGTCCTTCATGTAGTCCAGACCTGAAAGGGACATTTCCATGGACTCTAAGAATCCATGAATAAGCTTGTTTCGTTTTGACATGTTACATTTTAACGTACACATACGCCGAAAGAAACAACAAATTTCACATAATGTAGTGGAGTAAACAGTCAGATATTTTACGGTGGCCAAGAAGTGCACAACAGATTAACATTTCAGAAAACAGAATTACAAACATAAGAACAAATTTACAAATGAAATGAATTACATTCAGGAAACCAACATTACAAAAGCAAAAGCAACTTTTCCAGTACCGAAACACAAAAGCAAAAGCGCAAAGTCGTCCAAAATGGAAATTCTTCAGTAAATTACAGATACACGGAAAAACTACTTAAGTACAGTAACCAATTACATTCACTTCATTACTGTCCACCACTGATCATAATGCATATCCATAGACCCACTGTAAACAGTGAATAGCAACTGTACAAACCACATCCCACATGCAAGTATCTGATTGGTTGGAACCCTTTTCATTCCTGGGACTGGGGGTTTCATTCCCCCACCTCCTTTCTTTTTAAGCAGTATATCACTTCTTTCTTTTTTTGCTGTTACACAAAATACGGTCACACCTCTCGTGTTATTGTTGAGCATCCTGACGATGTGTTTTACCCCTATCGCCCGCCTTTAGTCTACACGTACACCGTAGCATGTTGGCTGGGGTCTGTTGCACTGTGGAGGGCACCGAGGCTCAGTTAAGGGAGATTACCGGTCATTATACGGGCTGTTTACATCACTTCATTCTTGTCCCCTATGCGGCAATGCAGACCTGCGGGGTGGCACTGATCCAACCTTCCGCAGCCTACCCAGGCTCCGGGGGACCCCAGACAACGTCCGATGGAGAGGATTTCCTCTTTATTACACAAATGGCACCGAGCCATCCTTCAGTGGCTAAAACCATCCGCGGCCTTGTTCCCCAGAGACTCTACTGCTGCACTGCAGGCCGTCGCGGTGTCAGTGACAACAAGCTAATCAAGGGGTTGGCCCTGGGTTACTTGGAAGCAGCGCATTGTTTGCTTTTTACTGGCTGTAAAATGAAGGGGAATTCCGCGTTTCTGCGTAATTAAACGGTTGAGACGTAAATGGAGTTGTTCAGAGTGGTTTAATCTGAAGCGTTCCATTTCAGAAGAACTCAGAATCGTTCACAGTGGTGGTGATGGGACCCAGACGACGGGTTTAGTGGCTCTTATGTAGTAAGTTAGTACATGAAATGGGTATGAGTACGCTGCCGAATGTCTGCTATAAGACTCTCAGTGTAAAACATTGTTTAAATCTGTTTACGGACGAGATTTTGCCACCTAATCATCAAAAGAACAGCTGCAACCAGAAGGAAGTGTGGGATTGCAGTGCTATTGGGAAGGAAGATAAAGGTTACCAGGAACAATAAATGATGATACATTTAGACTGATATGATCAATATTTATTGAGCTACACATACAGAAGTAGTGTCTCTCAGTATGGCGTTGGGCCCCCATGTTTGCTAACCCAACATGTCAGACGTCTCAGCATGGAGCTGTAGAGGTTCCTAATGGTGTCCTGTGATAATCCAGCCCATGCAGCTTGAATATCCTCACACAGTTCCTGCAGATGGTGCGGTAGGGGTGGAGGTGGAGTGACACCAGGTCTTCTGGATGTGTGACACGTGACAACAAACCGTTCGTCTTGGTGCTGACCACGGTGCCTCTACACACAGATTCGTTGGTCGTCTCCACCAAGACAAAAGCGGGACTCGTCACTTAAGATGAAACTTCCGCTGCCATTCTGAGTCACTCCATGACAGTCTGGCACGACACCATTGCAGTCTTTGGTGAAGTTGACGTGGTGTTAATGGCAGTCGCTGTAACGGTCTGTGTGCATGTAGTCCTGGTTGGTGCAGCCGTCTGCCAATGGTGCCGCCACTAACAGGATGACTCATGGAGGACATCACTGCTCGCTGAATGTCTGAAATCGTGGCTGATGGGTCAGTCAGGTACATTGTTAAAGCTGGTCCCTGCTTAAGTCACATTTATTTATTTATAAGTCGTACAGTTATTACTGTTTGTCTATAATAGCTAAGAAGAATTACACATAGTTAGGTATGCGATTATAGACTGAATCAGATTTACCGTCTGGAAAAAAACATGGCTATAATGTAAAGAATTCTTTTTCATGTCCTTTCTTGAATTGAAAGTTTGGAATCTGCTCGTTCCACAGTTTCTCGGTTTGTTTTACTGAACTGCGAGTCAGACATAATTCCTATTAAATTTACCACATGCTATTGTCGTTGCTGCCAGCAACTGTGACTCGCGCTGCCAAATAAACAGAGAGGTGTTAATATATTGTTTATTGTAAGCAGTCAAACGTTCAGGTCCAGGAAACAGCGGCGGTCTCCCGGGATGCCCTGCAGCCAGAAAACCCACTCGGTTAAAGAAAACGCCTCGGAGCGACTGCCTGGCTTTTAGTGGCGCAGTTTGTTTTTCACGTTTACGCTGTCCAGTCTTTCCTCCTCCGTAACTCGGAATTGCCGCTGGCACTTTGGATTACTGACGAGCTGAGCGTTGCCGTGTTTACGTCCTGCTTTATATCCTCTGAAATCTGCTGCTGCTGCTCAGTGAAAGCTGAACATTGATGTCATTGATGTGTCAGCCTTCCTACAGCAAAGCACACAGTGGCTCTAACTGATGTGGAAGCTGCTCGAGCCGCTGCTGTCTGATTAGTAGACTGATCGGGCTGCAGTACGTTGCTCAGTTGGTACAAATGGCTGTAATAAAAGTCTGATGGAAATAATAGTGCTGCTCAGATTTGATCCCCTGCATGCAGTGGAGCAGATTGTGATTTTTACATATGTACATTTGATGAACTTGTTAGCTTTATTGATGCAGACATGTTAAAATGTATTAATTCTAACTTATTAACTGTTTTTTCTTACTGATTTACTGTGTTAATGCTAATTTATTCTGATTATTATTACCTTAACGCATGCCTTCATTAAATTTAATGCTACTTTGACTTGACTTATTGACTTGATTGATTTAAGCCTTATAACCCTTTATTAAAGCTAACGAATGAATTTTGTTAATGCTGATTAATGCTAATTTATTATTGTTATAACCTTAAAGCATGGCTTCATTAACTGTAATAATGCCAGCTTGACTTTAGTATTACTAACTTATTGACTGTTTCTGGCTTATTAACCGTATTAAGTCTAACTGAGGAACTTTGTGAATACTGACTTCATTAATGCTTATCTGTTACTTTTAATACCAACTTTTAAGTGTTCAGTGTTCACCTGTTAACATTTCAATTCTCCCTTATTAACATTACCAAACCAACTTATTACAGTTGTTACATTTATTAATATCAATAATGCCACCTTATTAATGATGTGTGATATTTCACTATCATTAACAGTGCTTATGTAAACTCGGAAGACAAGCAGGTTCAATGGTGATATGGTTTTGTATAGGTACTTAATTAGTTATTAGTAGTTAGTAGTTACTAATTTTGTACACATGGTTCCGTATGAGATTATAGATTAAATCATGTCAGAAATGTGGCAAAAATATAAATAATTCATTTTTCATTTTCCTTCTTGGGTTAAAAGTTTGGAATCTGCACTTTCCGCAGTTCCACAGTTTCTCCAATAATTGTTAGCTTTATTATTGCACGCACGTTAACGTTATTAGTTTTCACTTTATTAATGATATTGAGTTAATGCTGACTTATGAACTTTATTAATACTAATTTATTATTATTATTATTATTGTTATTATTACCTTAAAGCATAGCTTATCAACTTTACCGATTCTGGCTTATTAGCCCTATTAAAGCTAACTGAGGAATTTTGTGAACACTGACTTTATTGATGCTAATCTATTACTTTTAATACCAACTTTAAAGCGTGTGGTTATTGACTTCAGCAGTGTTCACCTGTTAACTTCTTAGCAGTATTAAGACCACCTTATTACAGTAGTTAAACATATTAACATCCTTATTGCTAATTTAATGATGTGTGCATTTTCAACTGTGCCTACAGTATGTGTAGTGCATGGTCCCGAATACGCTGCCCCCTGCTGGTGGCTGCAGGTCCTGGACGGCGTCTGGACTGTAGTGCGTCATGTCCTGCACTGGCGGGTGGGCGGGCTGGAGCTAGCGTGGGGCTAAACTAAAGCCTGAGGGTGGTTGCATAAGTCTCATACACACACACACACACACACACACCCCTTACCAGCCCCTCCACCCCCCTCCCATCCAATCCCCTCTGTAACTACTGAACGCCGGCGTCAGCAAAGCCCCCCCTTCGCATTCACACAGTGCTGCTATTGTACTGGGTGAGTGTGCGGATGTGCATGTGAACTCACAAGCACGTTCTGTTGGGGGGTGAGGGGGGGCTTTAAAGTGGCAGGTGGTAAAGTACTGTTCTCAAGAGCTGCGCAGTTCAGGCAAGATTCTGTATAGTGCTTAGGTTGCGGCATTCCCAAACATAAAGCTTCCTTGATGGTTTGTGACTGTAAAGTCCAAATCTGAAATGCTTCATATGTTTAATATTCAGTATTTTTGGTCGGACGTGACTGTATAATTGTTTAAGCAGTGTAAACGTGTGCCATATTTACAATAAATAAATAAACTGCTGCAGTGCGCTGCTGTATATCCTGTGCTGTGTCATGTAACAGTGCGGTAGTAACTTCAGGCTCCTGCAGATGGCGCTGCACGAGGATGATGGGGCTATAAATACCTGCGGGGTGTGAGTGACGGGATTGAGAAGAGGAGCTACAGTGCAGTGAATGTCTGGTTCCATGTGTGGAAGATGGCTCCAAAGCAGATGATTGGCTAAAAGGAGTGACTGTATTTGGGCGTGCCAAAGACCGTAGTGTGAAGGAAGTAGCTGTATCTGCAGGCGTATGGAAGCGTACGGTCATACGGGTCTACCAGCAGTGGCTAAAATCCCTGTCTACAGGGAATTCTCCTCGGAATTGTGCCAGGGAAGGCATCCACCAAATGTGGCCTAACTAACCAGTTCCTTGATGTAAGAGTGAACATTGATGTGGCCTACATCCAGAAACTTCGTTCAGTCCATGCCCAATCCAATCATAGCTGTTGTTGGTGCTGGTGGAGGTGTTACACGCTGTTAGGTACGGTTCAGTCACAGGGGACCGTATTATTTTGTCCGGTGAGCTTATATACAGTATATGACAGCACTCGATGTGGAATCTGTGGCAGTAATGCCACACGGTTCGAGTCTACACATGGATACACGACAGAGCTTGTACTGACCAGAACCTATTTGACTTGTATTTAGAGTCTTCAGTAAGGCTTCAACTTAAAGCCCTGCTCTGAGTGTTACTGGATTAGCACGTTAGCCTATTAGCAGTTTGCAATTCCTGAGTAAGCTCAGGTTCAATATGTTTGTGGGTCTTTTACTACAGGTGATGAACAGCAGTAATGATTGTCATGTGTAAATTAGCTCGTCTCCATCGTTACACGTGAACGACGAGATGTCTGCTGGACACCGTGCTCCACTAGAGGGCAGTGTAGAGTCTACGTCATACAGTTTGTGATCGGTCCAAAGACGACCGCAGTCTGCTAAAGGCTACCACACACCAGACGGAAAGAGATGGGATGTGAGTTTTCACCTCCTTTAAGGGCGAAAAAGTTCTCTGTCTGCTCCTCCTCCTTCTTCCTGTTCTGCTGCTGTTGTGATTGTTCACAAGCTCCGCTCAGAAGAGGGACCGCATCACATGACCAGAGTGTGACAGCGCAGTGGGCGTCTGTGAAATCTAAGTTGTTCTGCGTGTCTAAAAATATCATCTGAAATTGCAGCTTGTTTGAGTAAATTGCAGTGACGGTGTTGTGTGTTAACATGTGCGTGTGTCATATTGCAGTCTGCATGTGACTGCTGATCTTTCAGAACTGCTTAATTTCCGATCTGTAGAATTAAGGCTCTTCTAATATGTACTGGATCAAGAATGAGCTCAGGTCTTTGACTGCAGGTGAAGAAGCTGAATAGATGTGTAGTAGCGGTTTGTAATGAGTGGGGAGCGCATGCTGGCTCGGTGTATGTAGCACTGTGTTGGTGATCATGGTCATTAGCCTGTTAGCAGGAGTGAAAGCAGGACCTGCTCTGGTTCCGCTTGCCGTCCGTCCCCTGGGCTCTGCTGTAACCTGCTGCCGGAAGAAGTGCTGCTCCTAGCACAATGTAGATTAGGGCTGGGCCAGTAGACGGTGACATCCATCATTGATGGCTGACAGAGGTTATGCCTCACCCTTCGGACACTTCAGGCAGACGATCCTGTTTTCACACTTATAGGCTCATTATGCTGAAACTGTGCTTTCAAGCACAGACCGATCTTGTTGAAATCTGTTTATGCTGATTCAGAAATGCTCCGTATTTCCACCAGAGCTAGCTATGTTGGAGTCAAACTAGCGCAGTTAGCGTGCCATTATTAAGGCGCTTCATGTCATTTTTGGTCTGTAATGTAGGTTAATAACATTCCTTACCTTTTAGGTCTTAAGTAGGTTGTAAGTAGGTCTTACGTAGCGCTGTATTTGAAGTCTGTGTTTTATTATTGCAGCATTAGCCTGTTAGCCAGCTAGCTTTCTGCTACCTGTCCAGGCTGGATTCAAGCTGGCAGGGTTAGCTTTTATTAAGGTGCTTCATGTCATTTTTGGTCTGTAATGTAGGTTAATAACATTCCTTACCTTGTAGGTCTTAAGTAGGTCTTAAGTAGGTTGTAAGTAGCACTGTATTTTAAATTTGTGTTTTATTATTGCAGCATTAGCCTGTTAGCCAGCTAGCTTTCTGCTACCTGTCCAGGCTGGAGTCAAGCTGGCAGGGTTAGCTTTTATTAAGGCATTTCATGTCAGTTTTGGTCTGTAATGTAGGTTAATAACATTCCTTACCTTGTAGGTCTTAAGTAGGTCTTAAGTAGGTCTTACGTAGTGCTGTATTTGAAGTCTGTGTTTTGTTATTGCAGCATTAGCCTGTTAGCCAGCTAGCTTTCTGCTACCTGTCCAGGCTGAAGTCCAGCTGGCAGGGTTAGCTTTTATTAAGGTGCTTCATGTCAATTTTGGTCTGTAATGTAGGTTAATAACATTCCTTACCTTGTAGGTCTTAAGTAGGTCTTACGTAGTGCTGTATTTGAAGTCTGTGTTTTGTTATTGCAGCATTAGCCTGTTAGCCAGCTGGCTTTCTGCTACCTGTCCAGGCTGCTAGTGAGGGCAGAATATATCCAGTCATATGGAGAATATAACATGTCAAAAGGTTGAAGCGAGTCTGTTGAAACAAACAGTGATGTGCAATGTGCGTCACTGGGCTGCTGCTAATAGACTAACAGCTGGGCTTTTCCCTCAGTCATTGTGAAGCCTCAGCCTCATGTCTGCTGAAGTTCTGTGCTGTTTGTTCGTGTAGCATTTCTGTTCCTGCCACNGATGTGCAATGTGCGTCACTGGGCTGCTGCTAATAGACTAACAGCTGGGCTTTTCCCTCAGTCATTGTGAAGCCTCAGCCTCATGTCTGCTGAAGTTCTGTGCTGTTTGTTCGTGTAGCATTTCTGTTCCTGCCACAATTGTCTGTAAACAGAACGCTGTCCCAGAATGCCTCATTTAATAGGACAAAAAAATAACCTGACAAACAGGCGACACTGCCGTCCCAAACCGGATATTTCATCCATGTTCGTGAAGCACAGTGGTCACATGTTCAATAAGGTGGAAACGTCGTCATCATCGTGTGCCTGTTATGTAAACATCGTCCGACCCTTTATAGACAAGAAGCAGTAATTGTTATATTTTCACTTTGGGATGAAGTCCTGCATCTCTGTGTTTGTTCTATTTTAATATTTGGCTGTAGATGGAAAGTGACAGCTACTCTGTGCATTGTGGTAAATAATCTTGACCAATAGAAACGGTCCAAAAGTCCTGTTCAGTTAACTCGCGCTCAAAGTGTAGCAAACGTACTGCTGTGGAGATGCAGCCTTGCCGGTTGGATCCCCTGAAGCGACAGGACGTGACCGAAGTGCCCTTGAGCAAGACACCTGACCCCCAAGTGGGGAGGTCATGGGCTGAAGGTTAGGGAACCAGTCTTGTGACCGGAGGGTCATCAGTTCAAATCCCTGAACTCACATGGCTGAAGTGTCCTTGAGCAAGGCACCTGACACCTAACTGCTCCATGGGTGCCGTGGGCACGTGGGCAGCCCTATCCACGGCACATGGGGAGCAGTTGGGGGTTAGATAAGTGAATAGGTATTCACTGTGTGTTCACAAGTGGGTTCACTGCCCCCTAGTGTGTGTGTGTTCACAAGTGTGTGTGTGTGTGTGTGTGTGTGTGTGTGTGTGTGTTCACAAGTGTGTGTGTGTGTGTGTGTGTTCGTTCACTAGTGTGTACGTGCATGCGTGCGTGTGTGTGTGTGTGTTAGTGTGTGTGTTAGTGTGTGTTCGTTCACTAGTGTGTATGTGTGTGCGTGTGTTCCCAAGTGTGTGTGTGTGTTTACAAGTGTGTGTGTACGTGTGTGCGTGTGTTTGTATGTGTTCACAAGTGTGTGTGTGTGTTCACAAGTGCATGTGTGTTCGTTCACTAGTGTGTACGTGCGTGCGTGTTCACAAGTGTGTGTGTGTGTGTGTGTGTGTGTTCACAAGTGCGTGTGTTCACAAGTGCGTGTGTTCACAAGTGCGTGTGTTCACGTGTTCGTTCACTAGTGTGTACGTGCATGCATGTTCACAAGTGTGTGTGTGTGTGTGTGTTCACAAGTGTGCGTGTGTTCACAAGTGTGCGTGTATGTGTGTTCGTTCACTAGTGTGCATGTGTGTCTGTGCCTGTCTGTGTGTGTGTGTTCACAAGTGTGTCTGTGTCTGTTCGTTCCCTAGTATGTACATGTGTGTTTCACCTATATGCGCTACACAAATTCCTCTGTGTTCAAACACAATTGGTAAACAGTTCTAAACAGTTTGAATACAAAATTAATTAATAATTTAATTAGATCAGATAGTGGAGGAAGAAGTTGTAATCTGATGTGATTCACTAACCCAAACAGTCTAACCCAAACAGTCTAACCCAAACAGTCTAACCCAAACAGTCTAACCCAAACAAAAACTAAACTTTCAGTTTCACTTTAGATTTGACTCTGGCTGTTTGACGGTGCCGACCAATCAAACGCTGTGAATGTGATGTAATGAAACAGCGGAGCTGCGGAACTGAGTCATACTGTGGTCTGTGTGTTTGTCCTTTATCTGAGTTTGATTATGATGTCATTTAGATTATGTGGTTAGGCAGAGCAAACTCATGTACTATTAACTGCTTAGTTGTTTAAGAGAAGGATAAAGACGGTATCGGATCGGTATCGGCAGATATCTGTATCGGACATGAAACTAGAGTATCGAGCCACCACCACCCCCACCCCCACCCCCACCGCCCCCGGCTGTAATCACCGTCTGTAATTCTGATGTCAGACTGATTAATAATAGTCTGCTTGTTCCGTTATTAGTGCTTTGTGAATCGGCCGCTGATGTGTTTGACTTGTTTTAGCACTGATGTGAGATCAGAGTCAGTTCAGGTGATTTGGTTCTCCGCCGTGTGTGGAACCTAGCAACACCCCTGATTGAATCAGTAATGAGGCTTTGATTACATCACTGCGTGTTTGGCTGCAGCGAAGCTGGCAGTGAGTTTAGTGTATAATACGAGTCTGTTCTCTGTGGACTTTGGCGTATTGTGTGTACAGGAGGCACTCAGATCATCTGTAAACAATGCCATCCTTTAGCTTGCGCGCGCTCTCTCTCACTCACTCGCTTTCTCTCTCTCTCTCTCTCTCTCTCTCTCACACTATTTCCCTTTTTTCTTTCTTTCCGTTTTCCCTTGTTCGCTCTGCTCTTTTTTCCCCTCATCCCATCCCATCTCTTTCTTTCTCTTTTCCCTGCCTTCCTCTATTGCCTGTTCTTCTCTTTCCTTTTTTTTCCTTTCTCTTACACTCTTTCTTTCTTTTCTGTGTTTTCTCTTCAATTCCTTTCTTTTTTTCCCCACTTAGACTCTCTCTCTCTCTCTCTCTCCCCCTCTCCCTCTCTCTTGTTCAGGTCAGGCGTTCTCTGCAGAGATGTTTAGCTCTTGGCCGCCTGCCTGTGTCAATGTGGCTGTGTGTTTATGCTGTCTCCCATGCACCCGCTGTAGTGCTCTAGTGCTCTACAGGGAAGTGAAGTGGTTGGTAGCATTGGGGGGGTGGGGG
>CM067477.1:29096083-29112655 GCA_034552555.1 Semaprochilodus insignis
TGCGGAGCGTGCAGGTTCACCGCGGGCCTTGAAAAACAAACCCGTTTGCTTTAATGCATAAAAACTGAATAAGCTTTTTTTTTGGCACTGGTTCAGGCTTGATAAAATGGCGTCCTTTTGCTACGCAGCGACTCTCCAGAAGGACAGCGCTTGTGTCGGAAGCACCCTGCCCTTTTTTTCCCCCCTCTCTCTCTCACTCTCTCTCTCTCTCTCTGTTTCTCTACCAGCACTTGCGTTCTTTCGTTCAACTCTCACATACGCACTCCGTCTCTGGTTTTGTCTGATGTCTGGTTAAAAGTGATTTCTGCAGGCTGGAGGCTGAAGCCTGTCTGGAGTGCATGAGCGAACGCCGTCGCTTTCCTAAGATCCGGCGCATACTTCACCGTGTCTGCGCATGCAAACGGCGTACATAAAAAAAAAAAAACAAACAAGGGGGAAAAAAAACAAAACAAACAAAAACAGCAACAGAGTACAACCCGCACCATGGAAGTGGGGCGGCACTCGTGAGGCAGTGATCGCCCGGGGATCTTGGGCTTGATAAGGCGCGATTTGAACGCTTTCCGATCTTGTCCATGCGCTGTTTAAACTGGAAATGTTCCTTTGGAAGCGAAGGCTGTACGCTCCACTCGTCAGGCCTGCAGAGATGGCCGTGGTTATGAAGGTAAAGATTTGCGGCGACAGGAGTGCAAAATTATGGCTGCAGCACATACATGTGAACCAGCCCGGAGAACCGCTGGCACATTTCAGCTACGAGGACCAGGATAAACGGTCTGTATGAAGCAGAACTGTGATGCTATTCAGCCATATTCAGTCATTTTTGCAACTGCAAACCATAACAAGTGGTCCTGTCTGTGCACATGTAGCGTTCTTCGAGGTTTGTATTTATCAGCGTGCTGTTTGAAGACGATATCAAAGTCTAAATATCCAACTACGTGTTTGTTTCTGAATGAACGAGTGGCCAATTAAATGAAACGTGGCTTAATATCGTCGATTGGTTTCTGTTGTATTAAGGAAATGTGGGCATGTTGATATCAAGTCCAAGACTAAGTAGTCTGTAGAATTTTTTATTATTATTATTATTATTATTATTATTATTATCATGGTGTTGGTATATCCCTGGAATATTCATGCTGTACTCCTTCTCTTTCTCCCTTCAGAGCTGTCCCCACAGAGTGGCCAGTCAGCGCAGTATGAGAACCCCCACTGGGGACATATACCCACCAATCGCAACGCTGCTGTACCCACAACCAGCAGCAACAGCTGGGATCAACTGATCATCGACGAAAGCGATACTGAGGCGTGGCCTTCTATTTCTCGCAGCGAAAGCCACGTCCCCGTAGGATGCCCCTCGGACACTGAGAGTGCCGGTGACATCAACAGCAGCACAAACAGCATGAGCATGGCCACGGGGGCCGGCCAACAAGGCCACTTTCCCGCCAATCATCCCAGTAAAGCCAGTACCGGCCACTCAGGCGGCCTCCTCTCTGGTCAGGGTGGGGCCAACAGAGGCTGGGGCTCAGGCCCTTCTCCTGCAGGAGGTGGGGATGGAAAGAGTGATGGCAGCAGTGCATCAATGGGAGCCAGGGCCTGGGGCTCCTCCAACTTTAACTTGAACTTAAATCCCAACGCCAACCCCTCTGCGTGGCCAGTCCTGGGACATGAAGGGACCGGCGTGGGTGGCAGCTCCGGAGGATCCAACCCCCCTCCTCCTACTAATCTCTGTAGCCCACCGGGTGCGCCACCCACTGGCACCAGCAGCAGTGGCAATATGGGTGGTGCCAATGGTAGTTCTGCTGGTAATGGCAGCGGTGGCAGCAATGGCAGCAGCAGCGCCTGGGGTGGCATGGTGCCCTCTGACACCTCAGAGCCACACTCCTCCCCGTCCACGAATGTGTCTTTTAGCTCCGAACCTCAGAACCTTAACACTGATGGACCAAATCACACTAAGCAGGAGCCCATGAGCCCTGGGCACGGCCTTTCCAGCTGGGGCGTTGCCTCTGTGGGCATGGGCTCCTTTGTCCAGCCTTCAACCGGAACTTCACAGGTCAATGGGGAGGAGGGATCTGTCTGGGGCAACGGAGATGCCAAGTCTGCCAGTGGCTCCAAGGATTCGGGTTGGGACTCAGGGAGCGGCTGGGGTCAAGGAGCAGCTTCAGGCACTACTGGCTGGGGACAGCCTTCCTCCGGTGGTGACTGGGGCAAGCATTCCAGCAGTGAGCCTAAAGGGTGGGAGTCCGCAGGCTCTCCCACTCAAGAGCAGCAGCTCAATTCTTGGGGCAGTGGAGCCAATGCTCCAGCTAGCGAGGGAAGCAGTGATAGCATGGATGGACACTCTCACAGGAGGGACCACTCATCAAGAGATGTAGTCCCACCTCTCCTGCCTGCCCAGGACATGGACCCAAGGGTTCTTTGCAACACAGGCTGGGGCCAGACCCCTGTGCGTCAACACACGGCCTGGGAGACGGAAGAAGCCGCACGTTCTAATCGCAAGAACGACATTGGAACTGAAGCATGGGGTGCGTCCTCCAGCACACCCAGTGCAGGACCACCGGCAACACCTGGTAGTGCCAACGCAACTTCTGGCACTACTTCCAGACCTGATTCTGGGGGCAAGAGTGAGGGCCCCTGTTCCACTGCTGCAGCTACATCAGGCTGGGGCACAGCCATGCCAACCCCAGCCCAACCTGGCTCTGGGTGGGGAGACACCCCAAGCACCAAGAAGCCCCCCACCGGTCCTGGGGGCTGGGGCAACCCCACACCTGGAGGCCACAGTGGCAACCTGCAAAAAAGTGGGGGCTCCTGGGGCTCTGAAGAAAAGTCCCCCACCTGGGATGACTCTCATGCCAAGGCAAAACCTCAGGGTTGGGGTGAGGGGCCCAAGCCCCAATCCCATGGATGGGGCAATGGATCTGGAGGAGACAGTGGGTCTGGTGGTGAATGGGGTGACTCTGGAGAAGGGAAGAAGAATGGTCCATCAAGCTCTTCCTGGGATGGAGAGGGATCAGGTTGGAAGGAGGGCCCCCGTGGATGGGGAAAACCGAACCCGGGGGTTGGGGGAGGCTGGGGAGATGCACAACGCACTAGTGCCCCAGCACAGGGATGGAGTAACAAGCCTCAGGAGGGCGGCAGTGGCAATAGTGGTAGCGGGAGCATGGGCTCATGGGGAGGTCCTGGCTCCGTCAAGCAGAGCAGTTCTGCATGGGGCGGAGGAAATGGAGGAGTTAAACATAATCATGTTGGAGAGCCAACAGGTTGGGAGGAACCTTCCCCACCTTCTATCCGACGCAAGATGGAGATTGACGACGGTACCTCAGCTTGGGGTGATCCAAGCAGCTATAACAAGACGGTCAACCTCTGGGACAGGAACAATCCTGGAATGCAGGGTAAAGCAGGAAATGCCAACAATCCTCCCAACAACCATCACCACCATACCCACCATAATCAGCCGCACATGCAGGGCCATGGCCATGGAGGGCCAAATGGAGCCAACAACCATATCTCTCCTGAAAATGCAAGCCCTCATCAGACTGTGGCCCCTCACAGCAGACCATCCCTTATGACTCCAGGTAAAGGAACTTTTTTATCTTCTGTGTGTTATTAAGATTTCTGGTTTTGCTCATTTCACAGCGCAAAGCATCCAGGATTGAAGGTGATGATGGATCGATACTTCGTGCACCCTAGATGTCGGCTAACGCAGTTGTCATGCATACATAGTATCAACAGAAGCGTGTGGGACCAGAGTAGTATTTACACTCCTCATCAAAAGAACAGCTGCACCCAGAAGGAAGTGTGGGATTGCAGTGCTGTTTGGAAGGAAGATAAAGGTCACCAGGATCAATAAATGATGATACATTTAGACCGATATGGGGAATATTTATTGAGCTACACATACAGAAGTAGTGTCTCTCAGCATGGCGTCTCTGCGTGGAGTTGTAGAGGTTCCTGATGGTGTCCTGTGATAATCCATCCCATGCAGCTTGAATATTCTCACACAGTTCCTGCAGATGGTGCGGTAGGGGCGGAGGTGGAGTGACACCAGGCCCTTCGTCTTGGCACTGAGCACGGTGCCTCCACACACAGGTTCGTTGGTCGTCCCCACCAAGACAAAAGCGGGACTCGTCACTGAAGATGACCCGCTGCCATTCTGAGTCACTCCATGACAGTCTGGCACGACACCATTGCAGTCTTTGGTGACATTGACGTGGTCTTAAGGACAGTCGTTGTAACGGTCTGTGTGCATGTAGTCCTGCGTCGTGCAGCCGCCTGCCGACTCATGGAGGCCATCGCTGCTCGCTGTATGTCCACAATCATGGCTGTTAGGTCAGTCAGGTACAGCGATAAGACCTGTCCTTGCTTATGCCACATGCACAGCTGAGCGTAAAAACCTGAATCATTCGCATGTCTCACAATGTCAAACCCACCCACCAAGTTTCGTTCCTTTTCAGTCGGTTGATTCCTTCAGGGTGCAGCTATTTGTGCAGCTATTCTTTTGATGATGAGGGTATTTTAAAGAAGTGATATGCATGTATATCTACAGAAATGTATAGTAGTTAATAGAACCAACAGTAAATAACCATAAGCAATCCCAAATAGATCTTCCCGTGACTGTGCGCCAAAAATGAGCCCATGCTGCCTGATAACCCGAATGCTATGAAGCAAACACGAGCCTGCCAGTTAACATCAGCTCACCCAGCCAGCTGGCACGTGAGTGTCCGATACAAATAGGTGCTTTACTTGTCATCCAAGCAAATAAGCTTCGCACCTGTCCTTACACAAACCCGTGAACAATCTGAGGCAAAAGTTGAGGTCATGGTTTCATTTTGTGTGTATTGCACAAGCCCTGGTATTAGTTGTTNCAAGCAAATAAGCTTCGCACCTGTCCTTACACAAACCCGTGAACAATCTGAGGCAAAAGTTGAGGTCATGGTTTCATTTTGTGTGTATTGCACAAGCCCTGGTATTAGTTGTTCTTATACTTTGCCTTTGACGTGCACTATAACAAAAGCTGCTAAACCAAGCATTTCCCCTCCCCCCCGTGGAAGGAAGTCAACCTTTGTTCTTGCAGCAGCGCAGGGTCTGGGAGAGGTGTTTTATCGCAGGTCAGTCGAATTGAAACCACTGTTTACATTTTTCTCCGGGAGATCAGTCGTACGCACCGTGTTTGAGATAGGAGGAAGTGTGTAATTAAGAGTTGGGCTGCCATCTGCGAGCAGTTACACAGAGCCTCGGCGGGGTGCTGGAACGGGTCCGACGCCCCCTGCTGCCCGTCTCCTGCTCTGCACCCGCTCTGCCAAGCCAGTCTGGACCTGGCATTCTTAGGGCTGCCCTTCAGGCCTGCTGGTGCCAAGAATTAAACAGGCTTCATCTGCCGTCCGCTTGGACTGCGCTCAGCTCTTTCCGCCTACGGTTCCATTTATGGAGTAAGGTTTAGAGAAGGAATGTGCGAATAGCATGTCTACAGATCTAATCAATCTAAACCCGAAGTTGAGTAGTGGCTGGTTATGCTAACTCGGGTCCATCTACTCTAACAGTTTGATGGATTCGTACTTCTGTCCACAAGTTTTTTCAGGTATTAACATTTAGATAAGTACTTTTTGGGTTTCAGAGCTTCTACTGATTTTTCTGTTTAACAGCAAGAGTGCAGAATAGAGTCCATCAAACTTAAGTTCCTGTGCTGGAAGGTGCTGGATATACTAGGAGGTTCCACGGCGGTTCTCTACGTTGCTCAACACTCATTGTTTTTTCACCTGAGCTTCTTCTCCGGCTGTTCTGTAGACATTGTACTTCGACTCCAGCCAATATGTTAATACGTTAATATATGGGTGCGATGGACAGTGGTTATGGTGTAAGGGGCTGTGCTAGTAGGCAAGCTATAGCTACTTTTCTCATCTCCCTGCTATCGGAACAAAACCTTCTAGCCCCGTTTGTCGTTTTTCAGTGTTGGACATTATTTGAATACCCGACGACCTTAACATTGCGTGTAGATTTCATGATGAACAGACCAAAAGAAATACTTCGGTTACATCAGGGTCTGTTAAAAGTAAAGTCCGTTTAGTCCTTCTCCTGTGAAGTTGTCATTTTTGAGAAACGAGGTTTTGTGCTGACAGCAGCGATATCTATCTTTCTTCAAGTCCAAGTAACAAGAACAGCTCGTTTCACTCTGAGGATTTAATAGGTTAATAATAAGTCGGGAAATGGTCAAATGGAAATAATTGGAGAATTATTACTGGACCATAAAACATCACAAATGTGGGGGGAAAGAAATATAATACTAGAAAAGTCGTAGGATGTGGGCCGTCAGAGTTAGCTTACAGGCTGCTGTTATTGTAGCGTTTCAGTTTAACCACAGTGTCAAAATCATTAAGCCTTTAAGGTCATAATAACAAAGAAAGAACCGAAAGTGCTGCCGCTGTTATCGAGTGTTTTGAGGACAGGCAACAGATTACGGGACGCACACGCTTTACTTCAAAGCTGTGGAAGAACATTTTCTAACATTTGAATAATCAGATCTGATCAAGATGCCGCCTGTTAGTGATTTGTGATACCCTCATCAGCTTAAGCCTAGTTCAGGTTGCTGTTTAGATTTGTAACCTCAGCAGTTCCAACACGTTTGTACTGTTTGCCCCTTTTTGGACCAAGAACTTCCCCTAAGGCTCCATGCCAAGTGCCATGTGCAGTATACCGACCAAGTCATTCAAAGGTCACTGGCCCTGAGAGTTTGCCTATGTCTCTGTCCAGGATGGGGAGAGATGCCGAATGTCCACTCCAAACCTGAGCCCTCTTGGGGAGAGCCAGCGGCCCCTGCAGTGAGTGTGGACAACGGCACTTCAGCCTGGGGAAAGCCGCCCGGAGGCTGCGGGGGTTGGGGCGACAGCAACCCTGAAGGCTATAGCCGAGGCAACGTGCCGCCAGGATCTGCGCCCTGCAAGCCAGGTTGGTCTTCGCTTGAACATTGAAGTTTGGAGTTTACAAAGTACCTCACAAAGTCGTTCGGCTAAGGCAGGACTGGAGTCTGAACTTAGGAGCTAAGAGGCTGATGTGACTAAGAAGTTACCAGCTACGGCGGTTAGCTGGGTGCTAACTTGCCGCACACACGCCTCCAACTGTCAAGCTGTGAAGTGATCTAATAGGCTTGCTTTTGACACTGCGTTGCATGCCGTTTTAAAAATGGACAGACTTTAGCTTATCGACTACATTTGGGATAAGGGGAATTTTTTTAGGGGGGCATTTTTCACTAAACTACTTCTCAAAGTCCGTCCCGCTCTGCTTGAGGACTGCAAGGAATAACTGCTTGAGGAATAAACAGAGTGCTAAATACTATTTAATTATTACTAAGAAAGTGATGTAACATGCTGTTTGAGTGCTGCTGTTTATAGGAACGTCAAATTGTCATGCAGTCATCAGTAGTGAATGTATGAAACTCACTCCATGAAGTGTGAGGGGCTGCTGAGAAAGCCATTCAGGAAATCCATCCTGATTGCGCTCCGTCTTCCAGGTCCACTAGCTTCACGGCAGGCACAGTGCACGCCTGTGTTAACTAACTCAAGGTGACTCAATGTGTCGGGGCAGTGTTTGCAGTCACTCGCACTGCATTAGCTCAACGTTATCCCGAGCTGGGATGGCATATGTTTCCATGTTGTAAAACTAAAAGTATAAATACAGTAAAGTAATGTGTTGATAAAATGTACTGGGCCGTCACAAATCTTAGTATTTAAAGTGTAAATATGTTTATGTTGGGCTGTTTTAGGGTCATTTCGTACTTTCAAAGGACTTTCAAAGTGAAGAGCCTAAAGACGCATGGAGTTCTCTGGGGTAGATCGGAGGGCTGTGTTTTTAGCTGTTAGCGCTGGAGAGGCTCTTCTCGCCGTGCTTGGTGCTTTTTGCTGCGTTATAGACCGTAACCCCTAGAAGCCAGAATGTTATAATATTTTGCAGTTTGCCTCCAAAAAAACAGCTATACGAATCCCAAAGTCAAAACCAAATACCGGCCCGGCGAACGAATATACAAATAGTTGAATATTGGGGTCCGGCCCTAGCTGATTCGCCTACAGGAGTTTGCTATCAACTTTGGGCAAGGCACAGTTGGAGGTAAGAGCTATCAGGATAGTCAGTGAGCAAACATAATTGCATACTGAGTAATGTGAAACGATAATAAAGACCCTGATTCATTTGTTTAATTTCCAGCTAACAGAAGTGCAGGTTATTCATTTCTGTTATTAATTAACAGAGGCATTACACAGAAGCCTCCAGAACTAAATACAATATCAAACCTCATAACAGTGTCCACCCTGTCCACCCAGGTATGTTTTTCAGGTCACTTGGTTGTAGTTTTTTTAGTTTTCTGCGGGGATATGTTCCATACCAAGTCTTAGAAATTGGTTGCACCTTCTGCTTTTCATGATGCAAGTTATACCAGTAAAAAAATGTATCAGTCCATAAAACAAGACGTCACACCTTTGCTGTCCAGTCAGTCCATTTTGCTTTCTTAGTGAGGGCTTCTTGACAGCTACAAGGCTTGTTGACTCGTCGGATTATTTTAGCACTAACTGTGTGATCGGGACATATTTGGTGGTCTTGCGCGGTGTAGTTTTTAATCATTTGTTGAACTCCAGCTTTGAAAAATCTTTCCTCTTCCTTATGTGTAAGTGGATTACCTCCTATTTAAGCTGCTCAGAAAGATCATCTGAAAAATCAGTCACTTCTACTTACTGGCTGGTTTGACTAGAAATGAACAGAAATAAATGAGGGTGGTCTCTGACTTTTGCACAGTACGGTAGTAATTACGGAGACGGTCATAGTAAAACCACAGATTGATCAGTTTAGCAGGGTGTTGACACTGCAGGGTGTTGACACTGTGTTGACACTGCGTTACATTTGGGATAAGGGGAATTTTTTAGGGGGGCATTTTTCACTAAACTACTTCTCGAAGTCCGTCCTGCTCTGCTTGAGGACTGCAGCGTGGTTGTTTCATTACAGATAGGGAGTTTATGCCTTCGAGCAATTCAGTTTGTGTGCTGTCGGTCCTACTGTGGAGGTCCCCCTGCCAAGTTGGTCTGTCTGGAGTTGTAGATCGTGTTTCATTGGCTAAAATCTCTCATGTGCATACGTATATTGCGTACAGGAATAAACAGAGTGCTAAATACTATTTAATTATTACTAAGAAAGTGATGTGACATGCTGTTTGCGTGTGTGAGTGGATTACCTCATATTTAAGCTGCTTAGAAACATCATCTGAAAAATCAGTCACTTCTACTTATGGGCTGGTTTGACTGGAAATGAATGGAAGTAAATGAGGGTGGTCTCTGACTTTTGCACAGTACTGCAGTAATTACGGAGACGGTCATAGTAAAACCACAGATTGATCAGTTTAGCAGGGGGACCTACAGACGTAACCTAGACCAGACGATGTCTGCATAGACCAGCTTGGCACAGGGGACCACCTCAGTCACCACGCCAGTCTTGAGCTAGTTCTCTCAAACACTGTAAGATGTCGGCCCGTTCCTCCATGTGATTCTTTTAACTGTACTGCCCTCTGCTGCTGAGATGGGTGTAATGCGCTCCTGCACCTGCTGGAGAACTCTTTCAGTGGAAGAGATGTTGATGGGATTCTCGACTGAAGGAGATCATTCATTGCACGTTTACAGCATGATGACTTTTTGTTGTTGTTGTCGTTGTTGTTCTTCAGCCCCTAAATCTATGCAAGATGGCTGGGGAGGTGGTGAGGACGTGGCCCTGTCCACAGGGCAGTGGGAGCAGGATGAGGGCGACATGTGGAACAGCACGGCCTCTCAGGAGAGCAACTCGTCTTGCAGCTCCTGGGGGAACCCACCCAAGAAGGGTCCCCCGAAGGTCAGCTGGAAATAGCCTGCGTTTCTGTTTCTTTCACTGCTTAGGATTAATGTTTCTCAAGGACTAGTTTGACAAAAAGCTGGCTCTAGATCTGTATTTAGAAACGAACAACAAGTACAGGCAAAGTACTATGGGTTCTTAGCTCACCCCTCTTTTTCCTTCCTGCTCCGAAAGGTTAAGGTTCCCAACAAACAGGATGATACCTGGATTATGAACCGTCTGATCAAGCAGCTGACTGACATGGGCTTCCCTGTGAGTACCATTAAACAGTTATTTCCTATTTTGACTATACTGCTACACTATATTAAAGGGTCCATATCTTGGAAGACTACATCTATGAAACCAATGCAGTGTGATGTAGTATATAAACACTGTTTAAGGATTCAAAGCATAGCATTCAGTCTCTGTTCAGAGAGTCCATATTACTAAAGCCAACACATTTATGCACAGATCTGGAAAATTTAAGAGACCACCTCAAAATGATCAGTTTCTGTAGTTGTACAGTTTCTGGGTTTGTGTTTGACCAAAATGAGCAGCTCTGTTTTATTCTATACACTACTGGAAACACGTCTCCCAAATTCCAGATCAGATATTGTATTTAAGATCAGTTTATTTAGAAAATCACTAATGACGCCTCCAGAAGCCTGTTTTTGGAACCATACTCGCTGTGCTTTTCACCCCAGCCACCGCTCGCCAGTCTTTCTGTAGGTCACTTTAGGTCGTCTTACGGAGGTTTTGGCCCTCTGCCAGTCTGTAGCTGTGTTGTCCTGTGCGTTTGCTGCTTGACCTTGTTCTTATGAACCAGACGCTCACTATATCTGCCAGTAAAGCTAGAACCGAACCTTCTGTTCCTCACTAAGAACCTGCTGTACATGTGGAGATGCTGATTTTAGAAGAAACTGGAGTGGGCTCTTATTTATATCCAGAGATGTATGTCCACCTATCCCTCCTATGGATGGAGGGCAACAAGTTATCTTATACATAGAGAGCACTATCACAGATATCACTGATCCACTCACACCAGCACAACACTCACTAACACACCACGACCACTTCAGTGTCACTGCAGTGCTGAGAATGATCCACCACCCACATAATACCTGCTCTGTGGTGGTCCTGTGGGGGTCCTCACCATTGAAGAACAGGGTAATAAAGTATACAGAGAAACAGATGGACTACAGTCTGTAACTGTAGAACTACAGAGTGATCCTATATGGTCAGTGGAGCTGATAACATGGACAGTGAGTGGGATGTACCTAATAAAGTGTCCGGTGGGCGTATTTAGTGTTTTTCTGTATGTAGCTTCCTTGTGATAATATTATCTTAACTAGCACTTCATGGGCCACTTTATGTGACTGCAGGACTCTCATAGAACAGAGATACCTTCCATACATCAGTTGTAAAGGGACAGGAAAGATAAGGGGGATAAGGGATAAGGCGGAATCGGTCATGTAACAGTGTATTACAATGAGGTTTTAATACACACACACACACACACACACACACACACACACACACACACACACACACTTCAGAGTGAGTCCGGGAGGAACCAAACCAAATGCAGTGATATGTAGGATGGTATGAATACCAAAATCTCACGGCATGTGACAAAAGGATCTGGACCTCAGCTCCTCGTCATTGTTCACTCATTCGCTCTCATTTCTGTGTGTACAGAGAGACCCTGCAGAGGAGGCTCTGAAGAGCAACAACATGAACCTGGACCAGGCCATGAGTACGTCTTACTGCAAAGTACAATACCAATTAGGATATGATAGAAACTGAATTTAGGAGTAGGTTTAGGTTTAGTGTTGGAGTTAAGATCAGAGTTAGGATTAGGAGTAGGTTTAGGTTTAGTGTTGTAGATAAGGTGAGGGTTAGAATTAGGAGTAGGTTTAGTGTTGAAGTTAAGATGTATGTTAGGATTAGGAGTAGGTTTAGGTTTTGTATTAAAGTCAAGGTTAGGGTTAGGTTTAGGAGTGGGTTTTATATTGAAGTTAAGGTTAGGATTAGGAGTAGGTTTAGGTTTTGTATTAAAGTTAAGGTTAGGGTTAGGTTTAGGAGTGGGTTTTGTGTTAAAGTTAAGGTTAGAGTTAGGTTTAGGAGTAGGTTTAGTGTTGTAGGGAAGGTGAGGGTTAGGTTTAGGAGTAGGTTTTGTATTAAAGTTAAGGTTAGGTTTAGGAGTAGGTTTTGTGTTGTAGGTAAGGTGAGGGTTAGGTTTAGGAGTAGGTTCAGGTTTTGTGTTGTAGGGAAGGTGAGGGTTAGGATTAGGAGTAGGTTTAGGTTTAGTGTTGTAGGGAAGGTTAAGGTTAGGTTTAGAAGTGGGTTTTGTGTTAAGGTTAAGGTTAGGTTTAGGAGTAGGTTTTGTGTTGTAGGTAAGGTGAGGGTTAGGTTTAGGAGTAGGTTTTGTATTAAAGTTAAGGTTAGGTTTAGGTTTAGTGTTGAAGCTAAGGTGAGGGTTAGGATTAGGTTTACGGTTTGCATTGAAGTTAAGGTTAAGTTTAAGTTAGTACAATTCAAACACAGTGGTCAGGTTTAAAAGGTCTACAGTGTACAGTGAAGACAGTTAGTGGGTAAAACTGAGTGTGTGTTTCTGTTGCAGGCGCCCTGCTAGAGAAAAAGACTGAACTGGATAAGCGGGGGATGGGAATTTCTGACTACAACAACGGCCTAGTCAACAAACCAATGGGCTGCAGGCCTTCAGTCATCTCCAAAGAATCCTCCTCAGACCGCCCCCCCTTCCTGGACAAGGTACTGTAGTCCTGCATTCCTGACTATACCAGTGTCTGACCTATTTAATAGATATTTGAATAATTTGGAATTAAAAATGACTGTTTATTATCAGTATTATTATCAGTATAGTAGAGTGTAGCCGATTTTGCACCTAAATAAATCAACGAATAACAAAGATAGATCACTGAATCAGCCACATAACTGAATCAACATAAAACAGATAAGACAGATTACTAAACTGCCCTAAAGCACAAACGGTAGATCACCAAATCAGACAAAAACAAAAGGTGAATAGTCAATAAGTGAATTCAGCTTTAAACTGAGATAGTTGAAATACAAAGATAAATCACAAGATAACAAACAGCCACTGAAATGCTAACACTGTTGAGTTTGTGGATGTCCCAGTAGCATAAAAGGCTGTAATACATGTGAAGCGAATACGATGCAGAGATGTACATATTTCACTAGAAGATAACGGCGTGATGTTGTTCTTCTCCCTTTGTAGGATGGTGGACTAGCGGACGATGCCCAAACTTCACCGTTTTTGCCTTCTCCCAGCCTGAAGCTCCCGTTGGCCGGTGCTGCCCTCCCCGGCCAGGGTCTCGGGGTCGCCATGCAAAACTTGAACAACAGACAGGTGAGGCAGCGAGAGGAAGCGCCAGCAATGTTCAGAACAGACCAGAGAACGTTCGGTGGTAGTTAGCGTTCCTTCTCTCACTAAGCTGAATGGGAACCCTTTATTAGTCCGTTGTAGGTGTGCAGCCAAAGATCTAAATCTGATCTTAATCTTAAAGCTTTTGAAATATGTTTGCTGTTTCCTCATACCGGCCGTGTTTGTATGTGATCAGATGCAGAGTGGAATGTTTGGCAGTAGTGGAACAGCACAAACGCGGGCCGTGCAGCAGCAGCCTCCTCCTCAGCCAACAGTGCCGCCTCTCAGCTCCTCCCAGCCTAGTCTACGCGCTCAAGTGCCTCAATTTCTCTCCCCTCAGGTACCACACAGGCACGAAAACACGCACATCAGTAGGACTGCATTTGTCATTTCTATATTAACATGACATTACGTATGTGATTAACTGAATAATATAACTATCATATCTTAGATCAACACCCCATATACGTCATCTTGCATGACACAGAATTGGACTATGCATAAAGAGGATGTGAACAACAAGGACAGATAAAATAAGTTCACAGATGTACAGCATTATCTTACAGTGGTCGCTTCAGTATCAATTTTAGCAATTTTGCATCTCACCCACATCTTAGAGGGGCCTTCCACACATGCTACACAGCGTTCTAGAGAACCAACAGATCTTCCTGTCCTGTATTACAGGATGTCAGAATGTCCAGGTGGCTCATATGAGCGTTTTAGAACACGCTTATGTCGAGAAGTTCCCCCGTCAAGAACCTAAAATCTGCTTTCATGGAGTTATGGACATTGTTGGCATTTGCAACTCTACATATCAGTCTGCTAGACAAGTCAGTCTGTGTTCTCAGTCAAAAAGCTACGAGTTCAGTAAGAATATAGAATTCACCAAATGACTATTCCTTTAAGTAAATCCCAGAAGGATTTATAGGCAAAATGCAGTTTAAATATTCCTGGTCGAATGACATGTTTGGTTTATGTTGTGCATGAAAATAAGTCTCATAGATAACGCAAACTCTGCCGAAAACAGACCTAAAGTGACAGTTTTAGGCAGAATCTATTTATTTGTCGAGTCTTGTGCGCTATGAATTTTGAACAGGCTGCATATCGTCACTGTCCAAAGAAAAACAAGTATCTCCAAAATGGTAACTTTACAGGAGAGGCCAAAAACCTCATTTAATTTGAGTATAGGTCAATGGGAGCAGACTTTTTAACCAAGCAGTTTTGGACCATTTCTGTGGGTCCATTCTTCATGAAATGTTCACACAGTGTAACAGACAGCTCAAGCGATCGAATGAAGCATGAAAGTAAAACCTGACAAAAATGGAGATGCATGTTTATATTGGACAGCAGCGATGTTAAAGTCAGCAGCTGAACAGTATTTGCGTGATAAAATAAAAATAAATAAATAAATAAATAAATAAAATTTAAAACATGCAGGAGCATTTTCTCTGTGGCTGAAACATAGAAAAGCAGCAGAGCCTGTCATGTGCTCAGGGCTGTTCTACACAGCTATGTATTTCTGAATGATATATGTGGTTCATAAAGCTGATGATTTCAAGTTTTCTGCTGTACTGTGCAGTACGGTACAGTGAACTGCTCTCGTCTCTTGTTCACCTGCAGGTTCAAGCACAGCTCTTACAGTTTGCAGCAAAAAACATTGGTCTCAACCCTGCACTTTTAACCTCACCAATAAACCCTCAGCATATGACCCTGTTGAACCAACTTTACCAGCTGCAACTGGTGAGTCCCCGCAGGGGGCGGTCTTGCATCTCTCAGTTGTATTCACTGACCCCCAGTCTGCAGGAGACTGATGTGATTTCTGAGTTACAGTGTAAATGTTGAAGTCGTGTTGATGGGTTTTAACCCTAAAGTGGCCTGTGCTATGTGTTTCTGTACAGGCATACCAGCGTTTACAAATTCAGCAGCAGATGTTGCAGGCGCAACGTAACGTTTCCGGCCCCATCAGACAACAAGAGCAGCAAGTAAGCCAACGGGTTCGCCACTTCCTCTTAAAACTGACCTGTCCGCGCTTCAGAGGGGCAACCACATAGCTTATTTAAACTCGTCTTTACTGGCACTGCCTGCCAAAAGTTTGGGGACGCTTGTAACATTATACAAACACTAGGTTAACGTTGGCGAAGGTGGTCCAAATGATCTCCGTAAGGTTTAGTGTAATTATGTTGTGATTGAATGGACGATAGGATCCGCATTTAATGGCCGGAGGGGATAAATCTGCTCTGGAAATCTAAAATGAAGCCTGATCGTGAAGTGTTATTGGGACTTTAGATTGTTATTGGCCAGCAAGTTGTTAATTTTACTGTTTTTAAGTTGAAGTATTTTTAGGTTTAAATGGCTCATATCCACATTTTTCTTTGTAATTGCCTTTTGTCTGGGGGTTATGTTCCAAAACCAGTCATAATTCATTTTTGTAAGCCATTTTCAAACCTCTCTTTAGAATGAAACAAGCTGTTTTTGTTACTGTGCCTTTAACATGTATGTACATGAACTACGTTCGTATTGGTTGTGCCTCATTCAAAAAGTAGTCTGGGCTAAAAGACCCGTTATGGGAACGAGGTTTTTCCGTGATATGGAAAGTATTTACTCTGCGGTTTTACTGAATAGCAGTGGGATCTAGGATGTGTTTTTCACTGCTGCTCTTGTGTTGGTGACAGGTTGCACGTACAATCAATAACATGCAGCAGCAGATCCAGCAGCACCAGCGGCAGCTGGCCCAGGCTCTGCTGATGAAGCAGCAGCCTCCCCCTTCCCACCCCAGCCTGCACCCCGGAGCAGGAAAATCTGCCCTGGACTCGTTTCCTGCCCCACAGGCGCCGGGCCTGACCGTCTCTGACCTGCAGACCAAAGAGCCGCAGTCTTCTCCAAACTCATTCTCCCCCTACGCTCTCTGTAAGTGTTTGTGATATGAACGTCCTCTCTGACTCCTACTCTGGAGTCTATGATTCATTTTTCCACATCAGCTGAGAAATATATAGACCAAATTCAGGCTTCTGGATGGTTCCTATTGTGCCATAGTTTTGTCAATATGTTTACAGCTCTGGAAATAAATAAGAGCCCACTCCAGTTTCTTCTTAAATCAGCATCTCCACATGTACAGCAGGTTCTTAGTGAGGAACAGAAGGTTGGGTTCTAGCTTTACTGGCAGATACAGTGAGCGTCTGGTTCATAAGAACAAGGTCAAGCAGCAAACACACAGGACAACACAGCTACAGACTGGCAGAGGGCCAAAACCACTCTCTACTGACCGTGATGAGCGCCACCTCATTCCAATGTCCCTTAACCACCGTAAGATGACCTCAAGTGACCTACAGAAAGACTGG
>CM067477.1:29113155-29128536 GCA_034552555.1 Semaprochilodus insignis
AAATCAATCCCTGTGCACTTCAAAGTGCACCCTCTATGACTTTCTAGTCATGTGTTGTTCGTAATTGCTGTTATTTTATTAAAACACATTGGAAAGTGCAGTTTTTACTACCACAAGGTAAAAAAGAAAATGTAACGTCAGACATTTAATAGTTTAATGTTCAATCGGTCTTTGGGAAGACCAAGAGGTTATTAAACAATCAATAATCTATTGTAATTATTCATTTGCAGTAATCTCCTAATAAACTGAATCCCTGTTCAAGTACAAGACTTTCTTGATACGAGTTCTATTAGAACTTGATATTGAGCACTTACTCAGCGAGTCCTCTGTACAACAAAATCTTTTTCATATTAATGAGAACTTTTGATAGTTTAGATATTATATATGTGTTGCACGTTCATGTTTACCTGTGTTGCATGGGCCAAATACATAAACAAATAACATGAGGACTGAAGTATGTAGGAGGTTTTAGCCTATTGGAAAAGGTCAAGGTCAAAGTGCTTACTTTTTTCTGAGCAGCTTCTTTCTTTTTCTTTTCTTCTTGCTTTTTCTTTTTCTTTTCTTCCATCAAATGGTTCTCTTCTTGTGTTTCTTGCTTTGTCTCTCGGCTGCAAAGTAGCAGGAAAGATAAAAAAAACGTCAGCTCTACAGCAGACAGCTGCCATTCACTCACCAGTTTCTGAAGATGTTCAAAATTCATTTTAAATAAGAGAAATTAAATAAATACATCAAAGTGTAAAAATAAAGAGATGCAAAGATCGCTGTTTGTAGATTGTGCGCTACAGCAGCATATTTACATCCATTAGACGCATAAAAAAAAAGCTTCACTGCTCTGTCTTATATCTTCATATCTTCATACCAGACCGTGGATTTATAAACCCAACACAAAACTGCTCCATCTCAGCCTCAGCCCACTACAGAGAATCACTCCACAGCATGGTCTCAGCAAAAGCAACTTCAAGTCAAGCTCAAACTAGACACACGCGTGTTACGTAAAGGGGAATTCCACTAATTCTTGAAAATCTCAAACTTCAGAGTGGTTTAAGATCAAGTGGTTCACGGTAAAGAAACTTACTAATTCAGAATTCTTTACAGTGGTGGTGACGGTAACCAGGTGTCTCAAACACAGTCGTCATTTCATTCTCTCTCCAAAACCAACAGTGGGTCTACAGTTTTATAGGTAGAAATTGATATTAAAAACGGCCTCTCAGTAGGACACCCAGCTGCTCGTCCAGTCTCTGGTCATTTCAAGGCTAGACTACTGCAACTCGCTCCTGGCTGGTCTCCCTCTATGGGCCATCAGGCCCTTGCAACTGGTCCAGAATGCAGCAGCTCGGCTTATCTTCAATCTTCCCAGGTTCACCCACGTGACTCCACTGCTGCGCTCCCTTCACTGGCTTCCTGTAGCTGCGTGCATCAGATTTAAAACTCTGACGCTGGCCTACAAAGCCAAGAACGGACCAGCCCCTCCCTACCTTATGGCAATGGTTAAGAGTCGATCTGCACCTCGAGCCCTTCAAGCTTCAAGTACTGCTCCACTCGACCCGCCATCGCTGAGGATGCATGGAAGACAAGCGTCCAGACTCTTCTCTGTCCTGGCTCCCAGTTGGTGGAATGAACCCACACTGGCTGTCCGAACAGCTGAGTCTCTTGCAGTCTTCAAACACAGACTGAAGACCCGTCTCTTTGTAAAGCACTTAAGTGAGTGAGCACTAGTAGATGTGTATATTGAAATACTTTGATTTGGTACTTATACTGACCATAACCTTTCTTCTCTCTAGGTATGAGCACTAGGTTGGGATCGATAGGCAGTGCACTTATGCTATATGTGTGTGTGTGTGTGTACATATATATATATACACATAGTTCTCTCTAGGTATCAGCACTGGCCCTTGTTCGGGCAGCGTCTGAGCTCATGGCGAGTTTTAGACTTTAACCTTCTTATACTAGCTAGGAAACAATATCCAACGGAACACTAAGCACTGTCGTAAGTCGCTCTGCTAAATGCCTTAAATGTAAATGTTTTCTTGAGGACCTTACTAACACCCTACACCTCTGCCCCACGAGTGTGTTTAAAAAAAATGTACATTTTAGACCAAAACCCTTAAACAAAACTTCTATACAACAGCGTCTCAGGCATCAGCCAGCACCGTCCTAACCATTTTGTGTAAATAACTGTAAGTGAGCTTTTAGAAGTAGACGTCCGGTTCCCATCACCACCACTGCGAACAATCTGACTCCAAGTTTCTCTAGAACAGAGCATTCAAACCAAACCACCCTGAATGTCTTTGTTCACATTTTAACCATTTAACTGATGTAGAAATGTTGGAATGTTGGAAAAGCCCTTTAAGTTTAGAAGGAAAGTTTGGAGGTGACAAAGATCCACTTTAGTGCAGTTAGCAGGCGAACTCGGCACAGCAACCATGAACAGCAAAAACAAAACATAATGACAAAAATTAGCATAAACGATAACCGATAAAGAAACGTATATAACTGCCACGGATGGTGACACTGGTGGAACTGGCAGGTGCAGCAGTGCTTAGCCAAGTAGCTACCCTAGAAGTTAGCAAGCTGGACAACTTATCTTGGTTTGGACAGGTTTGGCTCTTCAGAACGGCTATTTGGCTCCTTGAGCATACGGAGTGCCGCCCTGAACGTGACGTGAATTTTGATTCAAATTAATCTAGCGTGACTGGACGTCCACACAGAGAGGAAAAACTGCATTTCAAACTACTATGAACGGTCTTCCGATTAGGGATGGCTAGTTCAATATCCCAACGAGGAAACTGCTCATTACTGATACCGTATGGTGGAATTATGTGAATAGCAACCGAACACAAAGTCTTCAGCATTACATCATATTGCACTGTTTATTTAAGCTGTTTCAAAACAACACACCTCTCCAAACAGAAAGATGAAAGATAAAAGAAAGGTAAACAGACACTACAGTATCAGATCTGTAGTTTTATATTACTGTAAACTACGAGCTTTACTCTCAATTATACCATTTACCAATACACTGCTGAATTATTATTACACCCTCGTCTCCAGCTGACACCCTATAGGAGAAACACGAAAGCCTCTTCACCCCATATCCTACTTCAGACATATCCGAGGGGGTTCACCTAAATTAGCCACTCCGACATCAAAAGAGGCCGATAACAGTCTGGAAAAGAGAGAGACGGAGTGGCCTTGGATAAAAGCAGCAAAAGACAACACAGTTGTGCCAATGTCATGTTTCACATTCACACATCTGCTGGCTGGGCTGAGGGATCTGTTTACATCTGTACCCAACACTCAAAAAATGACATCCTGGCAAGAGAATCAGCTTAAAGAGAAATTACAGATGTTTCAGGGCTGATGACGGTGAAGCCTGAAAAATCTGGAAAAAAAAAAAAATTTAATTGGGCACTACGCCCGAACGGGGTATGAATATAAGTTTTAGGCCAAAACTGTTTCAAAACAATGCCTCAGACTTCAGACATCTGGTCCAGACGTCTGATTCCTATCAGCAAGACCGTGAACAGTTCTGACTCATCAAGTTTCTCTAGAACAAACTGAAACCTAGAACTCTCATATATTAACCATTTGAACTTCCAGACAATTTAAAACCATATATATTCTAGACATTCATTTTTTTTTGCTACCAAATTATTTTTCAGATAATGATGATTAAGCATAAATTCCACCAAGAATTTCAGTAGATGGAATAACTAACAAGAAATCAAAATGTCTACAAATCGGTTGATCACTTATAATACTCTTACAGCAACAACACAACGAGAAATATGACAGATATTCACCGATTCAAGATCAACATAAGTTCTACACGGTATTGAAAGAACCATTCTTTGACATTGCACCAATAGTAGAACCCCTGTTTGGTGCTACACAGAACTACTTTTGAAAGAGTGTTCTTTGAAGAACAACAGACAACTCCTTTCCATCGTAGAGAAGAACCACTGAGACCCTGTAAAGAGCCGTTTATGGAAGCGACTATTGCCTCTACAGAAGGGTTTGTTTTAAGTGCGCAGGCAATCCATGATATATGGATAATGAATATAATCCAAACAGAAGTTTCACTGTTTTAATAACTAAAAAACGAAAAATTAAATTCCAAAATGAAATGTGCACCATATCAAACGACTGGCCTACAGTCTCAGGGCGCATTGGGTCTTAATTATATGGACCACAATAATAAGGATAATAAGGAGCTGAACAAAAAACACAATTCACAAACAATCTGTTTCCTGATTTCTGGAGTTCAGATAACAACAGTAATGTTTCCAGAATCAAATCTGCATTAATCAATGACCTTAGCAAAAAAGCCAGAAGGGGCAAAACACCTAAACAGTGTTTAAACCCTAAAAGGAGAATTCTATTCTGTTCTATTCTATTTTTTTTAAAAAAAATATTAATAATTTAGTGCTGCAGACATAAACAGTGTCATTCAGTGGTTTTCAATATTTAATAGTACAGTGGTGGTGATGGTAACCAGGGCTCTAAATGCTCTACAGCACAAATATAGACATTATATTTACTACGCAAACCCACCAGTGAACCTACATGTGTCAACTGAGCTTTTATGTGTAATGTTGATAATAAAACAGCCATAAATCTGAAAACAGTAAGTTCTCTATTTAGTCTCGCAATGCCCTGCATGCACACCACCCCACACCAAATTCCATGAAGTTCTCACTTTAGAAGTCTAGAGTTTCACTAGAAATTCGACTGTATTACTAGATTTACATTCTCAATCAACAGATCTGACTTTGAGCACTACTGGCTTTTTCCTGTTCGAGAAAGACGCGACCCAACACCATAACAGTTATGATTTCTTCATTTCCCCAAAACCACCAACACTTTCTCATCAAACTGAAATCATTACACAAAAATCTCCTTCCTTCTACTTCCAATCACAAACGCGGTCTGGGCTGAAAGTTTAGAAATCTGTACTTTCAATAAAATTGCTTCGCCCGTGGGGCCAGACATGAATCATAAAAAGTTAATTACAGCATGTTTTTATTTTTGTCAGCAAAATTTCAACTTTTATGCCTTAAAAGTTTGCTGGGTCAGAAATCTGTGATACTTGTTTGTTTCCTGTGAATCATCTGCTTTGAGTTAGCAGGTTAGCACTCTTTCACTAAACCAGGAAGGAGTTCAAATACTGACGACAAATATTATAAACTTATTATGGACCACAGAAACAGCACCAACCTCAACCCAACAGTCCATCAGTTCCACTAATGTACCAGAGACTGTAGAGAACCCATCTACAGGGTATTAACCAGCTCTCAATCCAGACTCTCCCATCACTTCATACCTGCTGATAAGGTTCTCCACCTCTTCTTTTCAACCTCACTGCCCACCTGGAAACCATATTGGAACCAACCAACCCCCCACCCCACCAACCCCAACCCTCATCCCCCTTGAGAGTGAAATGTGGACTTTCCTCAATTCTCCGGCTCTGCCGATCATGTCACAGGACAGGCTCTGCCGATCATCTCACGGCACATATCTATGGGAGCCGGCAGCGCCAATTCCTCAGCAATCATAAAAGCCTTCCTACTCCATGCAGCACATCTGGCTAGGAGGTAGCTAGCTGGCAGGGCACAGTTGGACAGTGACATTATGGGACTGTTTGTATTCGGAGCTACGTTTTCATTGGAAGGTATTCCACCGGCTTTTCCACACTTCACACACACAGGGCTTTTGGGTTAGCATCATCCCAAAACCCACCCACCCTGTACAAATCCATATTCGATGTAGTCCAGGTTATATGACACGACTGTCAACATTGTCTCTTCATTTAGGAAGCTTCTCCATCTTGGATAAGCCAACTATCCAAATCAGGCACCCACGTCGACGTTGTCTCAAACCGAGGACGTGTAATTTGCCTCGAGTTTCTCCTGCAATGTGTATTTATTTGTGCAGTTCTGCTGATGTTTATGTCTGATGTTTGTACAAAATTTTCACCCACGCTTTTATGACTTCATATTCTGTTACTGGCCCTCTACTGACTACTGCCTCCCCCCTGAGGATAGACCTGTGGACCACTAGAGGGTGCTTCATGGCCCATAGGTTGAGAAACCCTGTCTTAAAGTTCTCACTGTTACCCAAGACTGGCTTTACACTATCAAACTTTCAGGCAACTAGCTGCATGAAAGACTATTTCCATGCCACTTGACAGTCAAGGCTGATGTTAACAGCTGCTGGTTATCAGGAGGTTTTCATTTTCAACCATCCCGTATTTCTTCTAGTCTGATCCAGTGAAACTGTCTGAAATCGTCATTTAAGGTAGTTTTACCATGTAAAGCCAATCTAAAGCCTGTGGTGCTGAAGAGCCCAGTAGGCCAGCTGCAACAAAGCTGACCCTCCAAAAACTGCTCAAGGTGCACGCACGCTCGGAGGGCATTTAACCTCAGTCAATGCGCCGTAATGATGTAAAATTACTCCGTCTTTTAGCGCCCGTCTGATAAACACTCCTGTTTGGAACAAGCAACGTCTGACTGTGATACAGCGGGACACATCTCAATGAAACGCATTAATGCTGGTCTTACACAATTAACTAATTGCAAAGGCCAAAGCCGCTGACTTTGGAGGAACCAGGAGGAACCCTCTACATTTACACTCGACCCCTAACCCCTCCATTTACACTAAACCCCTAACCCCTCCATTTACACTCGACCCCTAATCCCTCCATTTACACTAAACCCCTAACCCTCTACATTTACACTAAACCCCTAACCCTCTACATTTACACTAAACCCCTAACCCTCTACATTTACACTCGACCCCTAACCCCTCCATTTACACTAAACCCCTAACCCATCCATTTACACTAAACCCCTAACCCCTACATTTACACTCGACCCCTAATCCCTCCATTTACACTAAACCCCTAACCCTCTACATTTACACTAAACCCCTAACCCTCTACATTTACACTAAACCCCTAACCCTCTACATTTACACTAAACCCCTAACCCCTCCATTTACACTAAACCCCTAACCCCTACATTTACACTAAACCCTAACCCTCCACATTTACACTAAACCCTACCCCCTACATCTACACTAAACCCCTAACCCCTCCATTTACACTAAATCCCTAACCCCTACATTCACACTAATCCCTAACAGCAAAAGGAGTTCAGTCTGAAGGCCATTACAGTCTGAAATGTGATAGTGTAGTAATAGCAGTAAAAGCTTTATTGATCTTTGATTGAACATAAATATACATACTGTTCTTTACAGCACTGGTATGCTGAAGGACTGTAAATGAGAATCGTGCTGTCAAAATCTACCAAGGTAATCTGTGCTTCCCATTTAATCAAGAATCCTAATCAGTAATGCCGTGTGGAGGTTTTCAGTAATCTCGAACAGACCTGGTCCTGCTTTCTATTACACACCGTTATATATAAACACGGGCAGACGCATGGTAAACTCAGCCTTGGAGATGTTCGCTACTTCTTTTAGATATGCTAACGTCATACACAGTCAGAGAGCGTGCCGTCCCTTTAACGAGTCGAGCTCTCCGATTTCCACTCGGAGTAAATCGCGCCGGGACTAACAGGGAACGGTCCTGCAGCTCTGTCTATTTCCAGCAGAGCGTTGCGGTGGAGAGAGGAGGAGGGGCACCAGGCAAACACAAGCGATGGAAGGACGGAGGGAGGGATAGAGATGGGGGGGGGGGGAGCTAGACACTGTCTTGGCACCAAGCCAAAAATGCCAGCGCTGCAACACAAACAAGAGCCGAGCGGACCCTCGGGAAAGCGCTGACTAGCAACGTTAGCGCTAGTGCTCAGAGGAAGGATTCTGCAGCCTGGCCGTCTGACTCCATCACTGGTTAGGAAGCCATCGCTTCCGAGCCATTAGAGAAGACTACAGCTGGCAGAACGGCGAACCCCGGGCAACCCCAAATCCTCTCTGTCCACCGCCGCGCCGCACCGCCCACCACAAACTAACTCAGGCGGGGCGGCACGGACACAATGTAAAACAGCTGCAAAGCACAGTCACTGCAGTCACGGCTAGGATTTTAAAGGGCCCATAAGCTTATTTTTATGGGGTTTTTTTTCTATGCATGTTTACTTAATTTGCATTTACTTAATTTGTTTTCATATATATGACCAATTTTCCAACCTCTCTTCACCCCATAGAATTAAACAGATATCTTTTTGTTACTGCACCTTTAAGCCTGATATGCAGATAAGCTCTTTTCTGATTGTCTGTCCTGTATTGTGCCTTTACCGGTTCCAACTGCTACCATACATCAAACTTTTTTCTCCTTTATTAAACAAGGGAAAAAAAACAAGGATAAGAGTTTTGTTTCCATGATATGGGCTCTTTAATGGTACCATTTTCNTGCATTTACTTAATTTGTTTTCATATATATGACCAATATTCCAACCTCTCTTCATCCCATAGAATTAAACAGATATTTTTTGTCACTGCACCTTTAAGCCTGATATGCAGATAAGCTCGTTTCTGATTGTCTGTCCTGTATTGTGCCTTTACCGGTTCCAACTGCTACCATACATCAAACTTTTTTCTCCTTTATTAAACAAGGAAAAAAAAACAAGGATAAGAGTTTTGTTTCCATGATATGGGCTCTTTAATGGTACCATTTTCCATCCTCTCCTTACCCCTTTACATAGGCCATTTTGTTTACTGCACCTTTAAGACTCTTACACGTAAATGAGCTCTCCTCTGACTGGCTGTGCCGTGTGGTGCCTCATTCCAAAAGCAGCCCAGGTTGTAACACTCAAGTGGGCAGAATTAAACACTGTAGGGTGAACGGCCATCTTGGACAGGCCATTTTTTCTTGCAGCTTAAACCATATAAACTGACTGCATATGGTCCAACTAACCACGTTTACCTTCCACACCAAGCTCATCTCAGAGACGCGAGTGCTTGTTCGCTGTATGACCCCTTTAAGAGCGCGGCACGCTGGGGCTACATTAATATAAAGGTGGCCCGGAGTGAGAGCGAACCACAGCAATCGGAGAGTAAAGGGCTGCTTTCATATGCCAAGCTGCTAAATATAGCTCATGCTGATTGATTCACAGTCACGGCAGCCCCAATGACTTTAATCTTCCAGGAGCCACTAATGAAAGCACTTTCACGAGCTTCGCCAACAATTTATTGCCTTAATGGATCACACAAACATCCTGCAACAAAAGGCCCCTGTCATTATACTCACATCACACCAGCTGCATATTTGTCTTAATAGAACGCAGAACGTTCAGAAGCTGAACTGAACCCATGTGAGACAGGGCTAAACTATCATGTTACTAGTGTGTGTTCAAAGTATTGATCTGATATGATACGATTTATCAGATTACATATGTAAAGGATTTCTCTATACTGCTCAATCAAGCTTTGCACACAGTGTGGATACAAGAAGCCCAAAGTGCCTTTAAAGGCCTCGAGCAGTTTGATGAAGTATGTAAACAGTGTTGAAGTGGGCTATATACCATTCTGGAGGTGTCAGGTTTTGTTACAGTGTACCAATATATATATATATAAGAGCCAAATATGTCTCTCAAAACTACATATAGCAACACCTCAGACATCAGGCAGCGTACTCAGAATCATTTAATGTGATAACCGTCTGGTCTGTGAGGGAGCTTTTAGAGGCATCATGCTCTTGAGACGTCTGGTTCCCATCACCACCACCACCATGGTGTACAGTTCTGATTCTGAGGTTCTCACATCAAACCGCTCTGAATGACTTTACATCTCAACCATTCAATTAAGCAGACTATTAAAACACCAGTGGAATTCCCTTTTAACAGCTGGAGGGTGAAGATGAAGGTGGAACCCCTTACCTTCATCTATTCGCTCTTCTCCCTCTCTTTCCATCCTTCTCAGAACACTTTCATTCTCTAGGTCTCTGACCCCATAAATTATTAAGGGTCCTTTGGTGTGTGAAAGGTGCAATATAAGCCTAACATGTTATTATCATTATTATTATTATTACTACTATTATTAATAGTATTATTATTACTACTATTATTAATAGTATTATTATTACTACTGTTATTATTATTCTTATTATCATTACTGTTACTGTTATTAGTATTACTCTTATTATTATTATTATTACTGTTATTGTTATTACTGTTTTTATTATTATTATTATTATTATTGTTACTACTGTTAGTATTATTACTGGCGTTATTATTATTACTGGCGTTATTATTATTACTGTTATTATTATTATTTCTGTTATTGTTACTATTATTACTGTTATTGTTATTATTATTATTATTATTATTATCATCATTATTAATGTTGTCGTTGTTGTTATAACTGAAGCTTGTCGAGAATATTTTTAAGGTATTATAACGACTGAACATTGTATCAGTCCCTCGGGGGCTGCAGAGGCCCAGGATTATGTCCAATCACCATATTTCTTATTATTATTATTACTGTAATTACTGTGAGCATGCTCCTTTACTGCACGTGCCAGGGCATTAAAGAACCACGAACTGCAGTTCTTCTGAGGGTTGAAGCTGTGAACATACCAAAACAGCAGGTTGTACTCTTCATTCATTCGTCTCTTCTAAGCTGCGTGTCCTTCCGGGTCACAGGGGGTGCTCAGCACTCACTGGGCAGAAGGCAGGAACACCCTGGACAGACCACCAGTCCATGGTAGGACACGTCCTTATCCTTATTATACTTAGATTAACTCTAAAACATTAACTGATCACAGGAGCGTCTACAGTGTTCAGAACACCTGAAAACGAGCAGCACGGGTGGATCTACGGGACTGAGCCCCACCTGAGCTCAGGGCCTTCTTCTCAGCTTCATTTGAAACTCATGAAGGTGAGCAGCTGAAAGGCTTGAAGGACATTAAGATGAAGAAAGGGAACGGCTCCAACATCATCGCCGAGGTCAGACATGAAGCGTATGGACATGACGACGGCTAAAATGTGTCTTTCAGAAAAGGTTAATGGATTTGGGCCGCTGCTTTAGTGTGTGATCGTGGTGGGCCACTACTCAGAGCAGGTGCCAGAAATGCTAATTTTCTACATGATTAAATCTTTATGATGTAAACAAAGTCATTCTGAGAGGCCGAACGATCTTAAACGTTACATTCCAGAGAAACTCGGGAGTCTGAACTGTTCACAGTGGTGGTGATGGGAAACAGACATCCAGTTACAATCAGGTTCAATGATTCTATAAACTCACTCACAGATATTATAACTAATAACAGTTATGAGTAAGTATCCTGCCTGATACATTGTTTTAGAGAACCTTCTGCCCTCAGATATCCATTCATTTTACCATCAACAACATCAAATATATAAACTACATACATACAAATATACACTCAGAAGACACAAGTAGGTGCACTGGTGGGTTTGGATAGTACATAACATGACTAGATCTCCACTGTAGATGTTATTTTAATTCATCTTAGGCTTCAAAAAAAACCAAAAAAAAACAGAATGTCTGGCATGTTTTCCTTGAGAGACTATGGTGTTAGTTTATAAAGCTATGCTGAAGAGTTGATCTGTGTTTGGTTGTACCAACAACCAACCAAAAAAAAAAAAAGCTGATCTCAGATCTGAGTCTGTCACGTCCTGGGCTCAGGCTACACAACCGGGCTAACGTAGCTAGCCTGGTCAGTCGTCAGAGCACAGTGCTAAAGCATACTGTTTAGACAGCAGCACAGAAAAGTTCAATTTTTCATGCAATATTAGAATAACACTAATAATTAATCATAAAAATAAATAATAAATCATAAAATAACAGAATACTTGACCTGGAGGCTCAACCTGATAAAAACAGATGTCCAGGTTGGACACCCTTGACCATTCGGTGGGGTTACCATCTTGATGCTGTGAGACTGAAGGGACTCCAGATGGAGTAAATTTAAGGCCCAATCCTGTTTCTTATTTTTACCCCTACCCCTTGTTTTCGAGTGTAACCCTGCCTCTTGAAACTGCGTTAGATGGGGTAGTGGTTGAAATCTACCCCCTATGAAATGAGACAACCCTTCAAGAACCGGGTACGTCATGAGTCGTCGTCAGTGGCTTTTATGTAAACAGGCGAAAAGCGCGTGCACTCACGATTCACTCACAAATTCAGTTTTACACATCAATCAGTCTAACAAGTCACCGAATAAAAGAGCACAAACAAAAAACTACATGACTTCATTAACAGGCTACTAGCGGTGCTCTGTAGGTGACCCTGCCAGTCTGCAGTGAAAGCAGAGGAGGGTGAAGTTCAGCTCCTCACTGCTAATACATTTAGGGCGTCATATGTCTTCAAAGAGGCGGATGACAATTATTTATTATCGCCACCAAGAATTCTTCAGTGATATGAAGCTGAACTTAGCTTTTTAATCGCCAGCTTCATGATCAAATTTCCCTGTTCCACCTTAAATGGTGCAGCAACCTCAGGTACCAGAACGTAACTGCTGCACCATTTAAGGTGGAACGGGAAATTTCGCTAAGTAGTGCCGAGACATCAGCGTATTACCAGCAAATTTTACGTGTTATTAAGAAAATTACCATAAAATGCTTTTATAATGGTTATCATACTATAAATACAGCGGCTATTTAACACAGACAGTACTCATATTTATGGATTTCTTTGGTTGCTTGTGCAGCCATCTAGCCGATGATTCGCAGGGCATTCTGGGAATTTTCTCCTAACACTCCGTTTGGAGCGTGCCTCTGAAAAGTCTCTGTTTGAAGGGCCATGTAGCCCTACCCTATCCCTATCCCTCCATCTCAACAACAATCGGGACAACCGTACCCCTAGACTTTAACCCCCCAAACGGAGGAGTAGGGCTAAGTGTTAGGGGCAAGGGGTGAAATGGGATTGGGCCTTACTTTCCAATGGTTCTTTCAAATGTAACTCTCCACCTGGTATACATCACAAATGACCCATAAATGGTGGGTTTCTATCGGTTTAGTTTGGTATTTTACATTACAGTCTAAGGTGAGGGTCATTTCTCCCTCCCACCATCCCGCCCCCAACAACCAAAAAGGGAGGAAGGGATGCACTGTCCAAGTCCAGTGACTGTATGATAACTTGGCACATCTGGAAGACCTATGACCCCTGTTTGCTGGTTATCTTTATTAGTTTGTCTGAACTGAAAAGATGAAAACATGACTTTCACATTCGGAATGCTGCGAAGCAATAAGGAGAATGACCGTGTACGTTAAGTGCGATCAGCTTGACCATCTACTAATACCGCAAATAACTGATCAAGTGACGTGAGACAGGCCTACTTACAGATGTTATTTAGGCACAGAACAAACAGGTAAACAAAACAAGCTCAGGTTAATCAGACCATCAGAACAATGTCAGGTTTATAAGACATTCCTTTTAGCACCGTAGCACTCAAGAAACATGTACTCCTTATGCTTTATTGGGGCTAACTTATTAACTTTCCTACGTAGCTTTATTAAAACTAGCTAACTGAAACATGCTCAGATTCCGATACAGGACGCCTAGTACTGAGACTGTGTATGGTTCATTACCTTGTTCTGAAGCTTTATAAACATGCCATTAACACTGACCATGCCTGAATGCAGTTTGGTCATGCCTGGCAATGCATTAGCACTACATCTGATCCAATGTGCCTGATTGGTCCATCACTAATTTACATTTTACTGCATCTTCTTAAAGATGTTTTTCTGTGGATCGGTAATTCACAGTTCTTTCACATATAAGAGTACTGAGTTATTGTAGCGGGCCCTCGTGACTGTGGAAGCCGCTATCTGTGAATCTGTAAACAGAGCTAAATAAAAGGATGTCTCCTGACAAAGCCTGTCCTTTACACCAGCAGCACCGCGTTCTCCATTATAAACCCTCAGATGTGTTGGGCTTGGGGCACATGGTCGGAGTAATGCTGGTAAGGCTGTGTAAGAGCAATGAAAGAAAGTTATACGGTAATCTGAGCATTACGTGGCCCCTTTTTTGTTCAGCTCTCGCGACAGCGTCTTTCACTGCCAGAGAATACGCAGCTTCTTTCACAAGCTCAGGCACGGACGGGGGGCCCCCGGACCAGCATGGGGAGGGAAAAAAAAACACCCCTCCGAATTACCAATCACACCACAAAACCCCACCAAGAGGCCAGGACGCGTCACAGTGGGGGAAGGTAGAAACACAGTGGGGCAGCAAAATACAGACATAACGCCAGAACTGAAATTATTCTGGTGCATACTGATTACTCTGCTGTACACTGTGACTAAGGTTTTAAATACGCTACACTATAAAGCTGGTTTACGTTCTGCAGCGAATTTTAGATATACAAATGACGAAAGAAGTCTTGAGAGATGAGGTCAAATTGGTGGTGATGTTGCACCAAAAATCTGGGAATGCTCAAAAACAGGAGAAATCCAGGGTGAAACACCACCAATCAAAAACAACATGGCTCAACCAATAGGAGAATGGCATGACTGAAAAACACACCACCAGGAGAAAGACATGGCTGGCTCAATATCCAGCAACACCTAAAATATATCTATAGTACAACCACACAGCAAATAATCCATCAATATTTAAACGGCACAAGTGAAAATCCAGCAAAGACAAAAAACCCCTAAAAGGAAAACAGTACAGACACAAAACTGAGCAACAGCACAGCTAGCAATCAACTAATAGGAGAACAGCACAGCTACAAATCAACCAATAGGAGTACAGCACAGCAACAAATAAACCAATAGGAGAACAGAACAGCCAAATATGTACCAGTAGGAGAACAGCACAGCTAAAGACATACCAATAGGAGAAGAGCACAGCTAAAAAAGAAAAAACAACCAATAGGGGAACAGCACAGCTAAAGACATACCAATAGGGGAACAGCACAGCTAAAGACATACCAATAGGAGAACAGCACAGCTAAAGATATACCAATAGGAGAACAGCATAGCTCAAAAAGAAAAAACAACCAATAGGGGAACAGCACAGCTAAAGACATACCAATAGGAGAACAGCACAGCTAAAGATATACCAATAGGAGAACAGCACAGCTAAAAAAGAAAAATCAACCAATAGGGGAAAAGCACAGCTAAAGACATACCAATAGGAGAACAGCACAGCTAAAAAAGAAAAATCAACCAATAGGGGAAAAGCACAGCTAAAGACATACCAATAGGAGAACAGAACAGCTAGACATACCAATAGGGGAACAGCACAGCTAAAAAAGAAAAAACAACCAATAGGAGAACAGCACAGCTAAAGATATACCAATAGGAGAACAGCACAGCTAAAGACATACCAATAGGGGAACAGCACAGCTAAAGATATACCAATAGAAGAACAGCACAGCTAAAAAAGAAAAAAAAAAAACAACCAATAGGAGAACAGAACAGCTAAAGATATACCAATAGGAGAACAGCACAGCTAAAAAAGAAA
>CM067477.1:29129036-29141389 GCA_034552555.1 Semaprochilodus insignis
CAATTACACCCCCGACCCCATGTTAAGACGAAAGTTCAGAAACTCTGTTGAGAAGCTGAGCTTCTAGTTAAGTATACACAAACGTTTGGTTGATTTTATAGTTATTTCACACTTTGCATTTATTACGCATCCCACAGTATCTGAAAAGATTTTTTTTGCCACTAAGGACAAATAATCACTGTCAGAACAAAATTTCATATCTTCAAAAATCTGTAACTTTGCAAGGGGAAAAAAAGCTCAGTAAATTTGCATAAGAATTCATGTAACAGGATTTTATTGTCCCCAAGCATTTTTTCACATTTCAACTTCACATTTTTAAAGATCTGCTGGTATAAACAAATCCTGTCAAAAAAATCAAGAATAGATATATAAGGTTTTGTACTGACAGCAGCGAATCTGGCTGATTGATCTGAACAGGTTTCTGAAATCAGATGAATTAATAAACACTGCTACTCAAAACACCTTTTCAGAAAACACTCAGCCAGAAGTTGTGAGTTACCTCCTCTTAGTTAGTCTCCACAATCTGCTCCCAGTTAACATGATCACCAATCAGTCGTTCTGTCAATGAATGCTGATATGGCTGGGACTGTGGGTGAAGCAGCAGTAACATACCCATTGTTGGCTCCAGTACAATCCAAATAAGAAGGTGGAAGGCTCTCATGGTGCTCTGAAAGGTCTAAACAAGTCCAAAATAATCTTCAACACAGGCAGTTCAGACACTTCACTGTGGGTAGGAAAGAAAGAAGGCTGTACATGAAATAGTGAAAGCGTTACGCCTATACACAATATACAAAGACAGGAAGTTCAGGTGAAACCCCAAAATGAATGATCAAGATATCACTCAAAATGACTAAGTAACGTGCAATAAAGATAAATGAAAACAGATAAAGAAGAATCCAAATACAATGAGCTTTTTTCTTTATTATGCACATTATTTTAAACTTGAACAAAAATATAAACCGTGTTTGTGGCGCCCTCTAGTGGTACTGTGTACACATTGTCTTTTAAAACTTATCACTTACTTTTTAAAAGGTTTATACTAAATTCAATAAAATAAAGAGAATCAGAGAGATCTGTACTGATCTGTATTAATCAGATAAACTCTGTTTTTTAATTTCTTACAAAACCGACAAAACACTAAATGGACATACTCTGAAATCTTTCAACATTTGAGCATCTGCAGCCAACTGAAAATAAACAGAACACGGTTTTTCTTTTAGATGATTTATTCACCATATGGCATATTGGAATCAACAAAACAATGATTCAACCAAAGCAGGTTTTTATTCATTCATATAAAAGGTCATGACAGTATGAAAAAAATACAGCTCATGAAAAAAGGTACTTTCATACCTTCAAAATAAGTCTGTTTGTGCAGCAGCAGATGTTGAAGGTGTCTTCTGTCATCCGTGGTGGGGGGGGGGGTTATCTAACTGAGCATGTGCAGAAAGAGTGAAGCATGTTTCTGATTGGAACAATAATCAGAAGCACTTCAACTAACCATCATGGAGCTACGAAGAGCAGATACTTCCAGACAGGTGTACTGCATGATACAATGCTTGACCCACTACAGTGCGGAGTTTGTTGGCTTTGTTCTGCTGGGTTAGATATTCAGTGTTTATTAATTAATGGCCTGGGTCCACTCATCCTCATGGAAGGATAACCCCATCCTCAGGGCGCCTGAATGTTTCGATGGATTTGTAAATTATGTATACATTTTGCTTTGATCTGCTCAGACACCAGATCTCAACTCGATTGAACACTTTTTATATCAGATCTTGAACTGCCATATTAGACAGAGGCCTCAGCTACCATCAGCAAAACAAACGTCATTTGAATAGCTACAGAAATACACAAGACTCAAAATACACAAGTGTTTACCCAAGAAGAAAAAAACTACAATGGCAAATATCATCCAACACTCTAACCCAACTACACTACACTCACTGTCCATCTCATCAGCTCCACGTACCACATAGGAGCACTCTGTAGTTCTACAGCTCCAGACTGTAGTTCATCTGTTTCTCTGTATACTTCATTACCCTGCTCTTCAATGGTCAGGACCCCCACAGAACCACCACAGAGCAGGTACTATGTGAGTGGTGGATCATTTTCAGCACTACAGTGACACTGACGTGGTGGTGGTGTGTTAGTGTGTGTTGTGCTGGTGTGAGTGGATCAGACACAGCAGTGCTGCTGGACACCTCAGTGTCCCTGCTGAACTGAGAATCATCCACCAACCAAAACTATCCAGCCAACAGCGTCCTGTGGGCAGCGTCCTGTGGGCAGCGTCCTGTGGGCAGCGTCCTGTGACCACTGATGAAGGACTAGAGGATGACTAACACTGCACTGTGCAGCAGCAGATGAGCTATCGTCTCTGACTGTACATCTACAAGGTTGACCAGCAAGGTAGGAGTGTCTAATAGAGTGGACAGTGAGTGGACGCTTGGATTTCTTGAAAATGAGGCAATAAGAATACATGCTAAGTATATGAAGCGTTTGACTATTTAAAACCTGTTTATTTAATACAAGGTGACAACTATGCATGTCTGTATGTACCCACATTTAAAGTACCAGGGGAACCCAAATAAAAAGCTAGTTTCACACTTAAATTTTGTGTTACAGAAAACATCCAGCAAAGTTTAAATAATAAAACAAGAGACAATAAAATATGGCTTGAAAATGCCGATCACACCGGTCTGAGAACTCTCTGGGCATAGTCCTAGTACTCTGATAAGCACCCATGATGGACAGCCCTCAGGCCTCCCACCCTGCTGTAGTATTAAAACAGAACTAAATACAACAGTGCAAGCAAAGAAGGGGAGCGAAACAAACTCTGCATATGTGATGTCTCATTTTAACTCATTAACACCTTATCCAGCTTTAATGTGGCAACGTCTCATTAAGGGCAAAGTTCTTAATAGCCTTAGTGGAAACGTTTCCAAGGGATGCCAGCACAGTCAGCTGTTAACTTTCACGCTGCATGTTAACGGAGACCAAAGGGGAACAGAGTTTTGTTGAAGCTGTCCAGGCCGGGGGCAGAATGAGACATATCAGCCTTATAAGTGGTGAGAACACTCCTTATGCACATATGACCCCAAGATTAGGCCTATTTTTTTCAAAACACATCAGCCATACTTGCATGTATGTGCCCATAAGGGCAATAATAACCTACTTCAAGAAAATGCAGACTTTCCCTGTGGGCACAAAGTGGGCTTTAAAGGTTCTGAAGTGGTTTTGTGTGAAGTTGAATGGTTATATATGGTGTCTGTCTGTCTGTCTCCATGCTGACACGTCTGGCCCGTTGCTAATGTAACAAACATGACATACTGAGAGACACTACTTCTGTATGTGTAGCTCAGTAAATATTGTCCATATCAGTCTAAATGTATTATCATTTATTGTTCCTGGTGACCTTTATCTTCCTTCCCAACAGCACTGCAATCCCACACCTCCTTCTGGGTGCAGCTATTCCTTTCATGATGAGTGTATGATTTATGGTCAATATTGCATGAAAAACATTCTGTGCTACACAGGCTTTTTTGTAAAGGCTTAGGCTTGAAGAGCCAGCCCACTCACAGGCTAGGGGACTGCAGATGGCAAAACAAACATCATTGTCTACATCAACCTCTCAGCAAAATGAATGGCACGAGACTGCATGAATTTCCAGTATGCAGGTCTGCTTTGAAAGTCTTTATGAAAGACTGCTGCACATCACTCACTTCACACAGAGGTAGTCAGTGCAGGACATAAGGACTGTGTGGCTCACAGGACAGAGCGACACTGGAGCGTTTGTGGAGCGAGACAGAGAGAGAGAAAACTGATGCTCCGACTTTCTAAAAACCACTCTGCAGTCTGATCAAAAACATATCTTGCTCTGCTCCAACTCCACACCGCTCACATGCTCTGGTTTCAATGTATACTGAATACAGAGAATTTAAAACAAAAAAACAACAAAAAAAAGGGAAGGAGAAAATACAGAGAAGGTATAAATGTAGGAGAACATGGGGCTGGTTGCGCTAATTTTTGACACACCAACTAAAATTATTAGCACAGAAATGTTGTACTTTGAGGGCAGAGGTCATACCTTCTTTGTGTAGGTGTGTTTTTTCTGCCTTTTTACACCACAGTAAAATGGACTCATAAGGGCTGTAAAAGCACCATACAATTAGGCAGGTTACTAAAAGGAGAACAACATGCAGTATCAGTAGATCGTCTGTGCCCTCTGTATGAAGGTACCTCAAACACAAGTCACCATCATGCCCTTCATCATAGCTTTACGGGGTTAGCTGTCACACCAAAGATAGGACACTTCAGAGGACATCTAACTGATGTTAAAACAGATCTCTCTGCTGGGCAATAAACTTCAGGACATACCTAATAAAAATATAATGACAGCATCAACCATGCTGTTGGGCTGATTGTCACAAAAGTTGGACAGATATAGGACAAGTTACTGTCTCAATTCATGCAGGGCACACTGCTTACCACAGAGCTTACCATGTGGGTGAGATAAAAGAGCAGAGTAAGAAGTGTGACAACCAGCCCCATATTCATATTGCTTATTCACAACTCCTGTACATACAACCACATTAGAGAGGTCTGAGAAAAGAACCCAAACACAAAAGTGGGCATCACTTTGGAAATAAACGCAGAAGAGGTTAGTTAATGGACTTCCCTAAAGTGAATAAGAATAGGGGCCATCACCAAACCTGCTACAAGTTTGGGGACGTTCAAGTCCAACAGCCATAAAAGGCTGTGAGGGCCCCCAGGTATGTAATCAAAGAGAGAAAATATGAGACTTGCCTCGGCCTGTACAGGGCACCAGTGAGACTCTACCTCAGCCGGTCCCATGGCATCGCTACAGGGAGAAGAGAAATCCTCAGTTTAGCACAGTAAACACAGTAACCTGGAGGCACTACTCTGCTTCAAATCACAGCCACCGAAACTATATTAGACTACATCCCACAATGATCAAACATGCATCAACGCAACTTCATTCCTGCATCAAAATTTCCCTCTTCTTAAAAACCAGGGACAAATAACAGAACACTGATTGTGATGGGACATATAATCCACCTACGCATGTCTATGTCCTCAGTTTCATTAAGATTCCCTCCTTACGGTCAAATCTTTCAACAGGGAGCCACTCAAGAGAATCATGAATACAGATGCAAATGTGGGCGTATTACACGGGATTCCTGTGCTCTAACAATTGCAATCACCCATTTATTTTCAGTACAAACCTTGGCGGAGAGGTCCGTCCCTCTGTCATGAAAAAACAAGCCTTAAGTTTTCAACACAGTTTATTACAGTTTGCATAATACAAACAATACAGACAATGTTTACATGAGCTATTTATATGGTTTCCTAAGCAGATGATTATAAACAGGCATACAAGGGAAAAAACAGTGCTAGCTAACTGAAGCCCTCACCAAGCAAAGCTGGGGACCTGAAGTCCAACAGCACCTGAAAGGTGCTGTGAAGGCTTCACTCATTTAGTACAGTAGTATGGTTTACGAAGACTTGCCTGGATAAAAGGTGCTGTACTGTTCACGTAACTCCAGCCGCTTCAAATTATTACGAACCATATTTACTAAACTTCACTTCTAAAAACCTAAACGGAACATAGGGGAAGGAAAAAAAGCCACACTGTATGATCGGCAACATCTCACAGGTCCAAATAAAAATGTTAAACAAAACTAAAAGTCCCATGCGTAAATCAGTTCTGTTTTTTTTTTTTTTTGTTTTTTTTCCTTTTCCTCGTTAGGCGAGTCCAATTAATATTACACTTAATGATTTGGCTTTTAAAGAACACCAGTAGATGATAAAATGGTTGAATCGCCAAACCTATTGAAGACTGATGGTGGAGCTTCAATATCGGCCTCCCTGGGACATTACAGGGGGTCTCATGGTCATGGGTGGCCGCGGTGGGGCTCCCTGGAAAGGAGGAACCATTGGGGGGCCCTGCCCATATGTTGGCATTCCCCCTGGAACAAAGCCAGGTACTGCCTGAGGTGGAGCACCGTATGGCCCTGAGGAAAACAAAAAAAACAATTAAAATAATTAAGACAAGTGATCGGTGCGGAGTTTCTAAATTCCAGGCAGATACAAAATTACATTGTTGTTGAATACAGTAAGACGGTACTCCAGATGTGCTTCTTGTTACATAGAGGGCCGAGTACTTTTATCTTTTTAACTGAAGCATCCCTGGTGTTTTCCCAGCTCCAAGAGCATACATTCAGCTGGAAAATGCCAAAGCATGCAGGACAGTTGAACTGAACACTCTGCTTTAAGAGTCCTCACTGATTACATCAAAATCATGAATGAAAACACACATCATACCATGCATTGGATGCCTGACTCCCGGCTGCTGTGAAGTGATGCCCTGCTGAGGAGGCATGACGCCCCCCATTGGCCCAACAGGTGGGGCGCTGATGTGGGCCTGTCCTGTGCTGGGGATTTTACACTGGTAGCGCGGGAGCTGAGCACGCAGCTCCTCCTAGATACACAAAGAAATACCACACACAAGAACAAACAAGACGGTCAGTTAGACATGAGGGAGAATGTTTGTGTTGCTGTATATACACTGTGGATTCTAGGTTAAACCGCAGAATGACCTGCATCACAGGGCTGCACAATATGGACTAGCATGTCCCACAATTGCAACTGCCATGTGGTTTGCAATGGCATATGGTTAAATAGACCAATTTTTGTCATCAATTTAGTTGTGTCCGATTTCCATTTGTCAACTAGGTCTCCCCATCACGTGACCCTACTGGTTAGTGGCTCATTTGCATATTGCAGTCTTCTGCAATATCTGTTTTATTAAGGTCAATATTGCAATAACAACTAAACAACATATTATGCAGCACTACTGTAGCAGCACACGCACCCAAAACTCATTACAGCAATGGCATATCAGGCACATCAACTTAAAGAAGCATTCAGACCGCATTACTTACTTTAAAAGGACAGAGCTTTACGTTTAAGACACTTACCAGAGAGATATCCTCATCAGGGTGGATCAACTTACTGGTTGCACTGGTGGTGGTAAGGGTGGCAGGCTTACTTGTGACTGGGGTAGCAGGTTTGGCCACAGTGCTGCCTGTGTTGGCAGCAGGGGCTATGGGCTGGCTGTAGGCTGGGAATGTGGCTTTTGGAGCAGCAGAGGAAGAGGCAGAGGAGCCAGCTGCCGCTCCAGACACACTCTGCTGAGCCTGGACACAGAAAAGAGCTCAAATGAGCCAAAGTAGAAAGACATGATCAAGTAGCATTACTACAGTCTATTTCTTATTAAAGGGCCCAAATTCTTCAGTGCACTATTCACTCCTTATAACAACTTTTACAGACAAAAAAAAACAGTCAAATAATGACCATGATCATTTCCCAACCTCGCTTTATCCTAATAAATAGGATGTTTTTGTTAGTGCATCTTAAAAGGTACAGTAGAGCAGAAACTGTATTTACATCGTCACAGCTGAATAGAGTTTGGTACATAGAACTGTTATACAGTCAACCTCAAATATTTCTTGCAACTTCTTGCAATCTACTTTACAAATATTGACTGTATGGACTGAGCACTGTTTATGTACCCATACTCCACAATGTGAGGAAAATGTAGTTTTCTGCAATATTGGCCCTTTAAAATTAACTGAGCTAATATACTGTAGACATGCAGCACCAAGCAACACTCATAACCAAAGCACAGCCCACACCGTACACCCCTGTTACTCAAATACGCAGCGTTTAAATAGAAACTGCCACTGTGATGGGTTTCACAGATATACAGAAAATGCTGCCGACAATTCAATAGATGGTCAAACACACAGCAACTCTTAAGATCTTGGAAAATTTGGGGAGGGCAATTTTCTATATTTCTTTCAGATCAGCTAGGAAAAAAATGCATTAAAAAAAAAGTTCACTATCATTGTGGAGCTGGACTGCATTATTATCTCTACTTCTGTGTTTTCAGCGTTGATTTACAAGCCAGATGAATTACTACTGCCACCAATTTATGTGAACTACAATTTACCAAATTCTGTTTATGACAGAATTTGCTTATCAAGAGCAGGACAGTCAGTTAATTTGTGCCTTTACAGTGGAAGAGAACCCCAAACAGTGGAATTTGAGTAGCTGGGATGTACAGCCCAAATAGAACAGCACACGCAAATAAATTTGTGTTAATATAAATAAATAAATAACTAAATAAATAAAAAAAAGCTTCACAAAAGACCGACACAAACACTGTCAGAGTACTTCTCACTTGTGACTGAAGAGGCATTGTAATAACGTTATAACTTAATAGGTACTACTACTTCTTAGCATATGCATTAGATCAATGCAATGCTAAACACTTCTCAAATTGTATTTTTAGATCCATTTTTTTTTCCAAATGCACCAGCCGAGTGTATTAGCTGCATGCCATCGATAGTTTTGCATAGGGATGTCCCGATCTGAGCATGCCAACCCAGACTCCTGCAATCCATCTAGTATCGGCTACAATTAAGCCTGATTCTATTCCAAAGGTTTGTTTATTATGTTAGATGGATCGGGACATCCCTAGTTTATGTGAAGATCTAGTTGCACTAGGTCAGCAGGCTGCTGCGTACTTGCGACAGCGGTTTAGAGGCTGCTGACAAAGTGTCCACACTGGAGGAGGCTGAGCTTGTGCTGGGAGCTCGAGTCCCCATCTGCAGCACGGAAAGAAAGAGAGCAAACAGCAAAACCCCTCAACACAACTGAATCACACTCTGCTGAGACAAACACTCTCACAAATCATCAAAGTGGTAAACATCATCCATATGTAAGAGCAATAAGTTGTTGGCAAATGACGTCTCTGGGTTGTCGTCGTGTGAAGTGCAGGTGCAGGGCAAGAAGTGATTCTCCACATAGGGAGTGCTATCAAAAGCTCTTAAAGCACGTTATAACTGAGAATATACAAGGAGCTGTTACTTGGTATCGACAATTGTTGTTCAAGAATGCAAGATACAGACTGAAAGCCACCAACAAAAACCTCTTGCAAGTCTTCATCTATGGTCGAGAGAAGGTTGATGTCAGCTTCCTATTTACTAGCTTCTTGTTCAAATTGTGTTCAAAAGTGTTAGTGGTGCTTTAAGTGTTAGCAATGATGTAAGTGTTAATGAGGTTACTTTTGGCTATCGTTTTAAATGTATTTCCAAGCAGATTTAAATCTACCCACAGATGAGCTGTGTGAAATGCAACACTTGGTCCTCATACAAAACCAGTTTTGCTATTATACCTTAAACGCTGCGGAAGGCACTGGAAAGTAACTGGCACGCCATTTAAAGTGGAATGGGAAAACTGACTTACAAAAAGCTTTGTGTGGTTGGGAGGAGCGAGTCATGTGTTTTGCACAGTTAATCTGTGGGTGCGCACGGGTGTAGATTTAAAGCCTCAACGTTACTGTCGAAAGGTGCTGTGCCATTGAACGTCTGTTGCTAGGTTAATCTGCAGTACAATACAAGAAAACCACACGACCAATGTTGACTCAACCGCTAACATAAATGATGTACATTAATACTTCTGTCTGTTTTTGTTCTGTATGGACGTCTGGAGGAGAAGGTAGTTCTTACATCTACAAACTTGATAGTGGGTAATCTTTTAGTTCAGCTGAAACAATCGTTCACCCCGTTTTGTGATTTTATGAATATACCTTTCCTTGGTAATATCTAAACCATCTCGTCCTTTGTTTTTCACTTCCTGCCCTCCATCTGGATTTTGTGTGTCATCAAAATCTGACAGGAAACAACCTATATACACACACGTCTGAAAAGTGGCTTATATGGTCCTGTGCATTACTGTACTAACAAATTCAATGTTCAATTATCAAAATGACCAACGCTTATGACTCACCCGCAACTTTGCTGCATATGATACAGCACAGCTTTAGAGTATTCGTTCCCATGCCATTTTAAAACACTATACTTACAAGTAATTACATATTTAAATAATTATAAAGTAAATAAGAAAGAATGTACCAGCAAAATACACCACTGAATGACAATGGATGGATGAATGAACAAACAAACAGATTAATAAGTATATGTAAAAGATTTAGAAAAATCTTTTATGATTACTCATGACAGTCTAAGGGAGATGAGTGACCTTAACCTCCTGGTATCTAGAAAAATGGAAGTGAAAAAAAGTATGTGCACGTCTTACCACAATAACAAAACATTACAATGTCATACAATACAGTTCAGTACAGCACAGTGCAACACAATACCTGTCCAGCACTGGGGAATAAGGGTTTGGTGACTGCAGGCTGAGGAGCAGGTGCTGTAGCTGCAGGCGTTGCTGCTCTGGGCATCATGCTGGGGGCTGTGGAGGCTGGTGCCTGGGGAAGGTGGTTCATGCCTGGACGATGACCCATAGGAGGAGGCATGCCTGTCGGGCAGCAAACAATTATTATCTTCAACGAGTTCATAGATGATGCGGGCCTTTCAAATACACTCAACAATACCATTCAACACAAGCCTACTGTACCTGGTGGGATCCCAGGTATCATCGGAGGCATTCCTGGTCCAGGTGGCATCATCCCACCCATTGGCATCATGCTGTGTTTAAAGAGTGATGGATTTAAACCCAATACAATGCTTAAACATCATCATGTAGCCAGAAAATGCAGAAAAAACATGATCTAAGGGAAAAAAATACCATGTTAGCATGTAATATCAGGGGTATTCATCAATCCTTACCCTGGTGGCATTCCTGGCATGACTGGGGGCATCCCTGGCATCATGGGAGGGACACCAGGCATCATTGGAGGCATTCCTGATCCATGTTTTAAATAACAAACAAACAAACAAACAAAAACAAGTTTAACATCGGTGCTCTAAGGACCACTTCAGCGTTGCCTGCCTTTCTGCTACCATCACCGTTACTACCATCAGCCACCAAAAGCATTTGTCAGCAGTAATGGAAAAAAACAACAAAAAAAAAAAGACATTATTAATGAACCACTATAATAATAAACTGACAATCTGAATGACATTCAGGATAATGGCATCGGTGAAAAAGAGAAAACCCACGCAAGCAGACAGTTTTGCGTGCTGCTAAACTGCTCAAGCTTGACGTACATGATTTCACTGACCTGCGTAGCGTAAAACCAAGTGTGAAGCGAAGTTTAGTGCTAACATGATATAAACATTACTGCAGAAATTACAATTATTGTAGTACGGGGACGTAAACATAATTATGCAAGTGAATAATTCAATGCTCTATAACAATACGCAGGTCTGTGCAATAAATTGCTCCAAGAAAACTATCAAAACAGAAGTAACTTAGATCAAAATAGTTGCTACACTGTTCTGATTTTTAGTACGATCAATAGTGACAGACATGGACAGAATCAGAGATAATGACTAATTTGAATAACTTCGGTCCATTGCTGATTGAATTACAGCGCACCTGAATAGCTTCCAGGTGGCATCCCTGGAGCTGGCACAGGGGCCATCCCAGGTTGGGTCATAGGGGCATAGGCCGCTTGGGGTTGTGCTGTTGGCTGCTGGAAAGAAGGTCCCGCCTCTTCATCCTCGTCGTCCTCATCCGAGTCATCTTGGTTCTGTTTCTTTTTCTGGTTTTCTGTATTAAATAAAAAGAAATTTTTTTTTGAGGGAAGTTAAAAAAACAACAACAAAAAAAAAAAAAACTAACAAACAAAAAAAACAACACAGTCAACATGATCAAATATGGAGGAAAAAGTAAATTACCTTGTGTTTTCTGCTCGAGCACACGTCTCCTTTCTTCCATATCTTTCTCCGGAATACCCTCCATCCCGTAGATCTCCAGTTCAATGTCTGTTCTCCCAGGTATTGCATTAGGAACACCGTCTATAGTTTCTTTGTGAACCTTAAACACAGTAAAGTGTTGAGAGTGCTTTGATGTGAACTGCTCTCTTCTAGACAAATTTAGAGTCAAAACTACATTTACCTACATGACGTGAACCACCAGATATGGGCAAAAAATATGAACTGAGCAATGAGGCTTGAACATAGACTAAAGGCTCTCTCACACAATGTTATTACATGAAACGTTTATCAATGTGTCTGCAGTAGCATGAGATGCTGTTTTGTGAAGGTGAGTGAAAATCGTAGGTGCGTAGTCTACTGCAGTACAAACGCAGACACATTAGACCAGTTAATTCCAGTCAATTCTGGTCCTGGAGGCACCGTGCCCTGCACTTTTAGTGCTTTCCCTTCTCCCAACACACCTGATTCAACTCTTCAGCTCATTACCCTTAGGATCTGCCTCCTGATGACTAAACACACACACACACACACACCAAAAAACCTTAGGATCTGCCTCCTGATAACTACACACACACACAC
>CM067477.1:29144150-29193539 GCA_034552555.1 Semaprochilodus insignis
TGTGTAATATTTGTATGTGTAATTTGTGTTAGTCAAAGCCTCAAAGTGGCAGTAGGTGTGTAGAATTGTGTCTTTAGATGGGAATTTCACTCCACCCAGGCTTTCTAACGAGTTTATGACCCTCGACACAGAAATGTGGACAGATTAGAAGTGGTACTGAATCCCGCCGAGGAACACACTACATTATGCTGGACAGTGGCACACCTGGACGAGGACTGGGGACCACTACTTTAAACCACAAACATAAAATCTGATAATTACAAACCTGCAATCTGATACAGACAAAGCTCCAGGCTCAGAAGAACATGGCAAATCAAAATTATGAAGTCCATCCTGCCATTCCTGGTACCTGTATGTCATCTGGCACAGTGGGCATTTTCTGATGTAGGTTGAAACATTTAAAAAAATAAAAAATAAAAAAACACACATAAAACATGAATTCTCATCAGGCAAAAAAAAGTTTTTTTTTTTTTTTAAATTACTTCCTTTGGACTTACCAGTAATAAAACCCTACATGGAAACTATCTTGGCCTTCGATTTGACTTCAGTTGGTTTTCCTAATTTTGGATGCTGTGGACAGACAGCACATCTGCCCTCCACTGGGTATATCTGATCTGGACAGTCTTCTGGCTGATTTTATGACATCTTCTGGAAGGCTTGCTGGGACCTTTTTCTCATTGCATCTATAATGAACAATGCGAAGTAATTCATCAGTGGCTGAATAGATTGTTTCTTTGGTCTTCCTGTGGAGATTCTGCTGGTGAAGATGTGCTCTTGAAGAGCTCTCTGTTGGTCTGAAATAAATGCCACTTCGCAACATTTTTGAGAGGGCAAGACATGCAAGGTTTGGCACAGGCACAATGCCAAGTGTTATTGTTCAAGTATGTGACCACGACTCTATCAAGCCGGCTGAAGTGTTTTATGGAAGGCTCATGTATTGACAAACAGATTTGTATGGAACCTGCACCGCAATCCACATACATAGAAAATGGTTTGTGAGACGTACATGCAGCTTTTCGACGTTTCAGACAGGTTGCCTTTTTGACTTCTCCAAAAAACTTGCACTTTACCATTTCATCTAGCACAGCTGGCTCCAGAATTTCTTCTGCTGCTGTGCGATCACAGTAATCAACGGAACGGATGTGTTCACAGGTGCTAAAAGGAAAGCCACTCCTCTTCACTAGTAAATGGTACTGATGACATTCATCCAATTGATACTGAACTGAGTGAAGCTTCTATCTATCTATCTATCTATCTATCTATCTATCTATCTATCTATCTATCTATCTATCTATCTATCTATCCATCCATCCATCCATCCAAAGCAGCAAGGAGATCCCCCAATAGCATCTGACTGCAGACCTCCAGCGAGAGGCCCGTCTCTCGCAGCTCGAGGAGGAGGACCCTGTGATATCATCTGGGGTACCTCAAGAGGTGGAAGATAAGTTTCGTTTTTACGGTGTGCTTGTTTACCGCGTTAGGTTATCATGAGCCAGTGCACATTCACAGGTAGAAGACTGTACCTCCACAATCTTCTTGTAAACCTCCACACGCCACGCTGTTCTCTTCGCTGCTTTCATTGTAATTAAACATCAAAGTAAGTTTCAAATTCCATCATCTTATGAATAGTTAGTCTTATGAATAGGTGGGAGAATTAACAGTGTTAACGCGGTTCTTTCGTTGTCACCATATGACTGTGAAATCGTTTTATTGTTAATAATGTATTACCGTTATATATCCATGATTTCAGGCTTATGTGTAGAGTTTTGTTACAGAATATTCTCTGTGAAGGATTCATAGTTAACAGTTCTGGAAAGGTTTTCTTTACCCTAGTGATGCAATGACAAGTGGCCATATCTAATATTTAGGATGTAACAGGTACATGTTATTGAATCTAACCTGTTATTATTAAAATTATCTTCATTTTTTATTTTCTAAATTATCTACAGTTTTTCATGTTTACAAATGTGGTTTATGTCTGAGTTAAGCCATATTTAAGCAGTTAAAGTAACCTTTCAGTTAATATGCGTGTAAGGAGTAGGGTATGTCTACCTATTAAGCTCACTAAAATCTACATTTAGACATTTTTAGATCACAAGGATTGATTCCAGCAGAATAAGTGATGTTAACATTAAATAGCATTCTCTTATACAATTAAATGTTTAATTTAATTTAATGAAAACCTTTAATTTAAATGTTTTTTGCAATAATATATATATATATATATATATATATATATATATATATATATATATATATATATATATATATGTGTGTGTATTTAATATGTCATCTTTATTATTTTATTATGACTATTAGGATTATTAATATCATTCATTTTATATTTGTTTCTAGTTTTTGTTCAGTTTTGAAGTTTATGCAACATTGTTCCTAAGACAGTCATGCCAATTTGAGAGAGAGAGAGATAAACAGGTTTCAATCAGTTGTTACAAATGGGAAACAGCAGCGGGAGCTCTATACAGTACTATTATTATATTATTATATACTGAGTAATATACTCAGTACTCAATAATCACTTTAAAACCACAACGTTAACAAAATATATATTAATGTCTGTTAGAAGCTTTAAATAAAACGTATGGAACTATCTTACTAACTTCAGAGGTCTGTGTTTAATCTACAAAGCCCAGAAACACTGTTAGAAATCCCCTAGAGGGGCTAGAAATCAGCAGTGTGGTATTATATGTGGGGTTTTTCTTATTTGTTGAACTGAAGGCTCAGCTGTGACAGTCATAGAGAATGGACAGGGCGACTGCAACACCAGTGCTGTACACAACTTTAAGACTCTGTATGATTTATTACTGTACAAATATACATTCAAAAGCAAGGCATCATTGAGGAAAGCCAGTGGGCTTCAATACAGATAGCATGCTTATGGCTCTTAAGTACAGAACCTACTTAAGTGCCCTTAAAAGGCATCCTACTGTCATTCGGCAACACAAAAACACCAAATAAAAAAAATGCAAGCTTTCAGCAACTTACGCAGGTACTAATCTAAAATACATTTATTTGTATTTAGATATGTACGAAACAAATATCAATATTTACATTTAAATCATATTTAAAAACATTCGGAAACATTAAAGGGGACTTTTTCTACTTTTCCGTTTTTTCTCTTTCTTTTAGTCTGTTATGGAGCTTTTTGTGCACGTAAACTGTCTGCAAAGTTATACAGCCCATATTACACGGCAGAGGGAGAAACGCTCTCCTACAGAAACCACGTCCCTCAGCTGCCTGAAACGCCTCGTTACAATTCCAGGCGTTTTCTCTGTTACAAGGTGATGTCATCACGTAACACAGTTCTTATTGGCCCGCCTGTTGGGACGGGACTCGCGGCAGAATGAAGCTACAGATTTAAACCGCTCTTGCCGTTGACCAATCAGAACAGAGTGGTGAGCTCTAACAGAGTGTTTCAGACAAAGAGTAAACAGATATAAAGTATGAGAAAAATATCATGATTTGGGAAAAAACTAAAAGTTTTTTTGGTTATTCATTTAATTAGAGTTTCACTCTATATATTAATTTTATTACCATTTTATTCTGGAAATTCTTTTAATAGAGATTCATTCTGAACATCAATTTTATTATAGATATAATTTTATTCTATTAATTTTATTATATTATTATTAGAGCTTCATTCTGGATTTTATTTTTGTGCTAATGTAATTTTGGATATTAATATTATTTGAGCTTCACTCTGGATATTCATTATATTACTATTTCATTCTGGGTATTTTTTTTTATCAGAACTTAATATTTGATGTTAATGTTGCTGGAACATTATTGTGGATATTAACTTGATTAAACATTGTTTATGTTAATTTTATTAAAACTTTATTCTTGAGGTTCCTCAGTTTTGACAGTTGTTATGAAATCATCTACAGCTCTGGTTATCATTCTGCTAACATCTAGTACGTCTTCATTTGTACAGTTCCCTATAAATGAGTTGAAACCTGTGATGTTATGGAGCTCCATCAGCACCAGACTAGAACCATTTTAAACACCAATCAGCAACAACAGTGATTCGTATTACTGAGAACACTGAATCCACACTTCTGAACGGCGGCGCAGACGTGATCTTCGATGGAGAAGAATGATTTTTGGGTAAGTGGTGTTGGGTTAACAAACAGATGGCTATGAATATTCATAGTTTCCAAATCTCTGAATGATAAATGAATGCATGTAGACAGTTACATGCTTCCACTGCAGAAATCTAAATGCTTAGCTGATGGAGAACAATCTGCCAGTCAGCCAATTCTGGAACATGTTTCTGGTTTTAGATGCTGTAACTCTGTTAGTTAACTTCAACATGTTCATTGCAGTGCAGCAACTGTTCCACTCATCGCTTCCCACAAGGCCCTGATATCACACTGTCCCTGTTTACTCTCAGTCAGATAGAGCTTAATATGTAAAAGTTTTCAGCACAGCGTTCAGTAACTCACACTGGCCTTAATAAAGAGCTGTTAATTTCTCCTCTGATCCGGCTCGGCTGTGAAATCGAGATCATAAACTAACCATATCAACACCTCCACAGCAGGAGAGCACAACCCGTCACTGAGAAACCATGTAGGTTGCTATGTTGGCTTTTCTCTTGACTCTTATGTTTGATTATTTAGAAAATGCTTGTGGTTTTGTACTTACTGGCTCTTCTGACTTATCTATCTCTATATATAAACAGTGTATATATATGCTGAATTAATATTAACAAAGTTATTTTTTCAAAATTGTTACTTATTATCTCAAAGCAATGACTTATTATTCCAGAAGAATTGCCTTCTCAAATTGTGATAATGCATCATTTTGGACAAACTGTAGAAAGACAGAATTAAGCCATTATTTTGACTTGCTCGAAATCATTATTTGGACGTATGGCAAAGTCCTGAGGAGCCGTTACTTCAGAATAACTCAAAACCCCGGGGAAAAAAAGACAACTGCCTCCCGATCACCATGACTACCGGAAAATGATGAATACCGGAAAACAATAGGATGTGTCTTTCGAAAACCTTACAATCTACCTCCTGATCATTATGGATACCAGAAAACTTTAAGATCTGCTTCCTCATCTCCATCTCCATGGGATCTGTCATGTGATTACTATGGACCCAGAAAAGCCTTAGAATTTGCCTGCCAATCAACATGGATGCCGGAAAACCTTTGGATCTGTGTGCTCATCAACATGGATACCGGAAAATTGCGGGTTGTTTCTCCTGGTCACTTAGGATCTGACCCGTAATTACTATAGATACAGGAAAATCTTAGGATCTGTGTCCTCATTAAGATGGATTCTAGAAAACCAGAGGATGTGAATTTTAAACTCAAATTCTGTTGTACAAGAAATAGCCCCCCAAATAAAAGTGTAGGTTCACTGGTGGTCTAGATAGTAAATAAAATGTCAGTAGGTGTGTTGTAGACATGGAGACCCCTGGTTCCCATCACCACCGTAAAGAACATCCGAGTCTCGAACTGTGCAGTGAAAAAGTGGTGAAACTCCCCTTTACACTATTATGTAGAATTGTAATAACTGATTTTATTAAAAGCATGCGCCCCCTGCTGGCTCTAAAGTCCATTAGACTGAAACAGAATTTTTTTGTGCCACATTCACAGCATTCACCGCAATGAGAACCCGCGTAGATATACACAGCAGCATGTGCAAAATGTCAACATTTATCCTCCTATAAAAGCCTCAGACTCTCTGCATTAGTTAGCTGCTTAGGGAAGGGTCAGTTTAAACGCTGTACCTCTAAAGTGCAAAACTAGCCATCCCCCTCAGAGTCGGGGACATTATGTTTTACCCAGCAGGCCTATAAGATATCTTCACAACTCACATTCAGCCTTATAAAAATAGTAATCTGAGCTTGTTAATACAAGTCAATATTTTAGTGAACATACAGCAGGCAATTAGTAAATACATAAAAATAAATCCTGGCCATCATCATCTAGCTGCCAAGAGCAAGGGAATAGAGGAGGACGTACCTAACCCCCAGTGGTGGAGACGCTGACGTCTATTTAGTAGCATCATTTCATTTAAAAAATGGGGCGTCAACGTTTAGAGATCGATAGTTAAGCTACACTCTGTATGGTTTGGGCTTTTAAGGATCTCTCTGGTGTTAATTTATGTAATGTGTAATTTACAGTAGTCCTAAAAGGTATGATGTCTGCATTACATACCAAAATCAGCTGACAAATCTTTTCACTTTCAATCAAAAAACGTTTTTTTTTGGCCACACAATTTTTCCCCACTACTGCATGAAAAGCAGGCAAGCATGTTAAACCAGCTTCGCCCACAAGGGGGAGTGATTTTCTGGTTACAGCTGGTATAACATGCTAAGTGTGCCCGTCCGGCACATGCCGGAAACAGGGGTTGAGAAGGAGAAAATATTTACAGGTTTTTGATGGTTGAAATTGATCTTACAAATACACTTATCATCTACAGCTGCACCCAGAAGGAAGCGTGGGATTGCAGTGCTATTGGGAAGGAAGATAACGTTTACCAGAAATATAGTGTCTCTCAGTATGGCGTCGGGCCGCCGTGTTTGCTAACGCAACATGCCAGATGTCTCGGCATGGAGTTGTAGAGGTTCCTAATGGTGTCCTGTGATAATCCATCCCATGCAGCTTGAATGTTCTCACACAGTTCCTGCAGATTGTGCGGTAGGGGCGGAGGTGGAGTGACACCAGGTCTTCTGGCCTTACATTTAGGCGCTGACCACGGTGCCTCCACACACCGATTCGTTGGTCGTCTCCACCAAGACAAAAGCGGGACTCGTCACTGAAGATGACCCGCTGCCATTCTGAGTCACTCCATGACAGTCTGGCATGACATCATTGCAGTGTTTGGTAACATTGACGTGGTGTTAAGGGGAGTCATGTAACGGTCTGAGTGCATGTAGTCCTGCGTGGTGCAGCCGTCTGCCAATAATGCTGGCACTAACAGGACGACTCATGGAGGACGTCACTGCTCGCTGAATGTCCACAATCGTGTCTGTTTGGTCTGTCAGGTACAGTGATAAGGCCCGTCCTTGCTTACGAATCATTTGCATGTCTCACATTGTCAAACCTACCCACCAAGTTTCATTCCCGTCGGTTGATTCCTTCTGGGTTCAATTTTTTGTACAACTACTGCTTTTGATGATGAGTGTATATACAAGCAGCATTAACAAAATGGAACTTGGACTTATTAACCCACCTAATGTGCACTAAACTGCATGCAATGCGCGGAAGAGACCCTTAACATCGAGCTGGACCTTATTTTTGAATCTGCGCCCTGTGACATTAATGTGGGAAGATGTGTTATGACCCAACACCGCTAACTTCTAAAGTAACACTGCTTCTTTCACTTTTAACAAAATAAACATACACAGTGCAGCTTTACTGAGAAGTGTAAATAGAATTAACACAAAGGGGTTAACACATCATTCCTCCTTTCCATCAAAACTGAACACCAGTCTTCCATCCGATTAGATGAATAGCCAGGATTGTTATACAATCTAGAGTGGGTTTACATTCTTTAATAATTTCTCCCCTTCTCCTCACTGCCTGGGGCTTCACTGAGGCTCTACTCGTCCTCCTCGGCTCAGTCTTCTGTGAGAAGGCCTTTAAAGCCTGACCCATTTCTTTCTCCTTCTGTTCCACGGTCATTCCACTGTCGCTGCGTCTATGAACCCACTCCCAGCGCCTTCTTCATGTGCTCATAGACCACGTAGGAGATGCTTACAGCAGGAATGACTTTGAGGAAGTTGGGAGCAATGCCCCGGTACAGGCCTGGGACGCCCTCGTGGGATACAATGTGCTTAAACTGACCCACCATGGTCAGCTTGGGGGCTCCTTCCGTGGAGGCTGGAAAGAAACAATGACAAGTGGGTCTATCTCTGTAATAGGATGCCATGTTGAGGGTTACAAGCTTTTCCATTCATATTTCAACCAGCAACTGGTTTCCTCATTCACAACATCTTCAATTCCTCACCCAAGCAAACATCCATAGTACATTAATAAGAGTCCTTGGGCAAGATTCCTAATGCTATGGGCATAGGAACATAATGCATAAATGTATTTGCCAGGTGCTTTCAGTGTAGGACTTAACTTGATTCCTGTCATTTAATTGAGCAACTAAAAGATCAGCTTTCAGTTTGGGGGGGCAACTCTTTACTGAAATCTCTCTCTCTCTCTCTCTCTCTATATATATATATATATATAGACAGATAGATAGATAGATAGATAGATACATTTTGAAAAAAAAAAAAAAACATAAATGTGCCATAACTGGCCATATATTATGTTTTGTATGTCCAAGTAATAAAGAATCCAAGTAAAATGCATTAAAATGTGTGTTTTCTCTGTAAATAATGAGTTTACTAACTTTTCACTTTCACGAAGTCACTAAAAACGAAAAATGAAAATCTTTGACCAAGAGTCCACAAACTTTTGCAACTGTATACTGTGAGCTTTAACTAATAGAACGTGCTGGAAAATATGATGCTTATGTGTTTCATACATTCATTTAGCCCACATAGTGTGAGCTCAACTGGCTAAATAAAAATCAGGCAGTTGTCAATTTGGCTGAAATGCAATGGAATTAGCAAAAAATCCCAAAACGGACGAGAGATCACTAATAGATACATAAGCAAGTCTATTAGAGATCACTGAAAAGCTTGGTGCAAGTGTGTATTTTAGGCAGGCTAATGCTAACTGATGGGGTATAAACTAACATTACATTCAACATATCTTACTGTCCCTAAGCTCACCCTGGGCCTGCATGCGCGTGCGGATGAGGGCGAGCGGATAACTGGCTAACTGGCCGCATGTGCTGGACACGGTGCCGCAGCCGAGCAGCACTAAAACACCAGGATCCGCAGAACCCACACAGTACCGCTGGAGCCATGCATTCTTCAGTGTCTGGAGAGAGAGAGAGAGAGAGAGAGAGAGAGAGAGAGAGAGAGAAAGACAGACAAACAACACAAACTGGTCAGAAATTATAAACTTTTTTGCTGCACATTTTGACCAAAAGCACCTACAACAATGCTATCATTAATGATAATTTTTTAAATAGTGGTTTCTGTTCTGACATCATCAGCAACCAATGTTGGTCAAAAACTCCATTCCCTGTAACACCACTCTCAATAAACTGGAAGGTGCTGTGCTGTGATTGTTTCTAAGTGACATTACAACCGAAACTGGAGTTCCAAAACTGAGGTCTGAAAGGAGGTGTAGGTGCTCAAGAAGCTCCTCACTGAGAAAAGGAGACAGACACATGGAACAAAGAAGCTGCTGGTGCTTTCAGAACAATGGACTGACCACCCCAGAGTCCAGAACTTCAACACCACTGAATGTGTTTGGGGTTATTTGGATGGTGAGAAGAAGCAGAAAATGACAAACTGATTTCTAAGACTGAACTTTGGAGGTGCGGTAAAATATGTATTCTCTTTCTTCCTGACACAGAAATTAATAATTCATACTTAATGTGTCACATCCTGCCTTGTCTTGCCCATGTTTGTCTGTTTTCTCTGGTTTTCTGTTTCTTGTCACTTCCATGTGCCTTTTGTTCTCCTGTTCCAGGTGCTTCTGTTTGTTTTGGTTTTTTGCTCCTCCTGTCTCCGCCCCCTGATCAGGCCCCTCAACTGTCCCTAGTTTGTAGCTCTGCCCCTTCCCAGATGTTCTTGTTAGTCCTTGTTCACTTATACTCCCTGTTGTCCCTTATGTTCTGGCTTTGTGTTTTGTCTCCATGTCGGTCGTTTGTCCTCATGTCTGTCGTTTTTGTAACCTGGTTCAGTGTTTCTTAGTGGTTTTGGTTTCTTTGGTTTTCTTTTGTATTATTTGTTCTGTTCATTAAATACTTGCATCTACATCCAGCCTCCTCGTCTTGACCCCACGTCACATAATGTCTGTGGTCTCTGACTTTTGCACAGTGCTGTATATAATGAGTTTTCATCAGTGCATCGCTAAAGAGACTCTCTCAGATGTTCAGAGCAGATGATGGAACAAAAATGAGTATTATCTAACTGGACCCGGCGGCAACTGACAGGAGAGGAAATTAATGAGAGACACTTTTCCCAGAAACTGTCAGAGACACCTGCTCTGCACACTGGCCTGTGTGCCCGTACCTCGTAGACAGCCAGATCGATTCCTGCGTAGGGGATGATGCCCAGCGTGTTCGGGACGTAGCCCCTGTAGAATGCCAGGACCCCCTCCTTCCTCAGAATCTGCCGTGCGCAGTCCACCATCCCCGAGTACTGACCTGTCTTCCTGAGAGTCAGACGGGTCTTCAGCACCTGATAGGAGACATGATACGTCACGATTCAATTCATCTATTCAATTAATTAAACACTTATTTCATTAATTAAACTACAATTTATATCAGTTTGATTATTTTGGTATAATCCAGTATAATCTTTAAAACGCCCCCAAACACACTGGCTTGTCTTACTTTTTCATCTTTATTATTGCTTATTATTATATTAGAGTCACATTTGATGCATTGCTGTGCTATGTAAGGCCTGTTACTACTGGATAAATACTGACACTGATTACATGAGGAAATGTTCACTGATCTGTAAGGGACAGTAATTCAGTAGCTGCTGTGAGCCTGTCTGAATAAATCAGTAGCTGATTTGGCCATGATGATTTTGTTCACTCAGTAATTACTGCAGTTATAAAACAGTTTATTTTCAGCACACAGAGCAGCCTGCCTACACACATCAGCCAGAGCCACTTAAACTCTGAGCATACACTGGAACTTCTCATCATTAAAGGAGAGTTCCACTGACACTGGTCACTGAATCACAGTACATACTAAATACTTTATAGTAGTTACTGAATAATTAATGACAGATACTGAATAAATAATGACAGATACTGAATAATGCATAGTAGATATGAAACACGTTTTAATAGATACTGAAAAATTCATAGTAGACACTGAATAATTCAGAATATATACTGAATACTTCACAGTAGATACTAAATACTTTATAGTATTTACTGAATAATTCATAGTAGATATTGAAAAATTCATAGTAGATACTGAATAATTAAAGATAGAAACTGAATAATTCATAGTAGATATCAAACACCTTTTAACAGACACTGAATAATTCATAGTAGGCACTGAATAATTCAGAATATATACTGAATACTTCATAGCAGATACTACTTTATAGTATTTACTGAATAATTCATAGTAGATATCAACCACCTTTTAACAGACACTGAATAATTCATAGTAGACACTGAATAATTCAGAATATATACTGAATACTTAATAGTAGATACTACTTTATAGTATTTACTGAATAATTCATAGTAGATACAGAATAATTCATAGCAGATACTGAAAAATTCATAGTAGATACTGAATAATTAAAGATAGAAACTGAATAATTCATAGTAGATATCAAACACGTTTTAATAGATACTGAATAATTCATAGTAGTTACTGAATAATTCATAGTAGATACTAAATAATTCATAGTAGATACTGAATAATTAATGATAGATACTGAATAATTCATAGTAGTTATCAAACAATGTTTTAAGAGATACTGAATAATTCATAGTAGACACTGAATAATTCAGAATATATACTGAATACTTCACAGTAGATACTAAATACTTTATAGTATTTACTGAATAATTCACAGTAGATACTGAAAAATTCATAGTAGATACTGAATAATTAATGATACTGAATAATTCATAGTAGATACTGAATAATTCATATTAGACACCGAATAATTCAGAATATATACTGAATACTTCACAGTAGATACTAAATACTGTATAGTATTTACTGAATTCATAACAGATACGGAATAATTTATAGTAGTTACTGAATAATTCATAGTAGGTAGTAAATAATCTATCATAAAAAGTTTACATATAATTCATAGCAATTATAAGTAACTAGCAGGTCGTATATAAAAGGTATTAATATTAATAACTGGTTAAGATGCCTAGGATTTAAGAGGTTAAAGAATGCTGTGCATTTTCTTAGTAGTAGCCGTGGAATCAGACGGGTAAAGCCCTTAGTTTAAAGCCCTCTAAGTTTGGCATCCACCCCCACCCCAGTTCTGTGTGATGGAACAGCTGCCTGGTTGGTGCTTTGGGGAGAACATGAGGCGCATCCTGGCGGTGGTAGATGTTTCCACAGCCAGACACTAATGACATCTGATTCACATGACTGGAATCATTAACTGAAAAGATTAATGGGGGGAAAAGGGGCAAAATGCGGATCTCATCAGACTAATGTTCACTTTTGTGTTTTTGGAACTGGCTGGTATTCCAGCTGATATTCACATGTGAATCTGACGCAGGTCAAAAAACTGTTTAAAGTGATAGTTCTGCAACAACACAACATACGGGAGCTGTGAGGCTAATGTAGTTAACAGGTAATGGAAGCTTATACCTCACCAATCAGCATAGTGCAAACTGCATGACCATGGTTATGACATTAGTGATGTTGAAATCTGAACACTATCTGCATACGCTACATCACGCTATAGGTGCTCTACTTTCATCAGAGATAGTGAATGATTCATAATATATGCTAAATAATTCAAAGTAGACACTGAATAATTCATAGTAGACACTGAATAATTCATGGTAGACACTGAATAATTCATAGTAGACAGTGAATAATTCATGGTAGATACTGAATAATTCATAATGGATACTAAATCATTTATGTTAAATGCTGAACAATTTATAGTAGACACTGAATACTTCATAGTAGATGCTGAATACTTCATAGTAGATGCTGAATAATTCATAGTAGATACTGAATAATTCATAGTAGATGCTGAATAATTCATGGTAGATACTGAATAATTCATAGTAGATGCTGAATAATTCATAGTAGATGCTGAATAATTCATGGTAGATACTAAATCATTTGTGTTAAATGCTGAACAATTCATAGTAGATGCTGAATAATTCAAAGTAGACATTGAATAATTCATAGTAGACACTGAATAATTCATAGTAGATGCTGAATAATTCATGGTAGATACTGAATAATTCATGGTAGATACTGAATAATTCATAGTAGATACTGAATACTTCATAGTAGATACTGAATAATTCATGGTAGATACTGAATAATTCATGGTAGATACTAAATAATTCATAGTAGATGCTGAGTAATTCATAGTAGATGCTGAATACTTCATAGTAGATACTGAATAATTCATGGTAGATACTGAATAATTCATGGTAGATACTGAATAATTCATAGTAGATACTGAATACTTCATAGTAAATACTGAATAATTCATAGTAGATACTGAATAATTCATGGTAGATACTGAATAATTCATAGTAGATGCTGAATAATTCATGGTAGATACAGTAAATGATTCATGGTAGATACTTATGAATATGAATACTGAATACTGACCATTTGTGCCTGCACAAAGAGCACTTTGACCTCTGTATTTAACCCATCTGGCAGCGAAACACTCACATACACACCCTAGTGAATACACACACTGGGGCAGTGAGCATGTTTGCCCGTAGCGGTGGGTAGTCCTATTCATGGCGCCTGGGGGATGTTTACATGAAACATTTTGAGGCAAGTGTGTGATGACCTAGAAGTGCTGAGAGTACCATGCTAATGAGCTTCCATTACTACACTAGCCTTCAGTGCGTCAGTGATAAACTAAAGAAACAAACATGTCTCAGCTGACCGGCTACATTTAGGCCAGGCCACCTCTCTCTCTCTTACCTCCATCGGGTAGATGATGGTTTGAGCCGTGGCTCCAGCGAGTGATCCGGCGACAAACCTCTCCTGCACCCTCAGACTGCCGCCATCTTTACAGCCGCGGATCAGCCACTTTATCTGGACGGAGGAGAAGCAGGAGGAGAGCAGAGGGTTACGGGAAAGTTGAAAAGTCATTTAACCTATCCATGCTCAGCCAGCACGTGTTCTTTCATAGCTGCTGTCACTAAGATGGACAAGCCTTAAAGAAGTCCCTTTCAACCTAATAAGAAGGTGTACATAGCCCGGTGCACACAAAATACCAACAACTGATGTGAGTTATTATGACTGATGTGGTGTGTAAATAATCAAATAATCATTATCAGTATATTTACATGACCATAAATTACATCAATTTAAATCCCTAATCACTGTCTGTCCATCACTGTTGTGGTTATTTTTATGAATTTATTTAAGAGGGACATCAGCCATTACACACTCATCACCAAAAGAAAAGTTGCACAAATAGCTGCACCCAGACGGAATCCACTGAGAGGAATGAAATGTGGTGGGTAGGTCTGACATTGTGAGACATGCGAATGATTCAAGTTTCATGCTCAGCCACACATGTGGGGTAAGCAAGGATGGGCCTTATCGCTGTACCTGACTGACCCAATAGCCACGACTGTCCTCCATGAGTCATCCTGTTAGTGCCAGCACCACTGGGAGAGAGCTGAACGACCCCTCTGTTACAAGAATATTCAAGCTGCATGGGATGGAGTATCACAGGACACCATTAGGAACCTCTACAGCTCCATGACGAGATGTCTGCCATGTTGGGTTAGCAAACATGGAGGCCCGGAGCCATACTGAGAGACACTACTTCTGTATGTGTAGCTCAATAAATATTGATCATATCAGTCTAAATTTATCATTTATTGTTCCTGGTGACCTTTATCTTCCTTCCCAATAGCACTGCAATCCCACACCTCCTTCTGGGTGCAGCTATTCCTTTGATGAGCTTCTTAAAGAGCTCCGTGCACTGATTCACGTTACCTGTTCATAAGCCATGAACTTGATGGCGGATTCCGGAGCGATTTTGAGCACATTTATGCCATTTCCTCTCCATAAAGATCGGACCCCGCCCTCCTGCACCATCCCTTGCAGTCCACTCCATAGGCCAGCACCTCCAGAGCCATGAACCTGCAGAAACAAACCAGGCACCTGTTACATTTATTAAATTACATCTTACCCGATTGTGTTTTATTTGATTTTTCATATTTTATAGTTCATCACATGATCAAAAGTATTCAGAATTCGGTGAAGGTGCACCTCTTGGTGGCAAAGCTCAATTGTACGACCTCCATATAAACTCTCTTATTTAAACCTCTATAGAAAAGCATTGCCAGTAGAATCGGATGCTCATACACCTAAGGTCATCATGCCCATGCCCATCACTGCACCGTGGAGCAGTGGAACTGTATTGTCTGGAATAATGGAGCTCCTTCCAACACCTTTGAGATGAATTGGAGTGATCCAGAACTAATCAGCCAACATCAGTACCTGACTTTACTAATGGTCTTATGAGTGCTGCATGCAATCCAATTCTCACAGCAATGTTCCAACATTTAATGTAAAGTCTTCTCAGAAGAGTAGAGTCTGCTGCTGCAGCTAACGAGGACCAAACTCTCTATTAGTACCCTTCATTTCTGAAGAAACGCTTTGTGATCAGGTGTCTACAAATCTTCGGGTGTACAGTATGCATGACTACTCTGATAATTTGATCATTGTGACTCGTTTTGTTGTTTTGTACTTGTGATCGTGACGACTTTCAAGAGGACAAATCACCACATTTCATCACATGATCTCACCTTGTGACATTATTACTGGCAAGATATCCAAATCATTCGAAAGAAATGAACAGTGTTTGACCAGATGACCCTACGCTACCTGAAGGAAAACCTTCAGTCTGTCCAGCGGAGCGGTTCCAGTTCTCGACACGGCTCCGGCCATTGCCCCAGCAACCAGCTGTCTCCAGACCAGCCCTGCCCTCCGTTCTCGCTCAGAGAACTCATCCGGCACAGTCAGGTGCTCTCCAATATCCAGCATCTAAAACAAACACACATTACATTTATGGCTTTTAGCAGACGCTTTTAATAAGAGTGACCTACAGAGGAGCTTTGTTGTCCAAACAGCCTACAGGGAAAGCTGGTATATATTTACACATATATCATAAAAAAGGTCATACATATATTTAAAAAACTGCATAACAATCACATATAAAAATAAACAGATCATACATATACGTCTGATACATGGTTGAATACATCCCAGTACATTTATGACTGCTACTATGCTAACTGTTTGCTTTCATATACCAAAGTATTTAAATGCGTCAGGAGACAATATTTTTTATTAACTTCATGCTTTTATGATTTTGTTGCATGGCTTACAACCTACATGTTTCTAGAGTTTAGTTATGCAGCTGTTATACTAACTGTCACTTCATTACAAAGTATATGTAAGAAGAAGGAAGACACCTGGAAAACTTATATGGAGCTAGCATACACGAATAATGTCATATATTGTTTAATACGCACAATAATTACACATACATGTTTGCATATGTGGATATACGTCTGAAATATATCACCTTATTTGAAAATGGCCAATTACAAATAAGATGGCATATGACGGCACATATGTCACATATATGTCTGTATGTTGCCGATATTTAGAAACATATAAAGGACAAAACAAGTTTGGGAATTTCGTGGACAACCACAGAACGAGATAACGTTTTTAATTCCTCCCAAAGAAAAACAGTGTAGATTCTCTGCATTCATTTTTTTAAATGAATTTTCTTCATTTTCTTCTGCTTAGCAGTTTTACTTCATTGTTTCACTGTCTCCTTTATGGAAACATCAGCTTTTTCTTACTTCTGTTTTTTTTGACAGAGCAGTTTTGATCACTGGAGTCATTTTCTACAATTTTAAAAGACATTAAAAATGCTAAAATATTTTTGGTTTAATTACAAAAAACAAAATGACAGCAGCTTTCTGCAGAGTCAATCGCTACAGACCTCTAAACTTCATGTGGCCTTCAGATTAGCTCAAGAACAGTGTGTAGAGAGCTTCATGGAAGCAAACCAAGCGCAATGAAAAGCGTCAAATGCAGTGGTGTAAAGCGCTGTTGTTCAGGAGTTGGCCTCGGCCCCTTAGTTCCAGTGAAAGGAACTCTTAATGCTTCAGCAGACCAAGAGATTTTGTGGGAGCAGTTTGGGGACGGCCCCTTCCTGTTCCAACATGACTGCGCACCAGTACACAAAGCAAGGTCCATAAAGACATGGATGAGCCAGTTTGGTGTGGAAGAACTTGACTGGCCTGCACAGAGTCCTGACCTCAACCCGATAGAACACCTTTGGGATGAATTAGAGCGGAGACTTTAAAAATGCTAAAATATTTTGGTTTAATTAAAAAAACTCAGAAGTGAAAGTGGTATTAATTTGCATGCTACTATTCTTAACATAAGGCACTGCGGGTTAAATAAAGCTGTCTGTGTTGACACCACCCATGACATTGCACTGAAAATAAACAACTGCGAACAAATCTCTTGTTCATTAAGGTAAAATGAGTGCTTTTTTTTGCTCAGGTAAAACACGCAGTTCTCTGTAGACTGTGTGCTGATCACCCTGGACATTCATTTGTGCAGGAGTTATTAAGGAGTTACTTGCACATGTTTTTGCACACCTGGGAGTACAAGCAGTGCAGTGTAGAGTAGCCTTAACAGATACACAGTTTCCTTATAGAACCAGGTCTTGGAGCAACCACCATCTTTCAGCATGGAAAGCGAAGAAGTTTGCACTCAAACAGTTTTCAAAATCACTTGTTATTGTAGCATTGTGCTATTGGCTCAGGGGGCGTGGCCATGCAGAGCAGTCATGCGCACAGGCTCTTGGGAAACACTGCACTCGCAAGTGAAGAGACTTTTATTATAAATAAGTGTGGATGTTTCACGTCCGTCATTCTGCGCAGGACTTGGGGGTTGGGGTTAGTTGTGTTGGCTTGGGATAAGTATAGCTGTTAGTGACCTGCCCACCCTATTTCATCCAGTGCTGTATGGCGGTTCGCCCATTGCTGCTCTCAATAAAAGAGCATTTGCCTTAAAGGACAGAGTTTTCCCCTTCTTCTGCGCTCATGCTGGTGTCAGAAGTGGGATGGTGACGCCCTCCCTGTCAGAGGGGAAAGGAATGGGGTTTCCTCAAACTCGAAGGCAGACGGCGGGTAAGACCATAACCGGCCAAGGACTGCGGAGGTAGAAGCACCCGTTTTAGGGACGACAGTAATGGAACACCATCATAGCATGAGCTGATGAACGATCATTTTTTACTTAATGAGCCTGACCCTGCTGGATATTATTTGGTGGATGCTAGCAGTATCTACCCCACAGTGGTTAGAATCGTTCAGAAATGATTGCCTATTATTTTTTGCGCCTACATTCTGAGTGTCCCGATTCCGTAAATCGTGCAAGGCAGCTCAGGTTTAATACCTAAAGCCCCTGCTGTGAAATAAATGTGTCATTTGACTCTGAAACAGTACTCACAGAATTAAAAAATACATACTGTTTAACTGTATAAAAAGATTTTTTTTATAAAAAAGGGGCCGTTTTTAACTGGCCCCTCAGGCACTACATCCTGGCCCTCAGTGGCAGGAGCTTTCCTGTCAAACTAAAATCTGGGGCTTATTTTTTGTGTGTTAATCACTTATCAGCTCTAATTTTGGATCTATTATGTGGTCCTTGGTAGTTTCAGCTGCTTGTGTTAGCTTGGCGAACAGACTAAAACAATTTTGCACACCGCAACACAGGTTTAGAGGATAAAGACTCAAATCGGAGTGAGTGTAACTGAGTAGCTCCTGCTGCAACTACAGAGAGACAGAATCTAACCTGTTCTGTGATGTGCTGAGCTAAGTTATTAGCCAGACAGCACAGCATCATCGGCTCCAATTCACTTTTCCTAGCGCTAATCAGTATATAGCCATAGTCATTCAACTTACGGTTAAAATTCCTAAAGTATGGCTAAATTATTATTCCAAAATGATCAGTGATGCTCCAGAGCGAGAGGTGTGAGCAGTACTAAAGTGTCCTCGACAAACCAACTGACCAGCGAATGCTTCCAGTAGTGGGCGATATCCTCCATGTTCCGGGATGGATTAAACAGGAAGTGATCTCGCCACTCGTTCCAATCGATGGTCATGGTGCCGTCTCTGTCCATACTAGGTGAGGGCCAAGCAAATACAGAGTGAAAACAGACTTGCCCACTTTTCTCATGAAAGCTATGAGTAATGCTTATCTCTGAAAGGTTAACATCAACCGTTCCTTTAAACCAGAATGAAAGGAAACAGAGTGAGCAGTGTAAAACACATTCAGAAAGGTTTTATGGGCCGTTCCCAGAAAGCACTCACCTGCGCAGTATCCTGAAGGCCTGCTCGGTGGACACTTCCACTCCCACACTGTGCAGAGACTGCTGGATCTCTCCCACATCGATCTGACCTGTATCAACACAAAACATACTGAGAATGCTGCGCAATGATAGAGCAACTCCATAAAACACATAATAAACTATAACAAACTATCTAACTGGTTAACTATCAAATCTAACATCTCGTCAGTGATCCATTCAGAGTGTTCGTCTTTGTGTCGTGTTGGTTATAGTGCATGTCCACGCTGGTCAGTAAAACGGATCAGCATCTGTTTTCTGTGTGGTAATATAGTTGCATAACACTGTATAAAAGAAGCCCCATGAGGCCCTAAATTGGCCCTTAAATTGTGTATTTTATGAGCACTGAATAAGAACGACACACTTTGGGTAGAAATTTGAATACTGTATACAGTGCTTTGCAAAGGTTTAGGTCCTCAATATACACACATGCATGGATATACACAGCTCTGGAAATAAATAAGCATCTCCACATGTACAGCAGGTTCTTAGTGAGGAACAGAATGTTCAGTTCTAGCTTTACTGGCAGATACAGTGAGCGTCTGGTTCATAAGAACAAGGTCAAGCGGCAAACACACAGGACAACACAGCTACAGACCAGCAGAGGGCCAAAACCACTCTCTACTGACCGTGATGAGCGCCACCTCATTCCAATGTCACTTAACCACCGTAAGATGACCTCAAGTGACCTACAGAGAGACTGGCGAGCGGTGGCTGGGGTGAAATGCACAGCGAGCATGGTTCTAAAAACAGGCTTCTGGAGGGTCATTAGTGATTTTCTAAATAAACAGATCTAAATACAATATTTGATCTGGAATTTGGGAGACGTGTTTCCAGTAGTGTATAGAATCAAACAGAACTGCTCATTCTGGCCAAACACAAACCCAGAAACTGTACAACTAGAGAAACTGATCATTTTCAGGTCTCTTAAATTTTTCCAGAGCTGTATATACTCTATATATACATGTGCATAGATATACATTGATACATTGTTGGTAGTGCACTTTCCACATACGTCAAAGCTACATTGTTCATTCATTTATCTTCTCAGAGTCAACGGAGTGTGCTGGAGCCTATCCCGTTGCACTCGGCGCAAAAAGAAGGAAACAACCTGGACAGGCCACCAATCCATAACAGCGCAGACACATAGACATACGCATTCATTCACTCACACAGACACACACCTAGGGGGCAAATTAGCATCTCCAGTTCACCTGACCTTATGCCTGTGGACTGTGGGAGGAGCACCTGGAGGAAACTCACACAGACAGAGCAAGAACATGCAAACTCCACACAGAAAGGACCCTGAATGCCCCAGCCAGGAACCAAACCCTGGCCCTTCATCATGCCACCGCGCCACTAAGATCTGAGATGCAATCTGACTGGCCAGGTATACAAAGCAAAACCCCCACATCACTGTCAAGGACCTACAGGAAGATTTGGCTGGCACAGGAAGAGTGATACACTGGCCCACGCTGCAGTGTTGTTGGATAAACACAGACTATGTAGAAGAGACATCAAAAGTTAATATGAACTGTGATCTAATTCCAAACGTCAACATCTGAAGAGTGCAACGTAACACTTAGATTAGCCTGACACTCTTTGGGAGTTGTTGTATTTAGTCTGATTTAAAAACAACCACCTTTTTTGCAGAAGAAAAGGAAGAGCTTCTGATGACAATATAACTACAGATTACATATGCAGATATATGTCATATTTAACTTTCCATGTAGAGGTGGTATAAACAATGTCTTACTTAGATTTGCTTACATGCCTAAGTAAATTCTATCCATCACTGTTCTTCAGTGTCCTCTGAATCTCAAAAATTAAATAAACCACATGTCCAAGCGTTTGCAGACACCTGCTCATCCAGCTTTTGTTCTGAAATACAGGCTATAAAAGGGGAGTTTTTCACCTTTGCTGCTTGCACTTTCTTTTTGGAAGGCCTTAATTTACAAATTACTACATAATGCTGTGAGTATTTGATTGCAGCCAAAAGTAGCAGCATTAGTGAGGTCAGGTAATTATGTCCAGGTCCAGATCACTCCAACTGATGCCAAAGGCACTGGATGGGTCTCCATCACTGCGGAGAATGCTGTTCCACTGCTCCACAGCCCAATGCTGAGGGTGTTTATACCACTCTTGCTGATGCCTGGCATGATGACCTTGTGTTGGCTGCAGTATCACCATGCAGGCAGCATGTCAGATCAGAATGACTGAAAAGAGAAAGTGCCAGTGTACATACCGTCATTGTTGCGGTCCAGGCTGTGGAACATGTGTTTGAGTTCTTTTTCATGGGTGCGCAAATACCGGGTAAACTCCTCAAAGTCCAGTTGGCCATCGTGATTGGTATCACTCACTCGCACAATCTGCGGGAAGAATGGGAAATGGGAAGAGTGAGAAAGGATTTTTACCTGTTAAGAGTCAGCGGTAATTGGAGCTAGTTTGGCCTTCAGTTTGGACCATGCACAACGAAATGATTTCTAATAGCATGGCAGTGCTAAGATAAGATTAGCTAAGATTCTAGATTCAATTCAGGCATTCGAAGGTAGCAAATGACATATTATGCTTTTCCAGTTGTTCTCTCTCCTTTCGTGTGCTATGTAGCCTTACAAAGCCCAAATTACACGCCACAGGGAGAAACTGTCTCCCACAGAAACCACTCTTCTCAGCTGCCTGAAACGCCTAGTTAGAATTCCAGCCCTTTTCTCCGTTACAAGGTGACATCATCTTGTAACACAGTGCTTACTGGCCGCCTACAGGAGAGAGTGGGCCTTGGCGTGCCCTCTCACAACACACAGAGAGCTAAACCAGTAAAAACGGACCAGTCCGAAATGTCCTGCTGCAGTGTAGCCGGCAAAGGTGGATCAGGTCTACTAACTTGTTCTACCTGAGCTTCAGGATGTGATGATGCCTCACCCGAATTCTGGCGGTAAGTAATGGCTCAGTGACAGAGGAAATGGAAAAGAGAGGATGACTCCGGCAGATAGCTTCACACGGTGACATTTATTTACACAAAGTGAGAAAATACACACAAACAAAAGACCATATCAAAATGAATCAAATGAGTTTGAAGATATACTTCCTGCTCCAAACAGTACAGGTAGGTATTAGAGTCTAGACCGCGAGGTCATAGAACTCTCACCCATTAGCTCTATTTAATTTCCCTTCTGGAATTCTTTCTCACCATAAGGTGAGTACATCAGAGCTAAAGAGCCCATGCTAACCCTTACCTTCCCTCTTGTGAGTCAAGCCCCACCAACTCAAGTAGTCAAGTCAAGTTGTTTTTTATTGTCATTTCAACCATATACAGCTGTTGCACAGTCTGGATGTGAGGGCCCGGATGCTTCTGTACCTCTTTCCAGATGGTAGGAGGGTGAAGAGTGTGTGTGAGGGGTGTGTGTGGTCATCCACAATGCTGTTTGCTTTGCGGATGCAGCGTGTAGTGTAAATGTCTGTGATGGTGGGGAGAGAGATACCGATGATCCTCTCAGCCGTCCTCACTACTTGCTGCAGGGACTTGCGATCCGATACAGTGCAGTTCCCAAACCAGGCAGTGATGATGCAGCTGCTCAGGATGCTCTCGATGGTTCCTCTGTAAAATGTGGTGAGGATGGGAGGTGGGAGATTTGCCTTCCTCAGCCTTCGCAGGAAGTAGAGACGCTGCTGGGCTTTCTTGGTTATGGTGCTGGTGTTGAGGGACCAGGTGAGATCCTCTGCCAGGTGAACTCCAAGGAACTTGGTGCTCTTGACGATCTCCACAGTGGAGCCGTCGATGTGTAGTGGAGAGTGGTCACGCCTTGTCCTTCTGAAGTCAACAACCATCTCTTTGGTTTTGTCTACGTTCCGAGACAGGTTGTTGGTTCTACACCGGTCCGTTAACCGTTGCACTTCCTCTACCAATCAGAACAAAGTGGGCAAGCTGACTTGGCTCATCAGGAGGTGGGGCTTAAGTACACAGGAGCTCTAACAGAGCGTTTCAGACAGAGGGGTGAATACAGATGTATAGTATGAGAGAAATATTTTGTTTTGTGGAAAACTTTAATAGACCCCAAAATAAAACGATGAACACTGAAAATGAACATTATAGGACCCCTTTAAAATCTCCCCTGGAACAGCATGACTGTCCCCTCTGATTATAAAGCTGATCAACATGTGGAACTGGAGCTTTTTCGTGTTTTTTATCACTGTATAAAAGACGTCCCATTCTGCCCTTATTGTTGGATGAATTTCATTTAATTTAGATACCATAACAGTAGTGCTATCTGTGTTCACATGCTCTAGAATCAAAGCATCTTTATTATTCAACGGTCATTGCTTTTACTATGTTCCTTTATGTCTTTAAAGAGTAAAGAGTAGAAGACATAAAAATGGTTCTAATATAATAATCTGCTTCTGTTTGAATGTACTGAGGCCTGCCAGCAGCAGCACTCTAAGCACACTGTGAACTAGTGCTAATCTGTCCTTCTGCATTACAGCACATGACTAACACGCTCACACAGCCTAACGGCACAGCACAGCTCTCACTCTCTCTCTCTCACACACACACACACATACCCACTCATTCTATCAGGAATAAACTTCAGCTTTCAAGGACATTCTCACTTCAGAGCAGTTTTAACAAAGTCAAACATCATGCAGAGTTGTAATAACCCTTCTGATGAAGTCTGCCTATTTGCCCAGCATTCTCTGGAATAATGGATTACATGCTGTGTTATTTTCAGTTTGGCCCTTGGAAGTCATTGGTGATAAATCATGTCATTTTATATCAATTGAATTTGATGAAAATGTATCACTGAGGGTTCAGGCTGGATTTGCAAAAAATAACTATTTCTGTTTTTGCCATGTTTTTGTCATTTCTTGACATGAAAACAAACAAGAATAAAGTCAGAATAGAAATTTAATTCATTCATTCAACTCAATACACCCTTTAAACTGGTTCTTCTATTGGTGTTCTGGAAAAAGGGCAATGTTTGTATATGGAGGACCATCCTACTGAAGGTCTGAATACATATATATATATATATATATATATATATATATATACACAGCTCTGGAAAAATTGAAGAGACCACCTCAAAATGATCAGTTCCTCTAGTTGTACAGTTTCTGGGTTTGTGTTTGACCAAAATGAGCAGTTCTGTTTTATTCTATACACTACTGGAAACACGTCTCCCAAATTCCAGATCAGATATTGTATTTTAGATCTGTTTATTTAGAAAATCACTAATGACGTCTCCAGAAGCCTGTTTTTTGGACCATGCTCGCTGTGCATTTCAGCCCAGCCACCGCTCACCAGTCTTTCTGTAGGTCACTTGAGGTCATCTTACGGTGGTTAAGTGACATTGGAATGAGGTGGCGCTCATCACGGTCAGTAGAGAGTGGTTTTGGCCCTCTGCCAGTCTGTAGCTGTGTTGTCCTGTGTGTTTGCTGCTTGACCTTGTTCTTATGAACCAGACGCTCACTGTATCTGCCAGTAAAGCTAGAACCCAACCTTCTGTTCCTCACTAAGAACTAAGAGTGGGTTCTTATTTATTTCCAGAGCTGTATATATATATATATATACATACACATGAGTCTTGTAAAAAATCTATTTAAACCCAATACATTGATTTTAGTACTTAAGCCACACCCCTGCATTTTAGAGCAGGAAGTGAGACTGCATCTGTGGCCCTCATGGCCACACGTTGAGTAGTTAGATAGTAAGTGTGTCCCAAATTCTAAAAATCAGTGTGAAACACTAAAAACGGTCACCACCGAAACACATACTTTGTATTTAAGTAAACACTTTTGTGTTTTGATAAATCTGCTATAATTGTATGAATGTACTGTTCAAACTGCTCTAAGCTGTGTTTGCTAGTCATGTGTTCTGTTCAAAACGAGGTGAAACACTGGATAAAGTTTCAGTCCTCCTATGATTTTTGTTAGTGGCAAAACAGAATACACAGTCAATCGTTTTGATCAAATTAAGGCACAAGGTCACTCAAGGACAAGGACCCTAGTCCCACTAGTCTAAAATCCAAGTCAGTTAAAAGTCCAAAATCCGTTTTCAACTCTCTGTAACCTTTGACCCATTTCAGAAGAACGATCCATACAGACCCATGAACATGGTTCAGGATGCTGTATGTGGATATTTAAAGAACCATTTAAAGATGTATTTATATAGCACTAAAAAAGGGTTCCGCTAACATTACAGGGCACAGAACCTTTTAGACACTATATATCTACAAGAATAATAACTCTCGACTTCTAAGAATTAGCTTTTAATCCAGTCATAAGCTCCTTTATGGGTGGATATCTTGGCTGGCTGTCATATTTAAAGGAGCAAACTATTTGAATTCTGATTTACATTTAGTCATCTTTAAAAGAGGACTGTAAAGAACGGAGTACCAATAAAGACGTTTTATGGGGTTGTGAGCCAACTCCAGGTATGAAGACCACACCTGAACCTTCTCACTCCTAGCCGACTTTATTTATAGTCATGGCTTTAAACTCTCCATTATCTCCCTGTTCCCTGTGAGGTTTACACCCATTTCTCAGGACCTCATCAGCAAGATGGGGCCCGGTCTTAAAGCAGAAGGTGTAAAGCCTGCCGGCACCTGGCTGTGGAGCAGTAGAACTGTGCCATCCAGTACCTCTGGGATGAACTGGCCCGATCCAGAACTGATCATCCAACATGAGTAGCTGCAATGCTCTAGTGATTGCTGAATGCAATCCAATCTTCCCAATGAAGATTGTCTGAAGCCTGAAGAGTAGACGCAGTTACCCAATTCCCAAATAAACTCTTTTTGATCAGCGGGCATCTACGAACACATGCACATGTGGTGTAGCATGTAGCTAATCATGTCTGACATACTGCTAAAAGTTATTCTTAGCTTCAGGCCTCATATTAAAAGCCACCGAATAATAAGTCCTATAATGTAATAACGGACTAATAAACCTCCAGTTTGAGGGGGGTTTACAACCCCCAAGATACTTAAAGGTGCAGTATATGATTTCAGTGCAACACACATTTTGTCAATTTCCGCTAGCTGTCCGTTCTGTGTGCATGTCAGGAAAGCCCTGGTTTGTACACCATACAGGGGACGCTCATGCGGGGGAAGGGAATGAGCTACATGCTGAACTCCGTGAACTGTCAAAAAGGAGAGATGGATGAGAAACAGCCAAAGAGAAGAAAATCTGAAGAAGAACGGCTGGAAAAGAAGTTCTTAGATCAGGCAAGGGTGTTTCAACAGTTGAGAGACCTCCAAGAGCTGACAAGGCTGATGCTGGATTCCTATTTGAATATTCCTATTGCTCCTGAATGTAACTGCCGCACCATTTAAGGTGGAATAGGAAAGTTCAAACAAGAAGCGGGACAGGTAAACAGAGCGCTGGAATGTAACTGCTGCACCATTTAAGGTGGAATAGGAAAGTTCAAACAAGAAGTTGACAAAAAACAAAGCTGAAGGATGAGACTGTTCCTTTATTGTTGCTGTTTCACAGAACCAATTGGCCAGTATTGTTTTGTATTGTTTGCTAATGTTTGTAATAGAAACTTTAACAGGTTCCAACAAGACCTTGGTACTGAACTGGTATGAATATGAGGGAGACAGACAACATAGAAAGAATGAGAGGACAAGAGTGTTAGGTTGACTCTTTTCATAGCTGTTGCTTTGTGTACCACACAGACTGTAAAACTACAATCAACTACAGTATTCGTCCCTCAATAATCTTTTCATAGCAGGTGACACTCGGTGAAAATGCAAATCAGGAACAAACCCGGAGCCTCGACAGTTTCAGTGTCCAAAACATTAGACATGACACCGCTGAATTATTCATCCAGGTCAGTGTCCTCCACTAAGGCCATCCAGAAAGACGTCAAGCAGGCTCATTTTAATGGTGCTGCCACTTTATAAACTATTATACCATGTAAAGCTTTTAACTGTTATGCTATAGTAACATGTGCTTTCCTCCACGTGTGACATCATTATCTAAAATAGCCTCAGGAGGTCGACTTGAGGCCGCAGCTAGCCTACATTACGCCACGTAAATAAATGACACGGGGGATCACTTGTCGGCACTAAGCATAACTGGGACCTGGCCCAGTTTTTTTGCCTTCATAATAACGAAGGCCGTGGCTCTCAGGAGAGTAATGGATTCACACTGTGCTGCTGGATCTTCTCACCATGCCCAGACTTTGATCTGGAGAATGGACTTATCGTGACTGATTACTTGTATTATATCTCCTAGGGAATGAACCTTGTGGTACATCTTCAGGTCTGGACTTGTGGACCAATTTTTCATTCTGATGAAGGTCACAGCTGTTAGGAAAGTAATGCATTCATACTTATACTGTGCTGATGGATGTTCTTACTGCGCCCACACACATGCCTAAACTTCTGCTGAGTGACCCTCACACCCACGGATTCATCCGTCTCACACACACACAACAAAAACGAACTCTTCCTGAGTTGAGTGGGAGTCTGTTCAAGAATCATTTCGATTAAGCTTCTTTTTGAGCTGATGTTTTCAGTCTCTCAGGTTATTGCACTGTGTAGAGGGACTGACTCTAAAGGACTGATGTAAATCTTGAGGACCGGATGATGTACGCTTGAAGACTTGACTTTTGGCACATATCATAAAGACTTTAGGCCACTTGTGTGAAATCCTGAAGGCCCGTGATGTAATTGTCAAGACTGAACTGTAACCCTGAAGACGTGACTTGTGATACGACACTAAATACTGGAGTTATGATGTTAATCGGGATTTGAGGTATAATCCCACCCAATTTGTGTTTCTCTGTGGTACAAATCTGAAGAACTGGCCTTCTGGTGTAGCCTAATCTTAAAGAATAGATTTGTGGAGCAGTCGTGAAGTCTCTACATGCAGTACAACTCTTGAAAACAGGATTTATGGTGTTAAGCTAATTTGGAAAACTTGACCTGTGGTACATACCTTGAAAACAAGGCTTCAGATTTCAGTCTAATCTTTAATTGAACTGATACGTAGAACAATATGTGGAACAAATCTTGACGACTAGACTTCTGGTGCAGCATCCAAAGCCTGAACAGTGGATTTCTGGAACAATCCTGAAAATTAAATTTCTGGTAGAAATTGTGAAAACTGGATTTCTGATGTAGCCTATTTGTGAAGCTTGTACTTGGGGTAACAATCATGAAGACTCAACCTCTGGTAAATAAAAAAAGTGAAACTGGACTTCTGCTATAACTTAATTCTTAAATAACTGAATTGTGGGGAAAATACATAGAAAAAAACTCTATGTGTGGTACAAATCACAAAATTGGACTTTTGGTCTACCCTAAAATTTAAGACTGGATCTGTGGAAAAATCATGAAGTCTGTACATGGGGTATAAATCTTGAAAACTAGATTTATGGTGTAAGGCTAATCTTGAATCTTGTATTTGTGGATCAGTCCTGAAGACCTAATGTCTGGTACAGTTTGTGAAAACTGGACTTCTGGTATAGACCTAATTTTAAAGAATGTGCTGTAGAGATATCATGTAGATCATGAAGACTTTATTTTGATGCCTAGAATTAGGGAACAATCAAAGATCACAGAATCATAGAACAATCAAGACTCAACTTCTGGTTAAAGACATAAGAAAACTGAACCGCTGGTATGGAATACTCTTAAAGAATTAAATTGTGGTACTATGATCTATGTGTGGTACAAATCTTAAAATTAAACTTTTGGTGTATCCTAAAGTTTAAGACTGGATTTGTGGAACAAACCTTGAAAACTGACCATTCTAATGTTCCCAAATGCTGACAATTTCTGAAACCTCAAAATCTGGTACAAAACTTCAGACTTCAGGTGTCAGCCTCTTCCTGAAGTCTGGACTTATGGAGGACTCATGAAGACTGGACATAAGAGGTATAGCTTTTGGAGGCTGATGGTCAACTGTGGTGGAATCTTGAACTTATGACATACATCCTGAAGCCTATAGAGTGTATCCTATAGCATCCTATAGACGGAGACAATAACGCTATAGTGATGCAGTCCTGAAACCCGGACCCTGCGTTAACAAGTCTTCAAGTTTACACCACAAGTCAGTTGGCCCTGACCCGCTACAGCCGCTACTTACTTCCACACAGCAGCCTAAACGCGCAGACATGCCTTACCTCGTCGACGTCAGTGCGCGCGACCCCCCACGCGGCGAGACCGGAGCGAAGCTCGTGCACGTCGATCCTGCCATCTTTATTGAGGTCCAGCTGCTGGAAGAGCTCAGCCCAGCGCTTGTCTCTCTCAGCCCCGCTCTCCTCACAGCGTGCCCGGATACAGCCACAGGGGAGCCGGGCGCTGGCCTCGCCCATTGGGGACCCTCCCCCTGCTCCTCAGAGCCGAGCTCAGCCGCGGACTGCCGGACAACAGGCTTAAATTTAGCCTATTAACCGCAGCTAGCGCTCTGTGAAGCAAACTGAGGGACGGTATTGCTGCGGCCCCCCTCCTCCTTCTCCCCCTCCTCCTCCTCCTCCCCCTCACTCACTAATCCTCCTCCACAGTCTACCGGGGGAACTTTGGGGGCTGCAGAGAAACCCAGCGGTTCACCTGAGGCTAAAAACGCCTAAAGGACATAAACCCGGGAGCCCGAGCAGGAACACTAGCGGCTCGACCGGCTCCTCCACTCTGTTCCGATTAGCGTTGCTTTAATCCCGCGCTGCATTAGTACTGAGAGAGAGAGAGAGCATTACGGTGTGTGTGTGCGCGCGCGGGTGAATGTGCACCTCCTCGAGGCTGCAATATTAATCCCCGGATCTGTTACACGCTCTCCTTTCCTTTCTCTCGCCGTAATTCCGCACGTTTCATTCCGGTCAGTGATCTACTCTCCCTCCTCACGTGCGTGACGGTGCAGCGTAATAGCGAGCGCGAGGGCGACACACCGCATGCCGGTTAAATCTCCGTCTGTGCGCGTGTGCGTATGTGTGCGTGCGTCTTAACTCACTCATATCAGTTTTAAAGTACATCCCTGACCGGAAATAAACATTTAATGTGTAGTATAAACCTATTTATGTCCTTTACTGGCTATCAGTGTTATTATTATTATTAGCATTAACATTTACACTGCTGTGATGTGTCCTTCTCCCAATATCTACTTCTCTTGCATATTTGTGAATGTTTAAGATCTTTTAATATCTGACAAAGAACCCAAAATGCCTAAAATGCTTTTTAAATGATGATTGAAGGGAAAATGCCATTCAGCTCTATCTGCTCTATGTGAAAACGTTACTGCCCCTTAGACACTAAATCAACCAGTTAACCAAATTCAATTGACCTTTGGGTTCAATTTCACTACCACACCCAGCATGATTACTGCCAGACCGGTTGAATCTATCAATTAGAACCTCTCTGGCAATGTGAAGCAGCCTGAAGGTCTCAAACAGCAACACATGATGGTGCGTTCTTAACTGGTTCAAATACAGATGCAAAAGAAAGCCAGTGAGATCTACTATCTGGAATGGGTTACAAAGCCATTGCTAATCTCTGAGACTCCAGTGAACCACAGAGAGCGCCATTATCCACAACCGAAGAAAACTGTGGTGAACTTTCCAAAGTTTCACCAAGAGTGCATCGACAGCTCATCCTGGAGGCCACAAAAGAACCCAGTCAAACAGCTACTGCAGAAGAACTGCAGGCCTCACTTGCCTCGGTTAAGGTTAACATACACGACTCCACAATAAGAAACAGTATAGGCAAAAATGGCATCTATGGGAGAGTTGTAAGGCACAAGCCACTGCTGAGCAAAAAGAACACAAAGGCTCGTCTCACATATGCCAAAAAACATCTAGATATTCTGCGGACTGGTGAATGATACAAAGCACACAAGGAGGTCCTCCTCTGAATTCTTCAAAGGTAACTACATTAAGGTTTTAGAGTCAACTACGTATTACATTTTTAGCTGAAGTAGAACTTCTGTCCACTTTGCAGCTGGTACATCGGTCAGTGTTATTAGAACACACATGGATCCGATGTGACGTAGATGCGAGTGTGCTGTGATGACGAAGCAGAGGTGGAAACTAATGGATCAGCAGTAGGAGGATAGGGAAAGATTAGCGTAGGGAGTTGTGAGAGGGATCTTCTTGTGACACTGCAGCCCTCCATCCCTTAAAGTAGTGCAGCAGCTATTACAGATTCCCACGGAGGCAATACAAAAACTACAAAAACAGAACACTGAAATAAACAGCCTGGATATACCAATTCATAGAGCGGTTTCCTTATTTTTACTCTTTTCTACATTTTAGAATCATGTCAAAACTCTGAAATAATATGTATGCAATTATACAGGTGTTAAACAGGTAGCTTTGGTGTTTTGTCAAGCAGCATCGTAGAAAAACCCATCCAAAAAGCTTTTCCAGCAGGATCGGAGACGGTGCATGCATTCTGAGACCTTGTTGTTGTTGAACCACTATTGCTGGTGGACAGTCCTGTGTAAAAGTGAGAGACCAACCTTAATTTATTAAATTTTTAGTCAGAAGATTTTTAGCGACAGGAAAAAAACGACAAATATATTGAACAGAAAATTACACAAAGGCCTCGCCAACTGAATATAAGATCACCTCTAAAGTTCAGTCCTGGAAGTAGCGTTTTCTGTTTCTCATAATCCAAATAATCATAGTCACATTGAGGGATGTTATCTGTATTCGTGGGTGGTCTGTCTATTGATCTGAAAACACCAGCATCTTCTTTGTTTCATGTGTTTGTCTCCTTTTCTCAGTGAGGAGCGTCTTGAACAGCTACACATCCTTTCAGACCCATACCAGGATGAAGGATAAACAGAAACACCTGTGGGCCGTTTCAGATCTGAAGCAAGAGTGGAGCTTGTACTGTTTATCTGAAGGGGAGAGTTTTGGTGGTCTACCATGTCTTACACAGAACTTGCGAAATGCACATGCTAGAATACCAGCACATTTGACTTTCTACTAAACCAAAGTTCTTAAAGGATAGTACAGTCAATAGGCATCTTGGCCACACTCACACACGACTCACTGTCTCTTTGAATGGAGAGAGAGAGATATGAACTCCAAACTAAACACCAATTTAACATTTCAAAAGGATATTTGAAATTACTGGTAACATCTGACAAAAACAGAATAAATATTTTGCAGCGTTTGGTTCAAACAGCCTGCAAAAACATGGCTTTGTACTGTGGATGTAACAAGGGGGAGCTTTTCCTGCGTGCAGCTTAACTAGCAAGCGGATTGGCTCATTTTTTTCCTGTAAACAGAAGACATCTTCAGTGTTACCAGGTTTTGGGTACACCGAGTCAGAGGTCCTATAAAACTTCGACTTTCATTTAAGAATACACTTTAGAATTATATGAATTATGAATTTCACATCAAGTTTACTACATGTGTCTGTAAATTTCTCGGTACAAGTTTTATGTTTGAGTATAGATGACAGGATACTGCTTTTCTGTTGCTATCTCGAGTTTGAGTACATAGTCGTTAAATGCAAAAATGTCTGTTCAATAGGCTGTCCAAAAGTAAACTTGTACAATAATGGATACACAAAGGCACAAAAGAAGTCCTAAATCAACTCCAGTGAAGTGCAGCCATAAATAGCAGTAGAACAGAGAGAATGGCAGTGGATCAATGGAGCTGCCGTCACTGTTAAGCGATCGCTCAGGCAACTCATAGCAATACACCACAATCAAAACATCCAAAAAGCTGCTTGTACTGCTCACTGTCAAAAGCAGCATAGAATTTTCCTCCATGGCTTTGGCTGGAGCTACAAGTGCAGTTGCAAGTACTCACAGTTCTGACAACAGACATAAAGAGACGGCTGAGTGCCTGAGAAAGTGCCAAATATGTAAAGACAAGTGCACTTAGGTTTGTTGGCTTTTTATAAACGATCTGGTTGCAGAGGACTCTCAAGTGTCACATTAGGTGCGGTATGATTGATTGTGTGACGGCAGAAAGAAAAGCAAGCCCCAAGTAGCCTCTCAGGCACTGAAAGACTGTTTAGGAGACTATAGTGCGCTCTAGCTAAGAAACTGGAAAACATCAGACGTGTTAGACCGTCAAGGCTTCTTGGAACTCAAAGTACATGTATGTAACTGTTAGATTGTTCTTATTTAATAGGATCATCATGCGTCTTTTTCAGACTCTGTGCTACTCTTACTTCATAGTTAAAGCTGTAGTTTGTAAGATTTGGGGATTCAGAGACCCCCCTGGTGGAAATGTGTAATTGCACACTGATACCTCTTTTCCACCAACAAAGTGCCAGTGCTCGAGTCCGAGTTGGTTCCCAGGCTCTACTGAACCCGTTAAACCCTTTTCCATTGGTTTGAGAGCCAAGCGATTACGTATCTGGAGGTGGGCAGTCCTTAGTCCGTAAGCAGAAGTCGGCGGACAGCACATAAAAACAACATGGTGGAACAAGTGCAAACTCTACTTCCTGCTTTAAGGGCTTATATCTCACCACCCAGAATCAGCTCTTTCAGCATATGTGCTCAGCCCATAGGGATCGTCATAGACAGGGATGACACGCAAGACGACACGTACATGTTTTTTTTCCTTTCCGTCACAAAGCTGTGCGGTTATAAATCAGCATGTTAAGTTTCTTAGCTATCTGTTGTGTTCCCCTTATTACACATCTCCTGCACATATTAAATGGCAAATGTTTTCAATGCCTCACATTTCAGCTCAATAGAAAACCGATGTCTCCTGTTGTACGTGCTCATCCACAAGCACGTCACTGGTGGGATATGATTGTCCCAGAGTTCAGCTCAGTGCAGTTTATCATGCAGCGCCACGCCCCTTTGCCGCTTGCGTCACGGATTCCACGGTTCCAGATCAGAGAGTTAATGGTGCTGGAACGGCAAAGATTTTTTCAACCGCAAAACAGTTTTTTTGCAATGAAAAAACGCAGAACAGTTCGAAAAGGGCTAACATGGCCATAGCCAGAACTTCCACAATAGGGTGGCCAGGTTAAAATTTATTGGGAAGCCAAATGAAAACAGCAGTTGATAATGTTTTCTTGGTATATTTCAGGGCTATGTATTTAAACTAATATTATATTAATTTTATTCATATAATCATATTTAGCTCAGCAGCATATTCTTCTGTTTCATCTCCTTCTTATTATTATTTAGAAATAGGAAACTACGCAATGTACCAGTATCTTGTCTGTCTAGTTCTTAATGAACCTGGAGTTGGTCATTATCCAAAGGTCAATATCCATATTTTTATTAAATTTATTAATACAATCAATCAAAGTGCTGTCGGATCAGTGAGCATGTCTGGTGTTATTTAGGTGTGATTTTCTGGCACAGGTAAGACTTTGATTTAAAGTAGGACTGACAGTCTAATAATCTAATCTGACAACTGCGGAAAAGTTAATTCAAGCTGAAATGACTATGGTCAACGTAAGGAAGGTGCAGTTAGCTTCTTCTTTGCCAAATTCCCATTAAAATCTTTTGTTCCACCTTAAACTGTGCTGACTTTGCACAGGCAACAGAAAGTTACTACTGCACCATTTAAGGTAGAACAGAAAATTCAAATAAGAAACTGGCAAATATAAACCTCAAGTCACTGCAGTGGTTTGTGTGTTTAGCAGGAATCAAGGTCAGCTCACCAAGTACAGCTCGAAACGGCAACGTTTTTGATGAACCTAGATTCTCAAATGTGTCGTCTAGATATTACTATCCAACAATGTGGCCACAATCTCCCACAGTACCTCACAGTATCATGCTTTGTGCAACAAGCTAAGGTTACTGAGACTGCGTCCCGAATCACACACTTCTCTACTTTACATGCTACACGTGGCGCTAACACTGCTGTATGACATCATCTGAAAGCAGAAGGCAAAGTTTAGGTGTTTTTGAAAGTGCAATCAGGCTGCTGCTTTAAAGCGGTCTTATGAATTTAGGGAGGCAACCGAACTGTTTTGCTCTGCTGTGACAATTTTAGGTTTACAGTGGTTTGGTACTGCAGCATATTAAGCATTAAGAGCATGTCAAAAAGGTGCTACTCATTTTGAGACAAAAGGGGCAGGACCTCACTTTAACTGGGGTGGCCAGAGAGGTGGCCAAACTTGACTCTATGGAAGCACTATCCACCCTTTTTCTCCACAACAGTATCAGCCCTGAAAAAATCATATCGGTAGACCCCCTAATAAATAATCTACTTTATAATGTTGTAACAATTAATACACTAAAATGAATAAAACATTATTAATAATACTAATTCTTCCAAATAACAATGCAGGTATTTAGTAGTACAGCAGAATAATGGTCAGTGATTGTTCCATAAACAGTAATTTTAGTAACACAGTAAAAAAGTAGTTCTGGTTACTTTTGTGTTCTTTAGGTTGTTTTTGTATCCATGTTGATCGGCAGGGGGATTCTGTGACAACTATGTTGGTAACTAATTACCAGAGATTCATAGCTTTGGAAAACCAGAGCTATTTCTGATAAAATCATGCAGATTTAGAGCTCAGACTTTTAAATTAAGAATTCATGTATTCTACAGAAATATATCAACACTCTCCAAAGAAAAACATGTATCTCCAAAACTGCAACTTTACAGGAGAGGACAAAAACCTCATTTAACTTTAATGTAAGTCAATGGAACCAAACTTGGATCTCACACAGTGTAAACAGCAGCTGCTGTGTTCAAATGATGCATAATAGTAAAAATCAGCAAAAATGGAGATACATGTTTTTCACTGGACAGCGACAATATGTTTAAATTTCACCTGATAATTCACCAACTGCCTACTGACTTCTATTATAAATGTGTTTAGGGTCAACAGGTTTTCTGCTTTACTGTCTGAGGTAATCCACAGTACAACACAGACGAGGCAGGTAGATATTAGATCGAATAACACTCAACAAGTATTGATTTACTTGGTCAGTCATTTAGATACAAATATTTCCTTTGCACCATGTGTACAATATTAATCAAGCACACATGTAGTCTCCTCGAGAAACCTCTAAAGCAAATCACATTTCAGCTTTAAACGCTGTGTTATCTCCGTTCCTCACCTATTCACTCGTTTTTGGACTTCTACTATCTGGTGTTGTCATGACCACATCATCAACGTCTGCCGACAGATTCTTAGCGCCCCAGAAGGACGTCCTCCACACTCCACATTGATATGCCAAGAGACATAAGACACAATGGCGTCCCATGGAGCTTTGCAGCGGTGGCCAACTGGCAGACGTTTCACGTCTTTGACTTCAGCGTATCCACGGGCAACCCCTGCTGGCACACGCTGTCACCACCTGTGAGTAGGGAATTAACAGCGTGAACAAACATACAACTATGTCTGTATACAGTTTATACACTGCAAAACGTGACGCATTGGATGTTTTTTAATCAAAGGTCAAAATTATTACTGCATAAGTGAAATATTACATCAAAACACTTGCTTTCAAAAGTAAGTAAACTGAAAGGCAATTCAATGCAGCACTTCTGCACTTCATCATAACATTCACCTTCTGCACTGTGAAGATCATCAGACAAAAAATGAGTCACCTCGTGTGTTTAAGGTGGTAGTAACTTCAGGCTCCTGCCAGATGGCGCTGCACAAGGATGATGGCGATATAAGTACCTGCGGGGTGTGATGGCATCCATAGACTGACAAGAGGAGGTACAGTGCAGATGGTAATGATTGACTAAAAGGAGTGACTGCATTTGGGCGTGCCAAAGACCATAGTGTGAAGGAAGTAGCTGAATCTGCAGGTGTATGGAAGCGTACTGTCATACAGGTCTACCAGCAGTGGCTAAAATCTGTATAATTCTTTGATGTAAGAGTGTCTGTTACAGTTGTTATTGGTGCTTGTGGAGGTATTACAAGCTATTAGATGTCCAGTTATTTATAAGTGAGTGCTCTAGAGGTAGGGCAAAAATCATGACATTTTGGATGATTACAGGAAAACAAGAATTTTGCTGTTTAAATGATATGGTTTAATGAATTGTCCTTAATATGACCAGAGATATGAACAAGGAAAATATGTCTGTTCTAATTTCAAATTGACTCTACTCAAAACTGAGCAAGCAAGCCAAACAAACAAACTAGATGGCTAGATGTTTGGACTTTTGGTAAGTACTTGTAATAAGATCGATATTAACAAATGGTTTTTAATAACTTGTTCTTACCTCAAGTGTAAATGGTCTGCACTAAAAAAACCCAGAAATTTAGAAGAAAAAAAAACAGACCTATTCCCATGTGGTCTCATCGGCTTTGCTTGAAAAATGTCTTCTCCAAAACAGAAGTCAAATAATCAAATGGATATACATCACATTTTTGTGCAGGAATGCATTTAAAATGTTAATGGAGCAATCAAAAAATGACAGTTCTGTATATCAAAAACTAGCATATTTATTTATGAAATAAATGTATATAATATGTTTAAAAGTTATAATCCAAAAAAAAACAATGTGCAATGAACAGTGTTACTAAAATTATACCAAAAATGATCATAACTAAAAACTCAAGGACACTCATCAGACCTGTTAGTAGATCCCTGAGTTTATCTGTGCAGCCTTAATTCTCCAGGTGACTGCATCACATTGACAGGTCATGTGGCTAGCATTTAGATACAGCCAGACGAACGACATTTTGAGGAAGGAGTGTTTCATATACAGTTCAGTGATTTTCTCCTAAAGAAAATTAAACAATCAGATAAGTGAGGAGGAAAAAATATGTATTACGCAACCAATCAGACAGACTTCTCCTATTTAACTGCTGTAATTTAGACATCATTTTGAAACTCGTCTCAGCTGAACCAGTCAAGACTAGCAGTTGCAGTACAAAAGCAGCACTGTTTGAAGGTTTCTTCTTAGAGAACACTGCATGCTGCAGACCTAGAACAATGGAAAGAGTAATAGTGAGTCAGTACTGAATTGGTACAGATGAAAATGCTACACAATATATTCAAAAGTCTGTAGATACCAGCCCATTTAAAAAACAAATTCTGAAATGGAGGGTATAAAAGGGGAGATTCATCTCTGTTTTGCTGCAGTTACAGCACCTACTGCAAAAACTAAATACTGGGACAAGAGGACTTGATTGCATTTAGCCACAAGAGCACTAGTGAGGTCATGTACCGATGTTGAATGATCAGTTCTGAATCACTCCAAATCGTCCCAAAGGTGTTAAATGGAGCTCCATCACTCCAGAGAGCGCAATTCCACTGCTCCTCAGCCCAATGCTGGGGGGTTTATATCCCTAAAGCCAGTGCTTAGCACTGGTCATGATGACCTTAGGCTCATGTATGGCTGCTCCAAAGTGTCTTGTTTTGTCAGCAAGTGGCTTTCTAAAGAGATTATATGCTGTATAAGCAGATATACATGCCTTTGTCAGTAATAAGTGCACCTTGAAGCAGAATTCACTCTCATGTAGTGTTTAGAACAGCCATCAAAGGTTTATGTACACATTGTCTTCTTCTGGATCTGAATAATGTTTGTAATGTTCATTTTCTCTGTAAACATTTAGCTATCATACCACAGCTATGTGCTTATCCTTTAGGTGTATTTATCTTTATTTAACTTTATTTTCATTTAAGTTTTTTTATTGGATTGAGAAACAGGGTGTGTCTAAGATGGTTTGAGAGTGTTCTTCTCCAAAGCATCGGAAAAAGCACATGAAACATTTTTTGTTCCAAAAAGGGTTAAATGCATGGCCTTTGTTGGTATACGTAAGGTACAACCATCACAAATATTGTCACAAATATTTATATTCGAGGTACTATTTTTACTTTAAATAAACTTTGGACCTGCAAATTATTTTCGGCTTGTTTCACTCACAAAACTTCACAAATGCAACTTTTTCCACTGGCGCAGTGTTATCACTTTTTCAGTAATGATACGATACAATTTTTTCTCCATTGCTAAACAGGTCGTTATTTTTCATAAGATTAATATGGCAAACGTGGAAAAAAAATAAAGACACCTGGAAAGACCTGTGGGAGGGTGTCAGCTCTGAAAGCTGGTCCTGATTGGTCCATAAGCTGTGTAAGATCTGAATGTAACCTGCCCTAGAGTAGTTTAGCCGTGAGTGAGGCAAAATTCAGAACAGCAATTAAAGCACCTTTCAGTGATTTACCTGTTATTGAAACGCTTCACGGGATTCTCTGGAGTTTGAGGCTTAGTAGCAACCACCTAGCAGTGATGAATATGAAGTATTTTAGTCAAACGATTCAAGTGCAATTAAAGTTCAGTTTAGAAAACTATAAGGCAGTGTTCACGTTATTGTGGAAACTCCGTTACTGTGTGCTCTGCCTTGAATAATCACAAAATTTATTCTTGTCAAGGTCAAGGTGAGGTGCATTTATTGACTGGTACGTAAATCAAAAGGATCCTTAGAACACACAGCAAAAATGCAGCACATATATTCTGACAATTTGCAAATGCCAAGTATTCTTCATGGTCTGTCACCTGACCCTAAGAAAGTCTGAGAGAAAGACTGGCCGACAAAACCATATCTGCAACCACGTCTTGAAAACTGTACGTATAAACATTGGTGCAAAAGCTTTTACATGTTAAAACTAGTCTTGTTTATGTCAGCTATCTGAATTAGACAGGCAATGCTAATGGCAAATGTGCAGTGAATTGTCCTACATGTTTAAAAAGACCAGTAAGACACATAGTGAAGCACACAGTACACTGTTTCTTTAGATGTGTATCTGTTTAAGAGCGCACAAATTGAATGCAGGGTGTGAAATGCACCTGCTTTTAGTGAGATGCTTACAGCTTGCAGGATTGCATTTAGTTAGAAACAAATGAATGTCTTAACGATTTAATCTCATTATCATTGTTTTCTCCTTTAAATTCTGCATGCTGATTCCTTTCTAAAGCTGTGACAAAGTGGCCTTGACAGACCATTCCATCTTGCATTATCAAATACAACCGAAGAGCCTTCAAAGGACACTGCTACTGAGGGCCAAACTTTCTACGCTGCAGCTCAGCTTATAGCTTTTCCCATATTGTCCATTTTGAAATGGTGACAGCCATTATAACAAACATAGTCATTAATGACTGTGTGTTTTAAGGTCAGTACACTGCTGGGTCACAACAAACGGCTCTCAGGGAATGTACAGTAAAATACTGAAAATGTGTGTATGATGCTAAATGTGAGTACTATATTAAACATCCAGCAAGCTTGAATTAAATATATATGATATGAATATGATAAAACTTTAAAAGCCGCTGATCAGACATATCTGATGATTGTGTGTACATGGCTAATGAGCAGCTGGATTGACAGCTCTCTTTCAACACTCGTAGCTTAGTCTGCACCTCATACAGAATCATTATGACAGTGACTGGACGAGAAAAGTCAGGGATGGACAGATGTGCAGATGGATGGATGAACGAATGAATAAACAGCCGGGCGAAGCAACAGGTGAATGAAAGAACAGAAGAAGGAACATTGTTGGTGTACGGATAAAAGAATGATTATTAATGTTATCTTTAGCTCGCTAAGTTTCTCTTTGAAACTGTGTGGGCGGAGCAAGAGTCATGAGTCTTGTGACTGGTAGAGGGAAAGTTTTCAGAAGTGATACTAAAAATTAGAACTAAAGATTAGAACTGCCCAGTTTACGTGGAGATGAGACAAATATCTGTATCTACTGTATAACTGTCATTAAGTGGTCACAGAAACATTATTCAAAAGCTTTACTTAGTACGTGTTTACTGTTTTCCTGCAAGGACAATATCGAACCTAACCACAGCACAACCTGGCCACAGCAACTTTTTTCCACAATAACTTGAATGTAGCCTGAGAAAAGATTTGTTAACTGGGTACCAGCGGTAAAGTGAGGGGGTCTAGGACCAGCCATTTCTCCGTCACTGTTTCAGACTGAGGGCCACCCAGTGGTTCTCGAATTTTCACCCACACTTCCAGGTGCCCTCCTGTAGAAGTCCGTCTTTTGAAGACCTAATCAACATAAAATACAACATTATTCAAACGGATCACGTTGTAATTTTACATCATTAATTAATTGTCACTTGCTCACTGAAACAAGTAGAGAAATTTTAAATGTTCACACAATGCGACATTTGTGTTATAAATTAAAGAGGGAACAATTTATTATCATTTAAATTTGATGAAAAAAAAAGTTATTGTAATATGTACAGTCTCATTTTGCGGAAAGAAAAAAACATTCTTGTTGTTTATGCCATGTTTCACTTTTTTGGCATGAAAAAAGAAATGGAAATTGCCATTATGCCATTTATTTATGTAACTATGTTATTAATTATGTAAATAAACCTTTGCATTTAAATAAGTATGTTATTCAAATTGAATGAAAAGCAAATCCATTTACAGGTTAAACTTTCCTCTAAATTTAGGTGTAAAAATAACATGAGGTAACCTCTATTAGCTGTCTGATCTCACACTTGCTCTCCAGGGAGTCCAGTTTCAGCTGAGCACAGCCCACCACTTTATCAGTCTTAAATAGACCACTACAGAACAATTAAGGACAGAAAGAATTAATTTTACATTAACATGACAGTAATAATGAGGACATGATGAGGACATTTCAAATTAATCTTCTGAGCTTATTTCATGATCGAGCTAATAGGCTCATTAAAATATAAGAAAAATCATACAGAGGATGTGAACTATTTATGATTATCCATAGAAACACACAGACCCTTCTGTTTGGACAATGATGAAGCTTCATGTTTGAATCTAACACTAAATTAAAAAAATCTAGAGAACATACAAGGCTCATCTTTCATTTATTTTATTTACTGAGCTCATTCACGGCCAACCGCTAAATTCTGTATCAGGAGAAATGTCTTAGAACTTAGACGGCTCTGAAGTGATATAATTATGTTGTGAGTTAAATGTTACGACCTGAGCTTTTTTTTACATGTAATTTTCATACTTCAAAAGTTGATAAATAAATAAATAAAACTGAATAAGTAATAAAAGATTTATAGCTATATGGTTGATTGATTCGAAAGAATTCTTTGGATTTGTGCTCAGGTTAGCACAGATAGCATATGAAACAGAAAATTTGTGGAAAGTAATTGGTTAACAGTATTTGCTGTATTTATTTGATCTGTTTTATAAATGATATATTTATAATAAATATATATAAATATAATTATTTTATTTTATTCTTTAGCTGTGCTCTTTGTAAAAAAATAAACCGATGAAAAGACATTGACCTAGAATGAGAGTTATAGCTAAGCTGTGCTGCCTATAAAATACTGAGCAGACACTCACCCTTTCTGAATGACTTCAAACTTGATGCCTTTAGACAGGACGACTCTCTTAAAGCTTCGATGGCTGCGCTTAATGTGGAGTGTAAATTGCTCTCCAAACTCTTCAGGATCAGAAAGAACAAAGAAAGAGCAAAATGGAAAACAGTAAAACATACACCGCTGCCATACAGAAGACAGTGTTGCACATGACAAGTGGTAAATTGCACATGACGGTAGATCAGAGTGAGTGATAGCCTCCTTCTCATTAGTCAATCAGGCCAGATACATTTGGTGTTTTTGTTTTTAGGACTGAAGCTGCTTGATTAATATACACACTCATCATCAAAAGAACAGCTACACCCAGAAGGAAGTGTGGGATTGCAGTGCTATTGGGAAGGAAGATAAAGGTTACCAGGAACAATAAATGATGATACATTTAGACTGACATGGGTAATATTTACTGAGCTACACATACAGAAGTAGTGTCTCTCAGTATGGCGTCGGGCCGCCGTGTTTGCTAACCCAACATGCCAAACGTCTCGGCATGGAGTTGTAGAGGTTCCTAATGCTGTCCTGTGATAATCCATCCCATGCAGTTTGAATATTCTCACACAGTTCCGGCAGATTTTGCAGTGACCCACTGCCATTCTGAGTCACTCCATGACAGTCTGGCAACACAACACTGCAGTCTTTGGTGACGTTGACATGGCGTTAAGGGCAGTCGTGATAACGGCCTGTGTGCACATAGTCCACCACACACCTTAAACCATTCAAATCAAGTTGTTAAGTAAATTCAAGTTTTTAAATAATCTCTAAAGGGACATTTTTTGAGTGTGTTATGCATGCAGTCAGCAACACACTAATTGGTGTACATAAGCTTCTATTACTTGTTACTTGTAGCTTCAGTGCTAAACTGTAGAAGTAAAATTCAGACCCCAAACATGTCTTGGCTGCTGAACTATGTTTAAAGTAATGGGAGAAACTTGGTAGATTCAACGTTTGGCTGATGTATTACTTTAATTTAATTCAATTTGGCAAAAGCTGATTACTACAATATAATGTATTATATTCTCACTTGGGCTGTTAAGGCAATTACCTGGACTAGAAGAGTTTTTCACTGAGCGTGTTTGATCCCTTTGAGCTTTTTCCTGACAAGATGTGAGAAAAAAGAGCACAAATCTAAGTTAATTACCAATCACACACATATGAAAACAAACATAACAGGATCTACAGAACATACCAAACTGGGAAAAGCAAATTCGAACCGCACACTGGTCTCCAAATCATTTGGAGACTTGCCTGTCAAAAGCAAAGAATTCAACATATTAGTTTTATATACAATTATTATAAAGTATAGAGAAACACTGTCCGGCAGAAGAATATACACAGCATTGCAAAAAAATAAAAAAGCCATCTTACACAAAGCCTCCTTTTATTAATTATGCGCCTGTTTGCTGAGGCATTGTTCTGACAACCTTATGCAATGTCACAACATTTATTATCACCGGAGTTGCCTTCATTTTTGATCAGGATCCTGTACTGACAACAGGAGAGCTGAACCACACTGTATTCTTTTCCAGCACATCCCAAAGACTTTCAATGGGGTTAAGGTCAGGACTCTGTGGTGGCCAGTTCATGTGTGAAAATTATTATTCATGCTCCCTGGACCACTCTTCCACAGTCTGAGTCCTATGAATCTCCTCAGTCCTGGAATTTTATTGCCACATAACGTTGCTGAGCCTCAACCTGACCAACTGAAGCGGCCTCAGATCATAACACTGCCTCCAGAGGTTTTTACAGTGGGTACTATGCATGATGGGTGCTTCGCTTAATGGGCTTCCCTTTTTACCCTGACTCACCCATCGCTCTGTAATCTGACAAGGATCTTGACAGACCTTTTTCCATTGCTCCAGAGTCTAATCCCTATGCTTGCTATGGTTTTCCTATCTCTGATCACGGGTTATTCAAGATTTTTTTCTGGCCACATTTCTTCCATGAAGGTGGTGCTTCACCACTATCTTTCCAGGTGTTAATAATGCATTGGACAGGTCTTAATGCAATTCCAGTAATTTCAGCTTCTCCGTAGTTTTCTTTGCTTGATCCAGAACAGCAATTTGACCCTTCTAAAACACAGTAACCTTTTTGCCATAACAACAAGATAAGTCTTCCCACATGGTTGTATAAACAATAAGAAGCTACTCGTTGCATTAGCAAAAGGCTCATAAGGATTTGCTTATTTTCTTCAGATTTTGACTTTGTATGTTGAAATTACTTCTTATCTCTTGTCTCAAATTATCTTCCAAGTTTGTCAGAATAACGTCTATTATTTCACATTATACAAATGTTCACTTATGCTGAAAACCTAATTAACTTGCAGTAATTACGTACTAGCTCTAATAAATCCACAAGAGCTCATAATTATTTCAACATAATAGGTAAAAAAATTCATCTTCAGCTGACAGAAAGCAAGCAAGACAAAAATAAATATATATGTCGTTCTTCGTACCATCAGATATGGAGGATAACTGCTAGCAACTGTCAGTACCTTCAGGAACTGGCAGATTGATCCCTCTCACGACGGTCACCAACATGTCACTCCCGCTGAGCTCTGGAATAATCCTACACAGCAGGAAATTTACAGTAGGATGAAGCTCATTGCACCACTATCAGTATGTATGCATCAGAGCTGAAAAACAGGATGTAGACCAAAAACAATAATACATTGATCTGAAACTGAAATCTGTCAAAGAATTGCATACACTAACCACTAGAGAGCAGCTAACCTCAGACAACGTCTTTGTAACATTTTGTTATTTTAGGACTGTGTACAAATATTCATATGTATCAAAGCGTGACAGAAATGTGACATTTTCAAGTTATGGTACGTGTCATGACATTTAGTTTTTTTGAGAGTTGTGAACATACTGGAACAGACAAAACAGCAATATCAGTATTGTTAATTCAATATTTGCAGAAATAAGTTATTTAGTAAGGAATATGGGGAACAATAAATGAATGGAATATTTAAAATGAATAATGACATAATGAGCTGACACATTGGTTGTTGTTGTTGTTGACAGGTTCTCTGTGATTTATACACCCACCGGCCACTTCATTAAAAACACCTTCTTGTATCTCTCTGTGTTTGCATGTGTGAAACTAACCTGAAAATATTAAAGGTACGATCCTCCATATGAAACTTTGGTACTGGATATCCTTTGACCTTTGCTGCCCTCAGAGCTTCAATGTAAGAAGCACATTCTGCTGCAAGACTCTCAAATCTAAATCACAACAGCATATTAGATATATGATTTGAAATTGTCTATGATTTGCAACGTATAATATACTAAGGAGAAAGATATTTGCTGACTTTGAGGTCTCAGTAATGTTGCCTATATGGCTGAACTGCTGGCAGTATCTTTTACACTTCTGTAGAAAAACAGAGAAACAAAACAAACTTAAACAGTTTAAAGCTCCAAATCTGAAGTGAAGACATACCAAAAATATATAAATACTCTTCAAAGTACACCCATATGGCAGTTTGTCTGCGTATGCTCAAAAGTAGATGATGATAGCTCCTCCCTGTGTGGCTATAGTGACCCCACTTTATGTGAAATGTTAACAGAATATTTTCATGTGTATACTGTTTCCGGTGAAAACTGTTTTTTCTTTTTTGAATAAAAGAGTTGAATGAAACCAAGTTTCAAAACATACCGTTCACTTTCTAGACCGTACAGGCCATACATACAGGCCTGTTTGTTATTTTACGTCAAGAAATTCTCATTTACACATACTCTCCTATTCACCCTACAGCGTTTTTGCCTCACTCATTCATGCAACAAGCGTTACAGACTGATTTTTGAATAAAGTCAGAAAACCAATCAGAACTGTGGCAGTCAACCAGTCTAAGAGATAAATACGGGTTAGAAAATGGTCCTTTAAAAATCAATTATTACTGGTTTTGGAGAATACAACCACAGAACCATACCCTGGTATGTTATTTCTGTCCAAATAAAAATGCATTTTGGTATAAAGGAGAAGCTGACCTCCTCTTGTCGGTGAAGAAGCTCTATGAGCTGGTTGTACTGATGGCTGGTATCAGGGCAAAGAGAGTTTTGTAAAGGGCGAGTGGAAAGCACCTCATGGGTTCCCATATCAACAAATCTCTGAAAATAAAGGCAAGAATATAAAAACATGGATAATAGCATCGTTACTGGACATGGTAACCACTACTTGATCCCAATTCATGCCTTTATAGCCTCAGTATTTAGGCAAATAATGTTCAGAGGTGATAGTTAACCCATTAAACTGCAGGAATATAATTCTGTTAAACATCTAGGACTAACAGTTTTACCACAAATGCACTTTCCCCATTTAGCCCAAATGTAGAAAATCAGTCAAGACACGTACAAAGCTAGTTTTTCTAGTTTTAGCTAATGGAAGCTTATATTACACCAATTAGCATAGTGTTGACTGCATACCTTCGTTATCACACTTTCCTCAAACCATGGTGATTTGTTATGTAATCTCAAAGAGACTTGCTAATATAGTGCCAGAAACTATATGACACTGTTAAATAAAATAAAAAAAAAATCTAAAGGAAACAAAACTATGAAATATAACGTTTTAGAACAGTATGCCATACAGTGTCCAAAACCATATCAGCAATTCTATCTGTCTATTTATCTATCTAGTTAACAACTCGACACAGTTTAGGAATGTGATATACAGTTAGCACCATTGTAAAAGCAGCCTTGAGTGTAATAAAGGTACCATATAAATAGAATAAATCAGAATTATTAGGCTTCCATCATGTATGAGAGCTGTTATGTCACAGTCATCATAAAGTATTCAAATTATCGTTTTTAGGGCCCGACTGATTTAGGCCTATTGGCTGGCAAATAACATCAGCTGGTTGATGTAGTGTTATCTGTATGGGCAAAAATATCATTGATAGCTTCAAACCCATTGATAGCATTCAAACCTTTAATCTTCTAACAAATAGGGCAAAACCTTACCTAGTTATGCCACTGGCTAGTTTAATGCAAGGTGCTCTCTGTTTAAATTTGCAATTACAATACAGACCAAAATGCTCTATCTGAATTTTAGCCCCTTAAAATTGGTATTGTCTACACCTGCAATGGACTGGCGCCCTTTTTAGGGTGTTTCATTTGAGAGCTGGGATAGGCTCCAGCACCCCCCGCGACCCAGTAGGATTTTACGGGATAGAAGATGAGATTAGAAAATTGGTATTGGCAGAGACAGCTAAAGTTGCATATCAGTTGGGCTCAAATCCTTTTTATATATATTTTATGTTAATCTGTGGCAATTAAAAAAAATGTATTATTCATTTCATTATTTTCTACATACCATAGTGGGATCAACACAGGCTGTATCCTGGTCTGGAACCATGGAGGAGTTTAGCTTAACGTCATTCTGAAGTGAACCTGTAAAAGGCAATATAGGATATAAGACATGACCGAGTTCTTAAAATAAACAGGCTTAATAGCTGTGTATATGCTCTTTATGTCCACAGTACATAAGAAGAAGGTTAATGGCTGCAGAGAGAAATAGAACCGGCTGTATTTTTACCGCTGTTTTTGGTCTCAGCATGGGGTTCATCACTGGACTGGGGGGATACATTCTGCTTTTCATCCAGTACGCGCTCTGAAGAAGAAAAAAAGATGAAAAAGGCCTGAAGGAGACACTGAGACTGAGGCTAATCTGGAGCATCAGGGAGGAAATTGAAGCCTGCTGATTACCATGCTGCTGCTTTTCCCTCATTAGCTCTCTCTCTCTTCATTAGCTGCCCTCGGCTGTCCGTGCTCCTCAGAGCGCACCGCAGAGACCCAGTTCCAACTTCAAACACTCCTACACTTTCTTTATTCCTCTTAACTCTTCTATCTTAACTCTTTTGTAGTGTATGCCATTGATACAGGCTATAGTGAAAACATGATGCATTGTTTGTGCACATAAATTCCACAAGCATTAAATGATACCAAATTTCAATTGTTTGATCTAAAATATCTTATCCATACAGACATAATACACATTCATATATACACCCTCAGTGCAATGAGCAGTATATTGTATGTTAACTGATATTGCAATATTGGCTATCGCTGAATTGACATTGTGCAAATTTGCACTGTAACTCACAGAAGTTTAATTAAGAGAGTCCTAACTGACTTCAAGATTTATAGACCAGTTTTTTTACTGTTCTGACTGATTAGACCATTCACATAAACCAATAAATAATACTTTAAATAATGCAAGCCAAACTCATTAATCACATTACATCAAATATTCACCAATGATTTGCATTTTTTGCCAATATTTTGCAGTATACCTGCAATGTTGTATTCTGTCTGTATCAAACAGGCATAAGACACACAGGTTCTTATTCTTAAGGCTAAATACAATTCTGGCAAATTCAAATAGTGACTAGTTTGTTAATCGTGTACTGTAAAAAAATAACTGGTGTTTAGACTTAACCTGGCTGTAACCTGCAAGTAATCTGGATAATATATATTTTTGAAATAATAAATAAGGCAGATTAAAGTAGAGCTCACAACCTTCGGGCAGTCAGCTTTACACACAAAATCATTTATTGACAGCGACAAACGGAATCATCAGGATTTATGTATGCACGTAGTTACCAGGTCTTACCACTAGGGGGCAGAAAGGAACCAGCATAGTCACATTCTCCTTGCTTGGAAGCTTCCACAATGCAGTCTAATTTCTGAAAAAGCAAGAGAGAGACCAGACAAACCATTAACTTGACTTATGACCTTCATTATTGACTTTATTATTTTGCATGCTGCTACAGTCATCCATCAGCAGAGCTTGGCGCCGTGTCTGCTGAAGTTACGATGGCTGTTTGGCCTCGAAGACCACACAGGATTTACAGCTCTGACCCACATCCACGGCCCGCTGCCTCGGGCGGGCACAGATGCACCAAGATGCCCATCCACTTCTCACGCCAAGGGCTGGGAGTGTGTGTATGTGCGGGGGGGGGCA